>JAYEVH010000261.1:0-169279 GCA_036346255.1 Ampelocalamus luodianensis
ACTTAGAGCATAGGAAACATCCTGGCGAGTACACATCATAGCATACATGAAAGATCCAATGGCGAAGCATATGGAATCTTACTCATGCGATCTCGCTCATCGGTTGTCGAAGGACACCGAGTCTTGCCAAGATTTATGCCATGAGACATGGGCAAGAACCCTTTCTTTGCCTCCTCCATGTTGAACCGTTTCAACACTTTGTCAATGTAAGTACTCGGCTTAATCCTATTAGCCTTTTGATCTATCTCTATAGATCTTAATACCTAAAATATATGCCGCTTCCCCTAAGTCCTTCATTGAGAAACTATTTTTCAGTGAGGTCTTAACGGACTCGAGCATAGGAATATCATTTCCAATCAGTAATATGTCATCTACATATAAGATTAGAAATACGAGTGAGCTCCCACTTGTCTTCTTGTAAACACAAGATTCTTCTTCGTTTTTGATGAAGTCAAACCCTTTGACCACTTCATCAAAACGAATGTTCCAACTCGAGATGCTTGCTTCAATCCATAAATGGATTTTTGAAGTTTGCATACTTTTCTAGCATTGTTTGGATCGACAAAACCCTCGGGTTGTATCATATACACGTCCTCGGTTAAATTTCCATTAAGGAAAGCCGTTTTGACATCCATCTGCCATATCTCATAGTCGAAATATGCAAGAATAGCTAGAATGATCCGTATTGATTTAAGCATCGCTCTGGTGAGAAAGTCTCATCGTAGTCAACTCCTTGAACTTGCCGAAAACCTTTGCGACAAGTCGAGCTTTATGGATATGAACATTTCCATCCATATCAATCTTCCTTTATAGATCCATTTGCACTCTATGGTTTTAACACCATCAGCGGTCAACCAAATTCCAAACTTGATTGTCTCCCATAGATGCTATCTCGGATCTCATGGCACTATGCCATTTCTCAGTCTGGTCCATCATTGCTTCCGCATAGGTCGAGGCTCATCATTGTCTAACAATAATATATCTCGCGCATTGCGAGCCTTCCGACCTTCGTGGTGGTGGTGCTTCCTTTGCCATGGGTTCCTCAACTTGTTCTCGCCACATGGGCATCATTCGTCGAGTCTTCCCGATTGGTTCATCTTGAACCTCTTCAAGCTGCACCATTCTTCCACTTGTCTCCTCGTTGAGAAACTCTTTCTCTAGGAAAACACCACTTGAGCGACAAACACTTTGCCCTCTAGTCGGTTGTAGAAGTAATATCCAAAGGTTTCCTTCGGATATCCCACGAAAATGCATTTATCCGACTTGGGTGTGAGCTTGTCCGATCAGAGTCGCTGACAAACGCCTCACATCCCCAAATCTTTAGAAAAGACAAGCGTGACTCTTCCGGTCCATATCTCATATGGTGTCTTAACTACGGATTTAGACGGTACCTATTAAGTGTGAAAGCTGCCGTTTGTAGAGCGTAACCCCAAAAGGATAATGGTAACTGATCGGCTCATCATCGATCGAACCATGTCCAACAAGGTCCGACACGCCGCTCGGATACCCGTTTCTTTGAGGCGTTCCGGCGGTGTTAGCTGTGGAACAATTCCGCAACTCTTGGATGATTGCTAAATTCATGACTCAAATACTCGCCACCACGATCGGATCGCGAGCCTTAATTTTCTTGGCACGTTGATTTTCAACCTCATTCGGAACTCTTTGAACTTTTCAAAAGTTTGGACTTATGCTTCATTAAGTAGACATAACCATATCTACTAAAATCATCGTGAAAGTTATGAAGTAATGAAATCCACCTCTAGCGATCGTGCTCATTGGTCCACATACATCGGTATGTATGATTTCCAAGAAGTCGGACGCCTCTCAAAAGAACCTTTGAAAGGTGATTTGGTCATCTTACCAAGCAAACAAGCTTCACATGTCTCGTATGATTCAAAATCAAACGAAGTTAGAAGACCATCGACATGGAGCTTCTTCATGCGCTTTTCACTTATGTGACCCAAACGACAATGCCAAACATAGGTGGGATTCAAATCATTAGGTCAAGTCTTTTAGCATTTATGTTAAAGATAGGCGCATCATCAAGATTTAAAATAAATAACCCATTCACAATGGCGCAAAGCCATAAACATTCCATTTTTAGAGATCAAACAACCATTGTCTTTACTTGCAAATGAATAACCATCTCTCATCAAACATGAGGGGGATAAAATGTTTCGACTCATGCTAGGAACATAATAACAATTATTCAATTCCATAATAAATCTTGAAGGAAGCTGAAGTTGCATGGTGCCGACGGTCAACGCAGCAACCCTTGCTTTATTTCCGACGCGAAAATCAACTTCACCTCTTGCGACTCCTCTACTTCTTATTAGCCCTCATCGAGTTGCAAATGTGAGCAACCGATCCGTATCAAATACCCGAGAGTTAATAGGAGAATCTGCGAGAAAATGTCTAAAACATTTATGACAAGTGTACCATGGGTGGAAGTCTTACTTCGACCTTCTTCTTGCATTCATCGGAATCCATGTATTTCTTGCGTTTCTCTTCCGGTGGCGGTTCTTTACAATAGAAGCATACCGTGTCTCGCTCGAGTCCAAAGATTAGGCTTAGGCGTTGGCTTCGAGATCATATCTTTAACCTTGCCCTTATTCTTTGGCCATGGCTTCTTACCCTTTTCTTGAAGCTAGACTTGTTCTGCACACCATCACATGGCTAGGCCCCGCACACTTCTTAATGTCACTCTGCTGCTTTGAGCATCCCACAAAGCTCATTAAGGCCCTTATCCGCCCCATGCATATGGTAGTTCAAATGAAATGCCCATAGCTAGTTCGTAAAAAAACAGAGATCCAATCTATGCAATTTTTACATAGGATTTTGATCGGCAAATCATATTTACCACAAATCGACTCATTGTTCGATTTGACCAATTATATTGATCTTCGCATGCCGCAACCGGTTTTACGTGTCACCGTCTCATCCCGATGGCGAATCCGACCGTAGGGGTATGTTGTTTCACGACCTTAGCAAAGCATGATCACGTACATCGATTATTAATCTAGGTTCCGATTCGATCAATCATATTGATCTTCGCATGCCGCAACCGGTTTTACGTGTCACTGTCTACCCCGATGGCGAATCCGACCGGTAGGGGTATGTTGTTTCACGACCTTAGCAGCATGATCACAGAAACCAGACCAATCCATTACCAGAACTATACAATCGATCACATCGATCATACCGATTTACATATCGCCATATGCAAATCACCCGAACCTATAACATGACAAAGAACCGCTCGATACCATCTGTAGGAAGCGGGTAGGCTACACTAGCGCAAATTAAAAAAATCCACCGTAAACCAAGATCACTGCAGTTATAGATCACGGTCTTACCACTACACGCGCAAGTGCGGAAGTTGATGCAACACGTTGGGGCAGTGTAGTCGTACCAAGTTGATGCAGTACGTTTGGGCCGAGTAGTCGTACTACTTCCTGCGTCCTCGTCGTGGCGTCCCACGTGCGGCTCCTTTCTTGCGGTTCGTCCCAACGCCACATATGCGGCGCCTTCAAAGGTATCCACACGTCACGGAGGAAGCGCACGCCGGACTACTAGATCCGCGCGGCGACTAGGGCGTGGGAGGGTGGCGGCGGGGTTTGGGGATGTCACGAAAAACTCAACCTTAACGATGCGCCGCCTCCTTTTATAGGCGTCCTTATAATGGGCTTCTACGAATAGAGGCCCATTAGGACTCAATGCTCCGATCTAATTCGGATCCAATCCGAATAGGCTTCACTTCATAAGTGTGTGACCCTATGGTTCACATATGTTTAGACATGACGCGAGTACACATACTTGGTCAATAGTTGGTAGCGCCTCTAGCAAGACGTGCCAACTCCTAAACATACGTAAAGATCATATCGGACGAACCATCACAACGTTATGTACATGCCAATCCCTTTGCCTCACGATATTCAATCGAGCTCCAAGCGACCACTCTTTCTCAATCTCGTGATCCTAATCCCTTACTAGGTTAACTCTTAACCTTAAGTAGCATGGCCATGCATTTACGGATCCGATCACTCGAGGCCCGAGATATCTCTCTGTAGAGAGGGCAAATCCCATCTCGACCGACCATGCCTCGCAGCATGCTTCATGACAAACCAAAGCTACCTTTATAACTACCCGATTCACGGAGTAGCGTTTGATAGCCCCTAAGTAGGTCGATTCACATCTCAAGTACATGCGACAATCTCGGGTCTAAGGACAAGCGTACACATTGTGTAGAGAGAACCATAAGAATAATTACTATGTCTCATGTTGGGTCGGTCCAACCCCATGTTCTAAACATGTGTCCACATTATTGGTTTGACATCTCCATGTCTATGACCTGTGAAACATGGTCATCAACCGATACATGTGCTAATCCATCATTCACGTGTGTCCTCACATGAACTCCGACTAGGGACAACTTTAGAATAACCATACAAGTAAAGAGTTTCACAAACAAGTCACATACTTGTTAATCAACACAAAGGCAATATTCAAGGAACATTTATTAAATCATGGATACAATGAAATATCATCATCAATATGATTGCCTCTAGAGCATATCTCCAACAGTAGCATCGTTGTCGTCCCCTAAAGCCAATGCAAACCATTTCTCACCGCCGATTTTCTCTAGGCACGAAACCATTTCGGACCCGAGGAGCTCCGTTGCTTATCGCCGGTGTAGCGCCATCTCTGTCCATCTCTCTGGCCTCCACTACCACCTTGTGGGATCACCGTTGAGAAGGGAACCCATTTTGCCCATCCCGAGCCAAGTCGTTGCGTTGTTCGCCGCCGACGAGCTACAAATGGCGCTTCGGTAGTGTGCAGCTTTGCTCATCTCTCTTCTCTCTTAACAATGATGGGTCCCACTCGGGTTGAGTATTAGCTAACACTAGTGATGGTGGTTAAGCGAAACTAATCAATGACATGTGGGACCGGCTGGAAACTTAATCAAAAATCTAATTCAAACCACGTTTAGTATATGAGTCACTGACATGTGGGACCATGCACTATTCTCAGTTTTAAAACCCCGATAGACTGACATGCGGACCCTAGCCGTTAGTTAATTAAAATAAAAAATAGGTTTAATCAATAGTTAATAAATAATGAGTCTATGACCTGTGGGACCATCCTTGTTTTCATAAATAAAATCAAGAAAAAATATGAGTCACTGACAAGTAGGCCCTACATGTAAGTTAATAAAATTTGAAAAATTGAGAAAAATTGCTTTTAGTTAAGAAGAAAATACACTTTCTCTGGTAGAAAACGTAAACCTCAGAAGAACTGATAGGAAAAATACATTTTCTCTGTTAGAAAGCGCAAACATCAGAAAATATGCTTTCGACGTCACACTTTTCTTATTTTTTTGGAATTTTTAAATTGAAGCAAATTAAAACGTTAATAACTTTTGCATACGAACTCCAAATTGAATGAATTGTTTTGTAAATTCATCTAAAATCACGCTCTGTATGAATATACAAAAAAAGTTTGGATTTTCTTGCTGTTGAAATTATTTTTCTATAATTAATTTGCTATCTGTTCTTTTTTAATAGACGTTGATACTTCGAACGAAATTTACGACAATCCTCCATCCTCATATGATGAGATACCAGGGAAAGGCAATCACCCTCTTTGACCATGTTGATCCGATTATTTCAATTATTGCACTTCTTTTTGCAAAATCTATTATGCATGTGTGTATGTTTGCTTAAAATTGCTATATTTGGGGATAATGGTAGTTATATTCCTATTCAATGCATGATACTCCTTGAAATATTGATATCCTTTCTGTTGTAGCCATTAGGTTATGGTTTAGACAATAGATGACATCGATTTGGGTCTTTCAAGTGCGAATATCGCACAAATGCTTAGCCGGACTCTAGATTTACTAAAATAAAAAATAGATGAAATGTTGAATATGAATTTGGGAGAGTTTAGAAATCATGGTCAAGAGGGGTTTACCTCTATTATTTTGTATAAAAGTAAGAATAAAAAAACTTAGTTTATAATGTGGGCGAGTTATATTATAATTTGATGAGTGTGAGAGGTGTATCTCAAAAGTAGATAGGGAGAGATCCTCGCTTGAGTCAATTAAGGATCGAACGCTGGTGCCACCAATATAATCCTAAGCGTATAACCACATGTGCCGGTATGGGACAGTCTTAGCTAATTAAGTCATCAAAGAGTAGCCTTGCATATTGGTAGGCTGAAGTAGTATGGGCATGACTAAGTAGGCTTGCTTGAAGGGGTTCCCTTAACTGAGGCGTTGGGACCAAAGCCTTCCGATACAACAGTTAATGCCTCACTTTGACGGGAGGTACCCAGGATCGAAGTGAGGGTTTTCATTACTGGGCTAGTGCAAAGCTAGGACTAGGTGATGTAAAGGCTTCGTTACGTGCTCTAGACTGCTTACTAAAAGACCGTGAGCGGTTGTATCGACGGATGCCAGATAAACTAGATAATTCATATACTGTAGGTAAAGTTGTACACCTCTACAGAGTGTAAACCTATTTAAATAATCGTGCTCGCGGTCATGAGCGTGCTTAGTGCAGTCCATCGAGTATAGTCTCTATTTTCACAAAAACGGTTTTGTTGGAAAAGTTGGGATGAATGTTTTTGTTGATATTTGAGTTGAGTGCCATGTCTATGGCTGAAAGTAAGATGTTGATCGCAGGCGAGGAGGGTTGTGATTTGTTAATTATCAAATTACTTAATTGTTATTCTTTATCTATTTAACTGTGAGACCCCTGTATATTTAGCTTGTAATGCTTAGCCTTCCATTGACTCTAGCACCACAAAAAAATACATCGTGCCTCGGAAAAATGTATACTTCCCAGAATTGCAGTATATACACCCTTTTACAAAATATTGCATCAATTCCATACAACACACAGAACCAAAGCTAAACCTTTACAAGCAAAAAACATACATAATAGTTATTACAAAGGGAAGGCCAACCGGCCAAGACAAGTAAAAAGAGTTAGTCAACAGCGGAAGCAAAATGCCATAAGATGGCTATAACAAAAGCCAACCGGTTTGCCCTACACCCACAAGGCAATCCGACCGGGCCGCCAAGCTAGTCGTCTATACCGCAGCAAAACTCACCAAAGTTGATCCCTTGGGGATCAACCTTCTCTGCAACAATTAAGCAAAGCAAATGAGTACAAAAATGTACTCGTAAGACTTACGAGTAACAAACCTAGTTACTACTACATGCAGGCTTTAATCAAAGGAGAAGGCTCAAGGTTAATTTTCAGTATAAAGCAAGTTTTATTTGCAATAAGTAATAGTTTGAAGGCAGTTTTAACAATCTGAATTTTATTTGCATAAATAACAGCGAGACAATAATGTAATAACATAAAGACATCCTGGAGATGACTAACCCAATAGCCATCACAACAATAGCACGAATTACCCATTCGTACCACCCTCATCAAGTTTTAATTTAAAAGGTTGTAGTCTAGTTCTCACAGGGCGTATCCGAGCGTGTCCATAACCTAGGACGAGGCTATTCGAATAGTTTTAACCCTGTAGGGGTGTACCAATGTACCCACACTTCAGATCGCCTTTTTGCCACAATAAGCACACTTCCGAAGGTATGCCGGCATGGCTAAGTCCTACGAGACGTTTCCAATATTGTGTATTAACTACGAGCCGCTCGTATGGATAGAAACTCATACGCTTACATGGTAAAGCCGAAAGACAACTACCCACCCGGGGTAAAACTTTCGGACAACTACCATGCTCCCAAACACCATCCCTCCTGCGACCCCCTGCGAATCGGAGCCAACACATGCCAAAGTCCTAAGTCAAGAGAGGTCCCATTTCCCTCTAGTGTGGTTAGCACGCAAAATGCTCATTACGGTGGCACAAGTAACTCGGTCCTTCATG
The DNA here is from genome assembly GCA_036346255.1 of Ampelocalamus luodianensis. NCBI lineage: Eukaryota > Viridiplantae > Streptophyta > Magnoliopsida > Poales > Poaceae > Ampelocalamus > Ampelocalamus luodianensis. The sequence goes on from JAYEVH010000261.1 coordinate 7,903, forward strand.
ACTCGGGCACCATTCCAGTCACACCCAAAAGCACACCATCTTACCATTGTGCCCAAGTCCAAATCATTTTGTTTTCGTTTTTAGTTTTCATAAATAAACATAGCACAGAGGCTGAATTATGAAGTCATAATAAGTTTGTGTGATCAAGGTCATCGACTAAGTCGATAACCGCCCAATTCTACCGATAACTAAGCATTGCTAAGCATCATATCGCAAAGACAATAAAAAGACCATAAATCATCCACTAGGCTCTAATTCACCAGTGAGGATAATAACCTAGGGTAGTGGCGGGGGTGAATAATTTCAGGGCAACAATTCAATGGGATTAACTACCTCTAATCGACAAAATAAATCTTGACACAAAGAAGCATGCATACTTAGTTTTTGCAAACAAGATATTAGACTTTAAAAGTAATATGAGCAATATAATCAAATGATGCTACATCTACTTGCCTTGATGGAGATCACTTTCTTGCTGCAGAGGATCACTCACGCAATCAACACAATCGTCAGAACCTATCGAAAGCACGAGAAAATCCAATAAAAACGAAGAACACCGAAAGAAACTCAAAAGCCAAAATCATCCAAAACCCATGAAATTTATACAGCAGGTAGAGCATGATTTTAGACAAATTTATAAACAAGAATTATTTGATTTGGATTAAAGATGCAAAAGTTATAGCTTAAACAAATTCTCTCAGCCTGAAAATTCAAATTAAATTAATTTTAGTTACTATTCATGGCATAAATTTATAGAAATAATTTGAACTTGAAATTTTTATGGTAGGTAGATATTGACATACTAAGGTTAGCAAAACTGAGTTTACTCAATTTGGAGTTATAATGAATTTGTTATGATTTTTCTAAGTTGTAAAACTAGTGTACCATTAATTTCAGAGGCAAAGACGACATTAAAACCTATTCTACACTAAAGTATATTACTAGTGGATTTTAATAAAGTTTAGGTTGCTCAGTTTGGAATTACAGAGACAAAGTTATGCATTTTACAAATTTTAATGAATTCTAGACCACATTTTATGTTAAAACAAGTTAACACAGTTTATACCATTTTCTGCTATAGAACAGTGCCTAAATTCATTCTCAAGTTAAAGTTCATTCATTTCAGAGCTAACACAATTTGAATCACTCTAAAAGGAGCTAAAATGAATAAGATATGCAATTTTGAAGTTAACACAATACTAAGTTTGAAAAATCAAAAGCCTCTCGGGGGTGGTCCAACGGATCTAAAGGAAAACGGGGAGGTCAAAACCGTCGATCTAGAATCCAAGGGCTCTAGAGCACAGGAGCACAGCGCACCAGCGCAGTGCGCACAAGGGAGGTCTTGACCGCAGATCAAGATCTGGCGGTCCAGAGCTCCACCAAGAGGTCCTAAGGTTAAAGATCTAACGGAGGAGGTCTGAACGGTGAGATCTGAAGGAGGGGAGGTCCTGGCGGCTAAGATCTTCCGGAGGAGGTCTTAACTGCCAAGATATCCACCAATGGATTTAGATCCAACGGCCCACGAGAGATGGGACATTCGGACTTCCCGAATGCCTCACCAAGTCTGGGCCATGGATCTCAAAAGGAACGACTTAGATCAAGATCACATTCGGAAGTCCGAATGTTCACCAGATCTGAGCCGTAGATCTAGAGATGAACGGCCAAAGAGGATCGGAACGCTTAGAACTCCAAATGCGCCGAGGAGGTCTAGCCCGTTAGGTCTAGATCTAACGGTCCGAGTTGAGGGAGGTCCTAAAGGTTAGATTGATAAAGGGAGATCCTAGACGACTAAGATTTTACCGGGGAGAGGTCTTAACGGTCAGATCTACACGAGAGAGGTCCTCCAAGGTAAAGCTCTAACAGGGAGAGGTCCGGACGGCTCAGATCTCCATGGGGAGGTCCTGAACGACCCAGATCTGCTCGGGGGTGGTCTGAAAGGTTAAGATCTCCGCAAGGAGGAGGTCCTGAGGTTTTCTTTGCAAAAGACCAAGGGGTGGTCTTTTGCAAAGAGGACCCCAAGGGTGGTCCCGAAGGTGATTTTTACAAAAATGATTGCGGGTGGTCTTTTGGCGCAGAGATGATCCTAACGGCTCGAGCTAACCCACGAGAGATCATTTAATGGCCAAGATTACCTAAGAGGTCCTGTGACTAAAGTTTTCGCGGAGGAAGACCCTACGGCTAAGAGTTAATCTTATGAGGTCATCAACGGTCTATATTAAACCTAAAGAGGTCTTGAAGGTGGTCTGGGCGGCGATTTAGCGTACGACAACAAGGGATCGTGGTCCACACGTGATCAACACACTAATTATTTCCGACAACCAATTATTGCTAATCATTGTGCCACAGAGATGGTCCGAGTACGGCACGACAAGAACCCGAGTGCAAAGAAAAGCTCATCGCCGGCGATGTGGACCACGCCGCGTGAACCATGGGTAGGGATGGGTCTTAAATAGCAAGGTGGACCTAAAGGTACCAAAGTAGGTGCTAAAAGCTTTGTCTTGGTGGCTAGCGGAGATGACCGTCGGCGACAAAATACGACAAAAATGCAAAACTAAAGTAGCCCCGCACCATTTAACAGAGAAAAAGCTCACGCGCTAAGGGACTAATAAGAGTGTACCTGAGTTCAGAGAAAGCAAGGAGATAGTAGGAGGAGCTCCGGCGACCAAAAGCTTGCTGGAGATGAGGAAGAAGGCAAATCCGGCCTCAAAGAGCAAGCTCTCAATTTGTCAACCTCTGTGAAGGTCAAACAACACAAGTCAGGGGATGCTCAAGGTGGCCAATTGAACAAGTTGGCATGCCAAAAGTTGCAATTAAACCACTGGAGCTCGGATGTCCTTGAGGAGCTCCAAGGTCCGACAATGGCGAGAGGGTGCTCTTAGGTGTTGTGAATACAAGAACACAGAGATGAGCTTGGGCTGGCAAAATGGTGTCTAAAAGAAGCTAAGGAGGAGCTCAGGGTTCTATAAAGCTGAGAGAGAAAGGCGAAGAAATGGTAGAGCCCTAAGAGTGCACTGAGTCAAAAGTCCTGCCATGGGTACACTCGATTTGACAAGGGCAGGTAGAAGAGGACTTTTAGGGCAAAGCTCTGACCATCATTTAATGTTTGGCAGTAGAGAGCCGTTGAAAAGGACAAGGATTTGACAAAGCAATGCTCCTCACTGCCATAGCTCACGCGCGCAAGGAAGGTGATAATGACCAGCTCAGAGGGTCCCACCTGTCAGTGAAATAACCCTAGGTAGTCTGGTCAGAGAACGAAACGGTTAGGTTGGGTCTGAAGATTGAGTGGGAAGGTCTTGACGATTGGATATGAATCGAAGGGCCCTGATTTAAAGAAGGTGATGAGGACATCAACCCTAAGGATGCATCCCCTGCTTCGACTGCATCCCCTGCTTCGACTGCACCTACTGCTTCGACTCGTTACGCTACATCCACATCTTCGATCGGACTTTCGGCGACTACGTTGCCATATTTTCTAGTTGGACCGAGCTGCCTCAACACATATATGCCGGGCTACATCTACTGCTCCTACTCATACGTGTCGGGCTACATTTACATGCCATGGTGCTACGTCACCAATTATTGCCCCATAGGTTATGTAACGAATGGGCTGTTTTGGCCACATTGGCCCATATAGCTGCCCCATAGGGTTTTGGGGTACTGTTTATGTGATACTATTCATATATGAACAGTACCACCACCCCCTCCCTCTTCCTCCTATAGATAGTGGGCGCCGCCCCTTTTGTTCGGTAGGTTTTGTTGATTAAAGTTTAGCTTTACTACTTTATACTTTGTTCTCTTGGTCGGCGAGATCAACAGCGACATTGTTCTTCGAAACCCCACCTATCAATACATTCAATTCCTATTCGCAATTTGATTGCTTATTTACGTTGTTCTTGCGTGCTTCTTGGTGTATGCAAATCGATCTTCGTGATCGAGTCAAGCGGGTATTCGTACCGGTTGATAACGACTTGTCGGCGATTCGGCGATTGCGTGGTTTCGAGCCTTGCGTGTTCGTATCCGGGATCGTGAGAGTTGGCGACTACCACCGAGCGTATCATTCTCATCGAAAGATCGGGCCAACAATAGGACCTTCGGGTTCATCGGAAGGATCGGAGGTCCTAACGCACAAGGAGGTGCGAGGCACGATCAAAGGATGGACGCCCACGATCACTCGGGTGCTACGAGGTGGTGCGGAGGGTTGTTTTGTGAAAGACCGTGAGGTGGTTTTGCAAAACGCCAACGTGGTCTGAGGAGGAGTTGGGAGGTCTTTTGAGGAGGTCTTCGGGGATCTCTAGGGAGGTCTTTTTTGGGGAGCTCTTGTAGGAGGTCCGAGAGGTCCGCGCGGAGGTCTTTGAGGACGACCAAGGGTGGTCCTTGCGAAGATACAAAAGGGAGGTCCAAGGGGAGATTGGGGAGGGTTGTCTTTGCAAAAAGGCACGAGGTGGTTTGCACGAGTGGGAGGTCTGAGAGCTCCCAAGATCGCAGCGGTAGGGCAACGATCCAACGGCAGAAAGTGGTCATGCACTGGAAGGAGCTCGGGGCTGAGCTGCAATGGTCGGATCCAACCGAGACCAACGGTTGGGCTCGGTTTAGACTCAAACCCAACTAGGACTTTGACTAAGACTTGATTTTGAGGCTGAAACTTTGAGGGATATTTGAAGGTAGCAAACTAACTCCAAAATTTCTGAAATCTTTACAGGAGCTTGCTAACTTTGATAATGACTTTGTATAAAATTTTCAGAGGTTTTTGTGAAGTGTATTTTTCTCCAAAAATTCTACAAGGTGCTGAACTATGGTTTGACTGAAATTCAAACAGGTTTGACTGCCCTCCAAATATATTCAAACAATTTCTAAAAATTGTGAAATTTTTCAGAGGGGTCACACAACATCCTTAGAACCCATAAAAAATTATTTCAAGCGGATGATCACTAGATTTGACAAGAGTTGGCAAAGAAGGGTTATGACTTTAGTCAATTTGGAGGTTTGGGTTTTTGATTTCCCATGATTCCTTTACAAGAATTGCAGAAAAGCTCAAAAACTTCAAGATGCAAGAAAACTATTTAATTTCTACACATTTCCTTACATTTGAAACACAAACCCAGATCTGGGCTGTTACATTAACTGCTCTTCAAACTTTCGTGGAAAAATACTATGTATTGATATTGAAAATAAAATTTGCTTAATGTTGAAAACAACTTATAGCATAGAGCCTCCTCCTTGTTAGCCATACATATATATAAATTTTGCGATACACTAAGTCTTCTTGAGTACGCAATGTACTCAATTTTGCTTAAATTGTTGTTGAGTATAAGGATGAACCAGTTTCGAATGATGACGAGTCTTTCTAGAGATTAGTCCTTGTCGGTTGCCTTTGGGATTGGATGGGGCATACTGCTGGACCATTTTGGTTTATTTACTATGCTTTCCACTACACTCTATTGTTACTTGAGTTTTATTTGGCCGGTCAGCCTTTCTAATGAAAATTCGTTATGTATTGCTTAAGGTTAAGTCCTTTTGAAATCTTGTTGTATGTATGAAATGTGTATGGATGTGATTATCAATGTTGTGGATGTATGTACTAGCTACTGATCATGAAACTAGTACGGTATACACACGAAGGCTTCGGGTATTCAACACCAGGGTCCGACACTATGCATACATGAATATGCAATAATCATGATGTTAATGCAACATGCACCGCCAAATACCATGTAATGATAATGCATATGACACCAAAATTTACCATGAGCTTAGGCAGTTATAAATCCACCATAGATTATCTCATCGACCACACGTGCACAACAATCAAATTTGCCACTGAAAACTGCATCTACTACTAGAAATCCCTGTTTCTCCTACAGTTTAAAACGTTCCCAGGTAGTGGAATTGTAATCCAAAAGAAAATATCTATCCCTAGGGTGGCGTAAAAAAACCTAAGGAATGAAATCGTTCTGTTTACATAAATTACTAGAGAAAGACTATGGAGAGAAATAGACTATGCCATGTCTGCACCATGGTGGCAATTTTCCCTGCTCGGATAGGTAAAATCGTAGGGAATGTATTTTTTATTTTTCCTCAAATTTTTTTAGCGCCACCGTTTTTTCGTCGCGCGATAATTTTTTTAACGGCCGCTAATTTTTTTCGGCGCACGCTACTTTTTTTTAAGACGCGCCGCTTTTTGGCTACGTCCTACCCAAATTCCCAAACCAGTGCCCTACCCAAATTCCCCAACCAGCGTCGCCGGCAGCCGCCGCCCCACACCGCCGTCCTCCCGAGCGGTGTCGCCGCCTCCTCCTCCTCCTCCCCGAGCCGCCCTCCCTCCTCCTCTTTGTCCTCCTTCAAGTCGCCACCACCGCCCCGCTCCCATTCTCCTCCCTCAACACGGCAGCTGCTCCCCGACGCCGGCCCCGGCCGCCCTCTTCCTCGATGCTACTGCTGCCGCTGCCGCTGCCACGGTCAGCCTCCTCCTCCTTCCCGAGCCGCCCATCCATTTGGTTATTTTGATAATGTTTCCATAATGCATTTAATTATATGTGCAATTCTTTCCGAAGAGCCCAAATCAGTTTAGGTAGGAGGAGACTACCGTTGTCAAGCGGATTCTGCATGAGTTCTTGCTATATTTTGTTGTTGCTTTGCATTGTTTGTTCATGAGGATGTATGTATGATTTATTTCTTTAATCCTTTCTTCTTTTCTCGGGAACAGAAGACGCATGTTGCTCTTGCTTTTGAAGTACCAGTGGATGGTATGAAGAGAAAACAGCTATCATTATTCTGTCCTTGGTATTGTTGACAAACATCAAATTGATTTATTATTTACGAAAAAACTCTACGCTAAAATAGTTTCGTTGTTTAAGTCTCTCGTGGTTTCTTGACTAGTAGATGCGAATGTCCTATATGTTCAAATCGCACTACAATAATGCGCAATATGAACAATTTGGTATTTCTACAGATGCTCATGGGAGGAGTGTTAGATAATCTTTGTATTAGTTTCTAAGTTTAGATTTCTGTGTCCGTTTCGTACTAGGAGTAAAGTCCAAGTCGAAGTTGTGCTGCTGTTTCTGTTTCGTAGTTGAGTCTGTTGGCAGCCTTTATAAGCAATGTAACGTGAAGAAGCTTTGTAAGATGGAGTCAAGCAATAGATAAAGAGAAAAGCTGCAGTGCAGCACAAAAATCCTGTATCGCGTCTGTTTTTCTTGCGTTCTGTTGTTGCAGCGTGCAAAATCTAAGTTTTTGCCTGGGTTTGTTCCAACAATTGGTATCAGAGCGAGGTGTAATCATGTCGAAGCAGACGCCGTCCTCGCAAAAGTCTGTGGGCAGTGACGACACCTCGGACATGGCGGCATCCAAGGCGTTGGCGAAGGAGAGTTCGGTAGCCCTCCAATACCCAATGCTCACTGAGACCAACTATGGCTCTTGGGCAGTGAAGATGAAGGTGTTCATGCGCGCACAAGGGGTGTGGGCAGCGGTGGAAAGCAAAGAACTGGTCGATGAGCGTAAGGACCAAATGGCTCTCGCCGCTATATTCCAAGCTGTGCCCGAGGCCATGATGACGGTCTTGGCCGAACATGAGACATCCAAGGAGGCGTGGGACACCCTGAAGGAGATGCACGTCGGCGCTGACTGTGTCAAGGAGGCACGAGCACAAACCCTCATGAGTGAGTTCGATGTGATGCGTATGAAGGAGACGGAGTCCATCAAGGACTTCGCCATGAAGCTGGCCACTATCGTCAATGAGATTCGTGTTCTCGGAGACAAGATGGAGGAGCGCACCGTCGTGAAGAAGTTTCTTCGTGCTGTCCCCGATAAATTCTTGCCGATCGTCTCCACCATTGAGCAATTTGCTGATATGAAGACGATGACGGTTATGGAGGTGGTTGGACGACTGAAGGTGTACGAGGAACGCACAAAGGGACGGTGACTCGACGAGGAAGGTGAGCATCTACTACTCACCCGTGCCGAGTGGGAATCCAGGTCCAATAAAAGGGGCTCCAACAACTCTGGCATGAAGAATCACAAGGTTGACAAGGCGAAGATTCGCTGCTACAATTGTCAGGACTCCGGGCATTTCGCTTCTGAATGCCGTAATCCCAGGAAGGAGAGAGTGGAGGCGCATTTAATTGCGGCTGATGCTGAAGATGAACCGGCGTTGCTTTGATGTTGAGTTGAGTCCGGGCCGTTGAAGAGATATGTTCACCGTCCTGAGTCGAATCCGTGTGTTATTCAAGTTGAAGTCGTGATCAACTTGAAGTCCGAGTCTGAGTTGGGCAAGTCGTAGTTGAGACCGACTGTCCTGAATTGAGTACGAGTTGGGGTGCAAGTCGTAGATGAGACCGACTGCCTCAATGAGTAAGAGTCCAAAACGTGTTCTAGTTGTGCCACCGTCTTCGGACAAATAAGTGTGAGCTAAGTTGAAGTTGCGTCCAACTTGGAGCCCAAGACGTGTTTGAATTGTGCCACCGTCTTCGGCCAAATGTGTGGGAGGCATGTTGAAGTTGTGTCCAACTGGCAGCACACAAAATATAAGTAAGAATACAAAGATTAGGGAGTGATTGTTAGATAATCTTTGTATTAGTTTCTAAGTTTAGATTTCTGTGTCCGTTTTGTACTAGGAGTAAAGTCCAAGTCGAAGTTGTGCTGCTGTTTCCGTTTCGTAGTTGAGTCTGTTGGCAGCCTTTATAAGCAATGTAACGTGAAGAAGCTTTGTAAGATGGAGTCAAGCAATAGATAAAGAGAAAAGCTGCAGTGCAGCACAAAAATCCTGTATCGCGTCTGTTCTTCTTGCGTTCTGTTGTTGCAGCGTGCAAAATCTAAGTTTTTGCCTGGGTTTGTTCCAACAAGGAGGATGTTCTTACTCTGCTGGTGGTCCTGGGAAGGGCATGCATTCTCGATTGTGTATGTTCTCCTTTTCAATTCTACATCTTTTGTCAATGACTTGAAATTGAAATTGACTCAGCTTGTCTTTTTAATTTCTTAACATTGACATGATGCTTTACTTACAGATCTCTGGATATTAAGCAACTACCATCAGATTGATTTATTCGCCGCATTCAACAGTATCTACAACCATTCTGGTCTGTTTGGAATTCATGCGATAACTGTAAGCCTCTTATCAAACATAAATTACCCCGCGTTTTCATGAAATTCAAGAAGTGAATAAAGCTTGATGCTTGTCTTTTACCACTTGGAAATATCTTACCACTTTTCGGGAGGGCATCTAGCTGGAATTGTGATCTAGTCTCAAATTTGTGTACTTCTCTGTCTATCAGGGTAGACACCAAAGAGGCCTATCAGCTGCCCAAATTTCAGCCGTTTGGCATGTAAAGGGCTACTAAAGACCTGTAGAGACTCCAATTTGCGTCCTTTTTTTATTTTGTTGTTTTCATGGCGCTCTTAAATGGTACCGTGAATGTGGTCTGCTCACACTTACATGGGATTCCATCCTTTTGCTGCTTTCATTTCTTGTTGTATAATTGGATCTGAGATGGCTTTATATCTTGCAACCAGAGCCCGGATTTTGCCTCGAAGGCTGTCGATTTGGCAGCAGGAGAACTCCTTGAAGTTGCTACTCTTGGAAAAGGTTAGCTTCTTATTTGACATCCTAAGATTTACAAGGAACCATTGGTAATTTGGTATAGATTGATCACTCATCGATATTTCTTTTTTTTAGGGAAACATTGATATTTCCTCTTGTGTTTTTACTTAGTTAAACAAGAACAGCTTGATCGAGCTAAACAGGCGACCAAGTCTACAGTTTTAATGAGCTTTGAATCAAGAGTTTGCATTTCGAACTCCTATTTGAATCCATCAGACACATGTTTCTTTTGTTTCCTAATATGTCCTTGACACTTTTTTTTTTCTTGTTTGCAGGTTGTAGCATCCGAAGACATTGGGAGGCAGATTTTGACTTACGGGGAAAGGTATGGTTAGTTGGTTACACGAGCATTGCTAACATAGAAATAAAGGTCACTTCCCATGGTTCTTAATCTTCCACACGCACTAGCCATGCATTCAGTATCATTTATGATATGAAAATCATGTAAACCCACGTTGATCAAACTTGGCAGTATTTTAGCCTGATTTAAAAATTGTTCGTGTTGTGTTACCCCGTCTTCATACTTGGTTCCGTTAAGTATATGGAGAAGTAGGGTGGCACAACTTATCATCATGTATATACTATATAGGCCTGATAGTTGGTCAATTATGCTCTGGTCTGAAATGGAAAGTCATCTACTGTACACCCAATCTGAATTGCCGTCGACTATATGGAAATCATAATGTCAGTGTCCCCATTTTGTGTTATTATACAATTATTATACATGGCCTGTAAGATACTTTTTTCCTACTCACAGTTGGTTAAATTTTTGGAACTATGGTTGTTCTAAGCAAATTCCTCGTGATCATAGACTAAGACAAATCAAGTTGTTACTTATTAGTTATTACTTGAAAGTCATCCTATGTCCTTACCTCAAACATGTTCAAGATGCTAAACTAGCAGATTGTGCTCCTGTATACGTGTACCACATGATAGTGACTTTTAGTTTTATTTATATGGTTACAATAATTTTATTTTACCAAGTCATGCCTCTCAATGTTCAGCAATCACAATTGAGCACTCATTAGTGAGACCTACAAATATGTTGTCCATAGGACGCTTGGTAGTCTAGCTAGAAATGAACTTGCTAACTGTATTCTAGTTGTCACCTGCATTGTGTACACATAGATCATTTTCCTTCAATTGTGAATGAACTAATTTCAATTGTTGAAATTGCAGGAAACCCATAGAGTATTTCTTGAAAGATCTTGAAGCAATCACTTTGAATGACATTTCTTCGACTGACAACAAGATGATTTCTTCACCCCTTAAAACTATTTTAATGTCAGCCATGGTCCAATTACATGTGGAAGCATATTTTTGTTGCAAGTGGTGCATGTTGCCTTCTTTTATGGAATGACTAACATGTAAGGGTTGCATTTTGATGACTGAAACCTTGCTGGTCATTTGTACTTCAGTATGCATGTGCGTTGTGTACTTGTGGTGTAAGCGTGGGTGTTGTTTTTTGGATTTTCTATTAGTATGATGTTTACACTTGGATATGTTGGGTGCAAATGTGCCTCAAATAGTCCTTGATGTTCTATTGGAAATACATGATATTGTTATATTTATTTCTAGCATAAACTTTGTTTTGAGTGATAATGTGAATTTAGTGTCTTTGAATATAAATAAGTATTTGAATAATGTATGTATATTTAGAAAAACAAAACAAAAAATTCAGTACCCCTAGTGTTCATGCTAAACAGTAGGGGATGAATTTTGAATTAGCAATAGGAAAATAATATTTATATAAAAATGTTCTCTAGAGCATACAAGAAATAACGTAGGAAATTTGTTGGATTCTTTTCTTAGGCTGGCAGAAAGGTAACGTAGGGAAATAAACTTTTCACGTCAGATAGTAATGCCATGTGAACGAGATTTCCCTACCGTTTAAAATCCTAGGGAGTGATTCTTTCCTTAGGTTTTCTCAAAAAAAACCGTAGGGAACATTTTCTTTCCCCTAGTAGCCGTTCTCTACGAATGCTACTAGGGAAATCAATTCCCTATAGTTTTTTGCTTGTTCCCTAGTATATTACTCACTAGAAAAAATAGATATTTCTAGTAGTGATCTTCCCCTTTTGTTTTTTTCTTTCTTTTCCTTTCTTTCTTCCCATTCCTTTCTCTCCTCCCCTTTTCCTCCTTTTTTCCCCTTTCTCTTTCTTCTTTATCTCCTTTTCCCTCCTTTCTTTCTTTTTTTCTCGTTTTCCCTTTTTCCTCCTTTCTTTTCCTTTTCTTCCTTTTCCTCTTTTTCTTTTTTCCTTTTCCATCTCCCTTTTCTCCTTTTCCTTCAACCTTTTCTTCTTTTTCCTCTTTTCCCGTTACTTCCTCCTGCACGCCTCTGCTTCTCTCTCTCCTCTCCTTCTTCCTCAATCCATCTCTTCTCTTCTCTCACCTCTCCTCTCCTTCCTAGCCCGAGCCAGGCCAAATCCAACCGTGGACCGCCGGATCATACTGCCGGCCAGCTCCGGCTACCTCATACCGCACATGGGTGGTAGTGCTCGGCTACCGCTGCGTTGCCTCAGGCCGTCGTCGTCGCTCGTGTTCGCTAGGCCGCAACTAGGAGGTGGAAGTGACTGACGGGACGGAAATGGCAGAGGCTGGCGGCATCGACGACCGCATTGGGAGGTCGAAGCGACGGCTGTGGGTGCTCTTTGGTGGGAGGCGCCGCAGCGCAATGGGAAGGGATATGGTTGAGGAGATTGTGGTATTCGAGGGAGGAACCAGGAGTTTTGGATGGGGATCCAACGTTCCAAAAACTTGTCTGATTGCGCCCTCAAAATCAGTTGACCATGAGATAGACAGTTAGACACTCCCACGCGAGCTAGTCTCATTTTATTTCACAAACTGTACGTCGCAGGGCGGCGGCGCGCGGGTGCAATATAGCTAGCTCAGAAGTGTAGATTATACGGGTGAATACAATAGAGCTAGCCGACGTAGTACATGGGGTCGGGCAGCTTGAAGGTGCGGCCACCCTCCGGCGCGCCGAGGAGGTCGGTCCACTGGTCGCCGATGTTGCCGACGATCACGTACCCGGCGTCCACCAGCTTCTTCCGCTCGCCGGACTTGAACGCGATCGCCGACACCCTCGCTTTCACCGGCCTACAGCATCCATGCGAAGCACACAGCATCGTTAATTACTACTGCACGATCGAGCTGATCGATCGAGTATGATCGATATTGCATTGCGCGCATTGATTATATGTCTGCACGCGCGCGCGCGTACGTACTTGCAGAGGAGCTTCTCGTAGCCGAGGTAGCGGGCGTTCCTGAGGTTCTCGGCCGTGCCGTTCCTCTTGTCCTCGCGCCGCCCCGTCAGGATCACCGGCTTGATCCCCAGCGATTGCACCTTGTTGTACAGCCGCTGCGTCTCCGGCAGCGCCGGCGCGCTCGCCTCCCGCGTGTAGGCGGCGAACTGCGTCCAGTTGTACGGCTCAGCCCTGCATGCACGTTAGTATTTAACTGCACTCTCGGCTGATTGATTGGTTCCCTAGTTGCATCATTGCATGCATATAAGCGCGCGTACCCGAAGCCGTGCTTGGCGTAGTAGGGGAGGTTGGAGATGGTGGTCTCGTCGACGTCGAACACCCAGACCTCCTTGCCGTCGCCGGCGAGCTTGAGGCCCTCGGCGTAGGCGATGGCCTCGTCGATGACGACCCTTGAATCGTTCCGGTACTGCCCGCCGAGCATGTAGTTCCCGATGTACGCCTCGCAGCTGGCCGGGACAGTCTTCCAGCCACGCAGGTTGTTCGTCTCCACGGCCAGCCGCCAGCTGTCGCACTGCACGCCGGCGTGCAGGCCGAGGCCACCGCCCGACCCCTGCAGCGGCTGTAGCATCTGGATCACCGCCATGTCGTCGTCGAGCGACGCCGCGGCCTCCCACGCACCGGAGCTGCCCACGAGGGCCGTGAGGACGGCAAGGAGCGTAGCTGTTACTGCCGTCATTGCCATCGCCACCGGTGTAGTGGTATCCTGGTATGGTGACATGGTGTGCTGCTGGATTAACAGAGTGGGAGCGAGTGAGCTAGAGACACAGTCGGGGTTAATTGGTGGCGGGACCCACCGACCCATGACACGTACCTACCACCGGACACGTCGGGTCGTGCATGGATCACGTTCGCCGGAAAATTAATGCTATTGCTTTCAGTGCTGCTGACGATTTGGACGGCTGCGGCCCGCGGTTGAGCGAGGCCGGGGCCCGCAGTCTTGGTCTCTCTAGCTCGTATGTCGCCATTCTCGCAAATTAATTTTGTCGATGATTGTCTTTTCATCGGAAGAAACACTAAACAGGGCTATACCGTCACGTGCTCGCTAGTATTTTCAACAAACCATTGGCACGACAACATCTAGGGATCGCACCATTGATACGCAAGCATCTGGTTGGGAGCCAGTGGACATGCGTGAGGGACAAAATTAGGAATTGCCTTGTCCGGAGGAGGAGATTTGAAGGGTGCTTATTAGGGATCAACCGACCGAGTAGGCGCCTGGCCCGGACGGTTTTACAACATCTCCAATAGTACCACTTCAGCCGTCTACTAGCTATGTCATATTAGCAAAATCCTATGTGGATGAGAGAAAACACATGATGTTGTTTTCTGAAGTGTTCATCGTGCACGCGAAACAAGACGTGATGTGACGACCGTGTGCACTGTTGGAGCGGAGCCGTCCACTTCCCACACGGTTTGTGGGGGCCACACGGTAGCGCGACGGAGACCGACGGCAATCGGCTCGGCAACGGCGACAGAGACCGATGGACGCAACAACCGGCTTGGCAATGGTGACAAACACAAGGATATCATTTCGACGAATGCGAGGAACACTGGTGGTAGCTGGATTCGTCCTGCTAGAGTCTGGATTTGGCCGATCCAGGCATTAGCTAGCCAGATCTGATAGGGTTACTGGTGACACGCTTGGGGAAGGCGGTGGCCGACGGTGGTGCGGGAGAGGGCGACCAGGAAGGGAGAGAGTGGGCGATGGGGAGGGAAAGAAATGGCATCGGGGAGGGGGAAAGAGAGATAGGCAGTGGTGGGGGCAGAGCCTGGCGGTGGGGAGAGGGTGACAGGGAGGGAGTGGGCTGTGGGCGACGGGGAAGTAGAGAGGGGTAGGTTAAAGAAAAATTAACACATGGGCCCGCTTCGAGGAAAAATTATAAAATATAAATATTGGAGAGTGCGCTAGAGACTATGTATTGGAGATTTTGTTTTTAAAGATGATGTGGCACATGTTAGAGACAATGTTGTCTCTAACTACTGTACATGCCCTTAATGAGCTGTTCTATAAGGGAATAATTTAGAATTTGCCACAGCGAATAGATGGATTTCAGGATTTGCCCTCCATTGTGTCTATGACATGTGGGTCCTGGATCCACATGTCATAGACACATGGGGAGCAAATCCTGAAATCCATCTATCTCATAATGGCAAATTATGAAATCCCCCTTCTATAAGAGCATGTACTATAGTGTCTCTTAGGTTGTCTCTAAAACTCTTCACATCATCTAGAGACAACTGCTCCAATGCATTTGTCTCTTGAGTTGTCTCTACAGGGAACCACTAGCTTTCAATTATTGCATGGACTTCATATATATATATATATATATATAAACACACACACACACACACGATGATCAACACTGAATTCCATCTTGTGACCTACATATGTTTCCTACTTACAAGTAGTATGAAGGAGAACCGATCTAGGAGGACATCACCATAAATGGTAAAGGAAATGAAACAAACTAGACAAGACTGTAAGACTGAAATAATCGGCACCATCAAGTTCAGAATCATAGGATGGATCGACAACAAGTAAACTGTTCGGGGCTACTTGTAAGGACCCCAAAATTGGATTTATTTTCAAGTCAAGAGATTATACCAAAGATATAACCCTTAGTAGAAAACAAACCCAATTCCAGGTTCCCGGATATGTGTCTCACATTAGTTCCCAGGATCAAAGACTAATGTGCATATATCCTAACAACATTGTACACAGTCATACATTATTATTGAAAATATTTTACAAGACTAGAATGTACAACAAAACAAGTGGCTAGCAGCCACTAAACAGAAGTTTTGCAGCAGAAATAAAACAACAAAAGAGCCACCAAGTGTGCCCCATCACCCGCAGGCAACTGAGTGGAGGTAGAAATAGTGTACACATAACCGTCCTCACCTGCAACAAGTGGTTAAAGCACCTGAGTACAAAAGGTACTCGCAAGACTTACACAAACTAATAAAAGAAAGTGTATGGGAGATGCTATACAAAGGATATGAGATTATACATGTTAAGGCTGTCCAAAGAATGGTTATAATGGCATAAGTTTTTGCATAAAGCAACAAGTTTGTTCCTACACATTCTAGTTTCCAAAAGCCATTTAGTAAACCAAATTTTTGGACTACAAGAATTTTTAGTGATAAACAGATAGATATATATCAAATAATACCAAAGTGGCAAACCCACTTTGATAAACTATCAATGCATGACAAATCGGTCATGACGATACCCAATGTTCCCATGTCAAGTTTTAAATTTCCAGTCTACAATAGTGACAATTAAAACCAAGTCGTCCGTAACCGTGGACACGGCTATTCGAATAGTTTTAACCCTGCAGGGGTGTACATCTTTACCCACACGACTTGACTAGATCGTAAGCCTCCGAATAATAGCACACTTCCTTTGGTATGTCGGCCGGGGAAATCAAGACTCGGTATTTTTCAGCAAGATGATCTTATTGAGTTGAATCACCCATGCGAGACCTGATCCCGCTTAGTACAAGTTTCTGATAGAACCTGCTAACAGGGGCAGGCAAGTTGTACTGGGAGTGCCGACCCAATCGACAGAAATTAAAGTTGTGCTCACTGCACATAATAGATTGCAATCGGAGCCCTAAGAACAGCATGATCATACACATGCGTCCTTACACCACCCATTTTCCAACTCAATAAGATTTTCCCCTTACTTAACCAAGGGGTGCCCATAATACCACATGTGGAAGTATGATTGATACTTGGAGTAACTGTAACATCCCAATTTTGGACTTGTGTTTCAAATGTAAGAAAATGAGTAGAAATTAAAACTTTTTCTTACATCTTGTATTTCCTATTTGTACTGAACAAGTATTGTACAAGAAGTTATGGAAATACAAAGTCACAAGCCCCTGATCCGAATCATGAGCTTTCAAAAACAATCTTGTCAAACCTCTTGATCATCTCCTGAAAATATTTTTCCTGGGTTCTTGGGTTGGTTTGTGACCCCTCTGAAAAATTTCACAATTTTTAGAAATTGTTTGAATATCTTTGGAGGCCAGTCAAACCTATTCAAATTTGGTCAAACTGTGGACCCGCACCTTGTGGAATTTTTGGAGGAAAATGTATAGCACAAAAACCTCTGCAAAATTTACACGAGGTCTTAAACTCAGTTAGCAAGATTCTGTAAAAATTTCATAATTTTTGGGGATAGTTTGCTGCCCCAAATAATTCTCTAAGGTCAGCTCTTGTTGGGACTCAAATTTTGAACCCTAGGTCTGAGTCTGACTCGGACTCGAGTCAGACCCAGCCAATTGACTCGCTCGAGTCGAGTCACTAGGCCGCACCGAGCTCGACCCTGGTCCCCGTGTGTGAGCCGTTGGATTTGAAATCCAACGCTCACAGACCACCCCGACCTCCCTCTTCGTTTCTTCTTCTTCCTCTTTCCGAGCGAAGCGGCGTGCGCGTCTTGCAGTGAGCGAGGCGATGTCGATCGCCGTGGGGCCCGCAGCGGCTGGAGCCCTCGATTGACAAGCGTGTCGCTTTGCTCGACCTTACACCGCCTCCTCGCCTCGTTTTCTGCGCGCGAACCCTTTTGTCCCATCGCCATTAAACCTTCGTCCTCGAGCTCAGTCAGCTTCTGGCTACTTGGGCACCTCCGAGGTCCTCCTCAAGCTCCTTCACATCCCCTGGCACTCCAGCTTCCTCTCGTGGTTAGTTTGGTGCAAAACCACCGAGTGCCTCGCCCTCCATTTTCGAGCTTCGGGGCTCTCCTCGGCTGGCAGTGTTCCAGTGGACCTCTTGCACTATTCTTACCCCTTTGTACACCTTTGGTCGTCGTCAAGCGGAGCCCTAACCTTTCTTTTTGGTTGCCTCCCCAGGAGCAGCTGGATTTGGGTTTTGGGTTTTGCGGCGTAGGTGGAGCCGTCTTCTCCAGCTCAGGTAAGCATCCCACCCCATCGTGGTTCTGGACCACCTTGTGGTTCGTGCGAACCTATCCGACCTCTCCTTTTTTGTTGGTTGATCGAGATCCGTGCCGTCGTCATCTCCTCCGCCTCCGGTGGCTCGCTCGCATGCGGCACTCCTCCGACCTCCTCTGGACCACCCCGTGCCTGGTGAGTTCATTTTAGTCCCTTAGAGCTTAGGGTCTAGCTAGGATAGCTCGTAGCGCTCCTTTTCGTGTTTTCGGTTTTTGCCGAAAGCCGTCCTCATCTCGCTCGGCTCGCCGGCGTTCAAGGCCGTCGCGGCCGTCGAGCACCTCCGTTAGGTTCGCAATGCTATTAGCTTCGTTTTGGTGGCTTTGGTTCCCACCGCCGTAGTCTGGTCGTCGGCGACATCTTGCGAGCTCACCGTCCGAGCATGCACAGTTGCGTTTTTGTCGAGTCCTTGGACCTCCTCGGGTTCATCGGACCGCCCACGATCACCCAGTTTAGATCCGAGCCCTTGGCTCCTTTCCAAAAGCTTAAGCCTCGGGACCTCCCCCTCGTTGAATCTGAGCCATTAAAGACCACCCCTAGTTGGATCTGTACCGTAGAGGGTTTCCCGTGAAATTTCTAAGTCCCAAGACCTCCTTGAGCAATCTCGGCCGTTAAAAGACCTCCCAGGATTAGCTCTTAGCCGTTAGATCTCGGTGCGAAAACTATAACCGCCAGGACCTCCCCTAGAGTTGATCCTAACCGTCTAGGACCACCCGGGTTAAATCCTGGCCGCTAGGACCACTCCGGCGCAAAAAGATCTCCTCGTGATCTTTTTGTTAAGACCACCCCTAATAGGCCGAAAGACCTCCTCCGAGGTCCTCTTTGCAAAAGACCTCCTCGTGGTCCTTTGTAAAAACCACCCCTGGACCTCCCCCGAGGTCCTCTTTGCAAAAAGACCTCCCCTTGGTCATTTTGCAAAGACCACCTCAGGACCACCCTCGGGGTCGTCCTTGTAAAAGCCACCCCTGGCCTTTTACAAAGAAAACCCCCGCTCAGACCTCTTAGGCTCAATCCTGACCGTTCACGACCTCCCCGGATTAGATCTGAGCGTTAGATCTCTTTTTGTCAAATCCTTAGTGCTCAGACCTCCCTCCGCGTCGATCTGGACCGTTCAAGACCTCCTAGGTCTGTCTGAACCGTCCAGATCTCCTCCGATTAAAACCCTATCGCTTAGGACCTCCCCGAGAAGATCTTGGCCATCCAAGACCTCCTCGTGTCAATCCCAGCCGATCAAGACCTCCCTCTGGAGATCTTGACCGTCTAGGACCTCCTCCTTTGGATCCGTAGCGTTAGGACCTCCTTCCTTCGGTCTAAACCGTTAGACCTAGATCTAACAGGCTGCCAGACCTCCTTCCTCGATTTAAAGCCTTAGGACCTCCTCGTTCAATCTTGATCGCCCAGACCTCCCTCACTTGATCGTGTCAGTTAAAGACCTCCTCTCGGAGATCTAGACCGTTGAAGACCTCCTCCGTGAGATCTTAGCCGCCGGACCTCCTCCGTAGGTTTACCCTTAGGACCTCCCCTAGTGCTCGGGACCGCCGGATCTCGATCGGCGACGGTCACGACCTCGTTAGCGCGTGAGACCTCCTTGCGTGCGTTGTGCACGCGACCGGTCGTGATCGTTGGATCCGATCTCGACGGTCCGCACCTCCCGGTGCGGGAGGAGGTCTTGTGTGCTTGTGCTTGAAGCTCGTAAGCCGTCGATCTTGATCTAACGCCCACGACCTCTCCTTTTCATTCAATTCGTTTGGACCTCCGAGAGCTCAATTGTTCTAAGTCTTTTATGTTTCAAAGTTCAAAAGTGCTTAACTTTGTCATTTTAACTCCTTTTGAATGATTCCGATTCTTTGTAGCTTTGTTATAGTATGAACTTTAATCTGAGAATGAAATTAGGCCTGTCATATAACGAAAATGATTTAACTACGATCTTGTTTAGTGAAAAATGATGTCTAGAAATTCATGGAAAATTTGTAAAATGTATAACTTATTCTCTGTAATTCCAAACTGAGCAAACTCAACTTGGTAAAATGGGTCTCAGACATGCTTTAATATGAACTAGGCTTTGTCCTTATTTATGTTCTGAGAAATGATATATGCTAGTTTTAGAGCTTAGAAAATCATAACTAATTCATTATAACTCCAAATTGTGTAAACTTAGTTTTGCTGTTGTTAGGATGACATTATCTACCCACCATAAAAATTTCAGATTCCAGATCATTCTAGAAATTTTCGCCATGAACAAGAATCAAATTAATTTAATTAGCATTTTTCAGGTGAGAGAACTTAGTTTAGCTATAACTTTTGCATGCTAAGTCTAAATGAAGTGATTCTTGTTTCTAAAATTGTCTAAAATCATAATCTAGCTTCTGTATAAATTTTATTGTATTTGGAGAACTTTTCTTTGTTGAGTTTTGTTTGGAGTTCTTGTTCTTATTTGAGTATCGCCTTTTAGCGTTAGGTTTGAAGGAATTATTGTTCACGTGAGTGAATCCTCTGCAACAAGAAAGTGATCTACCGCCAGAAGCAAGCAGTTTGATCATGTTAATCCCAATATTTTAAGTATTTATGTTGTTTACAACTTCTATGTATGCATTGCTATCTTGCTTTAACTATTGTCGATAGTTGGCCTGGTAGATGCATTTCCATAGACAAATGATTATCCTCTACTACCATGAGCCTAGGTTTTTGCTGTGATTTAGAGCTCGTTGGATGAGCTCTTGTCCCTTAGTAGTTTGCGAATTAATTGCTTAGCCATGCTTAGTTTCCGGTAGAAATGGGCGGTTATCGACTTGTCGATAACCTTGATCACCTAAAACTTATTATCACTTATGATTTCAGCCTCGTGCCTTGTCTACTTATGAAAACTAAAACTGAAAACAAAATGATTTAGACTTGGGCACAATGGTAAGATGGTGTGATTGTGGGGTGTGACTGGAATGGTGCCCGGGTCAACAAGGACCGAACATCTTGTTACACTAAACCAAGCATTTCGTGCGTGCTAACCACACTAGAGGGTATGGGACCTCTCTTGAATTAGTACTTTGGGAGGCATTAATTAATGAGTCGCTGGCTGTAGCTTATAGAGAAAAAGGATCACTAAGGCGTGACCGGGGTGGTTCCTTTCTAGGTCCTCCACCCCGACCGGGGGCTTGTAATGTCCGGCTAGTAACTATTGACTCCCGACTTTGCTTGACCCCACCACAACGTGTGGTCCTAGTGGCCTCTTTCGCCGGCTGGTCACTAAGGGTTAACCCCATACGTGCGACTCTTAATTAACGCATTCCATTGGAAACGTCTCGTAGGACTTAGCCGTGCCGGCATACCAAAGGAAGTGTGCTTAATAGCTTGGCAAAAAGGCGGTCTGAAGTGTGGGTACATTGGTACACCCCTGCAGGGTTTAAAACTATTCGAATAGCCTCGTCCTAGGTTATGGACACGCTTGGCAAGGTCTTTCAAGAGTTAGACTACAACATTTTTAATTAAAACTTGATGGGTGGCACGAATCTGGGATTCGTGCTATGTGTGGTGGCTATTGGGTTAGTCACCAATAGGTGGTTACTCTTGTACTTATTGTATCTCGTGTTATTTCAATCAATAAAAACTGATTACAAACTTGCTTTTGAAATGTATTACATTACTGCAAATAAAGTTGGCTTTGTGCTAAATGAGACATACAACCACCACTTAAATAAGCTTGCATGTAGTATAATGATAGGTCTGCTATTCCACACGTCGGTCTTGCGAGTGCAAAACAATTTTTGTACTCGGATGCTATGCTTAATGTTTTTGTTGCAGAGGAAGAAGTGGATCCCCAAGGGATCGACTTTTGTGAGAATCGCGTGGTTTGGGCGACTAGCTTGGCGGCCGGTCGGTTGCCTTGTGGGTTATGGCTAAGCGGTTGGATTTTATTTATAGCCATCTTATGGCACTTTTGCTTCATTGTTAATGTTACTTTGTTGTTGTTGGCGATCGGCCCTCTTGTGTAATAACTCTTTATTATCGTCTTTTGCTAGACTTGTTATATGGTGATGTATGGAATTGGTGCATAATTTTGTAACGGTGTGTATGTCTGCATTTCAGGAAGCATACATATCTCGAGGCTTAGTTTATTTGATTTGTCTTTGTTAGGACCAAGTGGGTGGTTAAACAGTACAAGCCGAATGAATCGGGGTCCTCACAAAGTTGGTATCAGAGCCATACTGACCGTAGAAACCCTAAGCTTGGTCGTCTTTAGGATATTTTGGAAAACTTAATTTCGAAGTATCAAATGATTTATGAAAGCTTAAGTAAATTCTCGATTTTATTCCTTACCTATCTTAGCTTTCTTCTCTCACCTTGCTCTAATTTGAGTTTTAAAAGTTGTTTTCCTCTCCTTCTTTCAAAAGATAGTGGTTTTCGTTAAGTTGGGTTTTGGGAACCAATGAGTTTGGCAAATTGAAGTGTTGGCTGCCCTTCTACAAGGTTTGAAGCTTCTGGAATGGTGAATTTCGACCAGGGGCTTGGATGCAAAATCTGGACAGCAAGCGTCAATTTCCGGACAGCAAGCTCAAAGGTTCTAAAGAAGGTAGATAATGAGAGGATAATTCAACTAAAACTTGTGGGAATAAAAGGGTAAGAAGTGATATTAGTTGGCTAAGTATCTAACACTATTATTAGTAGTTCTACCCTGCCATTTGGTCCTATTGGAATTTGAGTTGTATGCTGAAATTTATCTTCCTAAACCAATCGCTCGTTCCTCCATACGAGTTGGTCGTGCAGGAAGTTGACTTTGTGATTGAAGCCTTATGTTGATTTCGTGGTTGTTTTGAGCTTTTGAGTTCATTTCTTAGTGGTTTATTGTTCTTTGTCTTAAGCTTTGGGTTTGATCCTTGTCCATCTTAGTATCTATTCCCACCCTAACGTTCAGTGAGCCCCTAATCTTTGATATTTCTTCCGCATCCTGCAGTTTCTAGTCTTGGGTTCGCGCTAACCCATCTCTTCGTAGCAGGATGTGCAGACGGACTCAAAGAAGAGACTAGGTCGACAGGTGGCCAGGATGAAGGTCTCCCAGCTGGCTTGCCCGGACAAAGGTTGCAGCGCCTCCCCTCAGCGATTGTGATGGATTTTGGTCCCCTTTTGCTGTGACCATGGTAAAAGAGCCATGTCGCCGAAGGTTGCAACCACAGGAAGGTCAAGGTCTGCCGGCTGTGGTGAGGAAGGACACTACTGCAGCGAGTGTACCACGCCTTGCCCAAATTGTGATGAAGACCACCTACCGGAAGCTGTCCATCGCCAAAGTCACTTGTTTTCTCTGAGGAAGCACTCACTCTTCCAAAGAGTGTAGCATGAGTCCGTGATCGCCAGTCATTAAAGCTTCGGCGATCGCTTCTTGGTCATCTGCGAGTATCGCAATCGCTAATGCTTCCAGACCAGAGGAGTTCTTGGATGATTTGTCTGTGGAGCTGCAGGACAAATTACCAGTCTATACCTTCCCCAACTTTCGATTACGGTCGAGAATCCCATGGTTGTTGGGGCGAGAAGAAGAAGCTAAAGCATCAACGGATGGCGGATGCCACTTGTTTCTTCAGTAACAACAAGGGTCACTATGCGCATAGTAGTCCTAAGAAGAGTGCAACAACCCTCGTCCTCCGCGGGTCGTGTTTGATCTCGCACTGCGCGTCCAGCAGCAAGGTGGCCCCGCGATCGGCGTTGTCACGTGCTTCTTTGTCACAAGAAGGGCATTACATGTGATTGCCCGTGAAGCATCGGGAGCGGAAGGCGTTCGTGATCAAGTCAACTCCATCTCATTGAAGAAGTTCAGGGGCGCGACGTCATGTTGGGTGCGCTTCTTGTTTACTCTTACCACGATGCGGTATTATTCGATTGAGGCATCTCGTTCCTTTATATCGCTATCTTTGGTGTGTTGGTGATCTTCATCTTGCTCCATCAACGATGCCTAGCACCATCTCGGTTTCATCAAGCCTTGCTAGCCTACCTGTTTTTCCCAAGAAGAAGGCTACCATCAGGGTTGTCATCGGTCTTTTGACTTGAGTGACACCCATACGTCTCTATACATCCTTGGGCATCACCTACTTGGTATTGCCTTGAAATTCTGTGACCTAAATGTCCATAGCCCTTCTAATCAGCGCTACGGAGGATGACTCGCATAGCTAGTTAGCGGTGAGATTCCGTTGTTGGCGGAATTAACGGACAAATCGCTCCACCGACCAACAACGATCTTGCGCCATCGCCCTCAAAAATCGAGGAAGATCTCTCGGTCTGTCAATCCTTGCTATATCCGGACTTGATAAGTTCCCGTGTCAACTAAAGTGGCACATTTTCCACTGTGTCGAGCAGGAATTGTGCCGATCCCTTGCTTGAGCTCCTTCTCTCGGGAATCGTGCCATTCATTTCCTTGAAGTTCGAGTGGTCGAATTGTTCCAAGGATGAAGCTACTTGGAAACATAAAGACCGACATCTGACTACCCCTCTTTCTTTCTGAGCAAGTCAAATCTCGGGACGAGATTTTTGTAAGAGGGAGAGTTGTAACATCCCAATTTTGGACTTGTGTTTCAAATGTAAGAAAATGAGTAGAAATTAAAACTTTTCTTACATCTTGTATTTCCTATTTGTCTTGAACAAGTATTGTACAAGAAGTTATGGAAATACAAAGTCACAAGCCACGATCCGAATCATGAGCTTTCAAAACAATCTTGTCAAACCTCTTGATCATCTCCTGAAAATATTTTCCTGGGTTCTTGGGTTGGTTTGTGACCCCTCTGAAAAATTTCACAATTTTTAGAAATTGTTTGAATATCTTTGGAGGCCAGTCAAACCTATTCAAATTTGGTCAAGCTGTGGACCCGCACCTTGTGGAATTTTGGAGGAAAATGTATAGCACAAAAACCTCCGCAAAATTTACACGAGGTCTTAAACTCAGTTAGCAAGATTCTGTAAAAATTTCATAATTTTTGGGGATAGTTTGCTGCCCCAAATAATTCTCCTAAGGTCAGCTCTTGTTGGGACTCAAATTTTGAACCCTAGGTCTGCAGTCGACTCGGACTCGAGTCAGACCAGCCAATTGACTCGCTCGAGTCGAGTCACTAGGCCGCACCGAGCTCGACCCTGGTCCCCGTGTGTGAGCCGTTGGATTTGAAATCCAACGCTCACAGACCACCCCGACCTCCCTCTTCTGTTCTTCTTCTTCCTCTTTCCGCCGAGAGCGAGCGTGCGCGCGCGCGGTGAGTGGCGGCGGTCCGATCGCCGTGGGGCCACCGCAGCGGCTCGGAGCCCTCTCGATTGACAAGCGTGCCGACTTTGCTCTGACCTTACCTGCCTCCTCGCCTCGTTTTCTCGCGCGGCAGAACCCTTTTGTCCCATCGCCATTAAACCTTCGTCCTCGAGCTCAGTCAGCTTCTGGCTACTTGGGCACCTCCGAGGTCCTCCTCAAGCTCCTTCACATTCCACAGCACTCCGGCTTCCTCTCGTGGTTAGTTTGGTGCAAAACCACCGAGTGCCTCTCGCCCCGCCATTTTCGAGCCGGGCTCTCCTCATTGGCGGTGTTCGGTGGACCTCTTGCACTATTCTTACCCCTTTGTACACCTTTGGTCGTCGTCAGCGGAGCCCTAACCTTTCTTTTGGTTGCCTCCCGGAGGCGGTGGATTTGAGTTTTCGGGTTTTGCGGCCGTGGGTGGAGCTCGTCTTCTCCGGCTCCGTAAGCATCCCCGCCCATCGTGTGGTTCGGACCACCTTGTGGTTCGTGCGAACCTATCACGACCTCCTTTATTTGTTGGTTGATCGGAGATCCGCGCCGTCGTCATCTCCTCCGCCTCCGGTGAAGCGCTCGCGCCGGCACTCCTCGACCTCCTCTGGACCACCCCGTGCCTGGTGAGTTCATTTTAGTCCCTTAGAGCTTAGGGTCTAGCTAGGATAGCTCGTGGCGCTCCTTTTCGTGTTTTCGGTTTTTGCCGAAGCCGCCCTCCGCCTCGCTCGGCTCGCCGGCGTTCAAGGCCGTCGCAGCTCGCCGAGCACCTCAGTTAGGTTCGCAATGCTATTAGCCGTTTTGGTGGCTTTGGTTCCCACCGCGTAGTCTGATCGTCGGCGACATGCCGCGAGCTCACCGTCGAGCTCGCACTGGTTGCGCTTTTTGTCGAGTCCTTGGACCTCCTCGGGTTCATCGGGACCGCCACGATCACCCAGTTTAGATCCGATCCCTTGGCTCCTTCAGAAAAGCTTAAGCCTCGGGACCTCCCCT
This sequence comes from Ampelocalamus luodianensis, assembly GCA_036346255.1. Taxonomy (NCBI): domain Eukaryota; kingdom Viridiplantae; phylum Streptophyta; class Magnoliopsida; order Poales; family Poaceae; genus Ampelocalamus; species Ampelocalamus luodianensis. Next base: position 33,946 of record JAYEVH010000261.1, read on the forward strand.
CGTTGAATCGAGCCATTAAAGACCACCCCTAGTTGGATGCTGCAGTAGAGGGTTTCCGTGAAATTTCTAAGTCCCAAGACCTCCTTGAGCAATCTCGCCGTTAAAAGACCTCCCGGGATTAGCTCTTAGCCGTTAGATCCTGGTGCGAAAACTATAACCGCGGGACCTCCCTAGAGTTGATCCTAACCGCCTAGGACCACCGGGTTAAATCACGGCGCTAGGACCACTCCGTGCAAAAGATCTCCTCGTGATCTTTTGTTAAGACCACCCCTAATAGGCCGAAAGACCTCCTCAGAGGTCCTCTTTGCAAAAGACCTCTCGTGGTCCTTTGTAAAAACCACCTGGACCTCCCAGAGGTCCTCTTTGCAAAAGACCTCCCTTGGTCATTTTGCAAAGACCACCTCAGACCACCTCGGGTCGTCCTTGTAAAGCCACCTGGCCTTTTACAAAGAAAACCCCGCTCGGACCTCTTAGGCTCAATCACGACCGTTCACGACCTCCCGGATTAGATCGGCGTTAGATCTCTTTTGTCAAATCCTTAGTGCTCAGACCTCCCTCGCGTCGATCTGGACCGTTCAAGACCTCCCTAGGTCTAATCTGAACCGTCGGATCTCCTCCGATAAAACCCTATCGCTAGGACCTCCCGAGAAGATCTTGGCCATCCAAGACCTCCTCGTGTCAATCCCACCGATCAAGACCTCCTCGGAGATCTTGACCGTCTAGGACCTCCTCCTTTGGATCCGTAGCGTTAGGACCTCCTCCTCTGGTCTAAACCGTTAGACCTAGATCTAACAGGCTGACCTCCTTCCTCGCATTTAAAGCCTTAGGACCTCCCTCGTTCAATCTTGATCGCCAGGACCTCCTCACTTGATCGTGTCCGTTAAAGACCTCCCTCGGAGATCTAGACCGTTGAAGACCTCCTCAGTGAGATCTTAGCCGTCGGACCTCCCTCGTAGGTTTACCCTTAGGACCTCCCCTAGTGCTCGGGACCGCCAGATCTCGTCCGCGGCCACGACCTCTGTAGGCAGACCTCCTTGCGCGGCGCTGTGCACGCGACCGGTCGTGATCGTTGGATCCGATCTCGGCGGTCCGGACCTCCAGTGCGGGAGGAGGTCTTGTGTGCGGCTGTGCTTGAAGCTCGTAAGCCGTCGATCTTGATCTAACGCCCACGACCTCTCCTTTTCATTCAATTCGTTTGGACCTCCCAGAGCTCAATTGTTCTAAGTCTTTTATGTTTCAAAGTTCAAAAGTGCTTAACTTTGTCATTTTAACTCCTTTTGAATGATTCCGATTCTTTGTAGCTTTGTTATAGTATGAACTTTAATCGAGAATGAAATTAGGCCTGTCATATAACGAAAATGATTTAACTACACGATCTTGTTTAGTGAAAAATGATGTCTAGAAATTCATGGAAAATTTGTAAAATGTATAACTTATTCTCTGTAATTCCAAACTGAGCAAACTCAACTTGGTAAAATGGGTCTGCAGACATGCTTTAATATGAACTAGGCTTTGTCCTTATTTATGTTCTGAGAAATGATATATGCTAGTTTTAGAGCTTAGAAAAATCATAACTAATTCATTATAACTCCAAATTGTGCAAACTTAGTTTTGCTGTTGTTAGGATGACATTATCTACCCACCATAAAAATTTCAGATTCCAGATCATTCTAGAAATTTTCGCCATGAACGATGTAACGAAATTAATTTAATTAGCATTTTTCAGGCTGAGAGAACTTAGTTTAGCTATAACTTTTGCATGCTAAGTCTAAATGAAGTGATTCTTGTTTCTAAAATTGTCTAAAATCATAATCTAGCTTCTGTATAAATTTTATTGTATTTGGAGAACTTTTTGCTGTTGAGTTTTGTTTGGAGTTCTTGTTCTTATTTGAGTATCGCCTTTTAGCGTTAGGTTTGAAGGAATTATTGTTCACGTGAGTGAATCCTCTGCAGCAAGAAAGTGATCTACCTTGAACAAGCAGTTTGATCATGTTAATCCCAATATTTTAAGTATTTATGTTGTTTACAACTTCTATGTATGCATTGCTATCTTGCTTTAACTATTGTCGATAGTTGGCACAGTAGATGCATTTCCATAGACAAATGATTATCCTCTACTACCATGAGCCTAGGTTTTCTTTGTGATTTAGAGCTCGTTGGATGAGCTCTTGTCCCTTAGTAGTTTGCGAATTAATTGCTTAGCCATGCTTAGTTTCCGGTAGAAATGGGCGGTTATCGACTTGTCGATAACCTTGATCACCTAAAACTTATTATCACTTATGATTTCAGCCTCGTGCCTTGTCTACTTATGAAAACTAAAACTGAAAACAAAATGATTTAGACTTGGGCACAATGGTAAGATGGTGTGATTGTGGGGTGTGACTGGAATGGTGCCCGGGTCAACAAGGACCGAACATCTTGTTACACTAAACCAAGCATTTCGTGCGTGCTAACCACACTAGAGGGTATGGGACCTCTCTTGAATTAGTACTTTGGGAGGCATTAATTAATGAGTCGCTGGCTGTAGCTTATAGAGAAAAAGGATCACTAAGGCGTGACCGGGGTGGTTCCTTTCTAGGTCCTCCACCCCGACCGGGGGCTTGTAATGTCCGGCTAGTAACTATTGACTCCCGACTTTGCTTGACCCCACCACAACGTGTGGTCCTAGTGGCCTCTTTCGACGGCTGGTCACTAAGGGTTAACCCCATACGTGCGACTCTTAATTAACGCATTCCATTGGAAACGTCTCGTAGGACTTAGCGTGCTTGGCATACCAAAGGAAGTGTGCTTAATAGCTTGGCAAAAGGCGATGCAAGTGTGGGTACATTGGTACACCTGCGCAGGTTTAAAACTATTCGAATAGCCTCGTCTAGGTTATGGACACGCTTGGCAAGGTCTTTCAAGAGTTAGACTACAACATTTTTAATTAAAACTTGATGGGTGGCACGAATCTGGGATTCGTGCTATGTGTGGTGGCTATTGGGTTAGTCACCAATAGGTGGTTACTCTTGTACTTATTGTATCTCGTGTTATTTCAATCAATAAAAACTGATTACAAACTTGCTTTTGAAATGTATTACATTACTGCAAATAAAGTTGGCTTTGTGCTAAATGAGACATACAACCACCACTTAAATAAGCTTGCATGTAGTATAATGATAGGTCTGCTATTCCACACGTCAGTCTTGCGAGTACAAAAACAATTTTTGTACTCAGATGCTATGCTTAATGTTTTTGTTGCAGAGGAAGAAGTGGATCCCCAAGGGATCGACTTTTGTGAGAATCATTGTGGTTTGGACGACTAGCTTGGCGGCCGATCGGTTGCCTTGTGGGTTATGGCTAAGCGGTTGGATTTTATTTATAGCCATCTTATGGCACTTTGCTTCATTGTTAATGTTACTTTGTTGTTGTTGGTGATCGGCCCTCTTGTGTAATAACTCTTTATTATACGTCTTTTGCTATACTTGTTATATGGTGATGTATGGAATTGGTGCATAATTTTGTAACGGGGTGTGTATGCTGCATTTCTGGGAAGCATACATATCTCGAGGCTTGGTTTATTTGATTTGTACTGTTAGGACCAAGTGGGTGGTTAAACAGTACAAGCCGAATGAATCGGGGTCCTCACAGTAACCGCCCAAAAGCTTCAGTCCTTAATGATCCGGACAAGACGACCACATACCCAATTCTCGTGCACGAAGGCATCCACACTATCCACCACTTGTCCAGATCTAAATCATGATTAAAAGATAAAAATTTATACTAAAACATCAGATTCAAGATCTGAACAAAACTTAGAAATATACAATGTTCAATGTTTCCCTTGATTGACGAGATAAGCCCGTCAACCGAACTAACGTATTTGATGACTTGCAGGGCTAAGCATTCATACAAAGCATAAGTAGTATCACAATATACCCAACTTAAGCTCAACTGTATGGAATGATTAAGGATAAACCACAAGCATTAGGATATAACTAATCTAAACTCACTAGTTAAAAATATGGAAAAAATAGCATGCAAGCAGTTATTATTGCAATTTAAAATACTAAAGTACAAAAACTGGGATCAAGATGATGCAAGAGGATGCTTGCCTTGTTTAGAAGTCACTTGTTCACTCTCGGAGACGTAATTGTTCACTTCGTGCAAATCGGAATCTAGAGAGAAAACACGATAACGAATAACACCGATAAAACCGACAAATTCAAAATACTCGAAAATGCATGATATTTACATATTCATGAGATTATGATTCTTGATGCATTTAGGTATAGATTGGAGTTCATATGAATTTCTTATAGACTTTTGAAGTTAATTCAATTCTTAGCGTAACCATAAAGACGGACGATACCTAGAGCCTAAGTGATGTTGTTTTCCTTAACATGACACCTAGTACTCACAAGCACTCTCTCCAGGCTTTCTATGTAAATATCCGTGATGATCATATAGTCAAAATCAATCCTCTTATATGCTCTTCTCTTCAGCACACTTTGATGGTGATTGTGTGCACATCTATTACCATTTTTAGTTAATGACCATTGATTTATCTTTGTAGGTTATAATACAACAATGCACTAACCATATATCTTACAAATCAGCCTACCTATAGGTCTTACAGTCAGTAGTTCATACTTACCTTATGCACCGCTGGTTAGATACAACAACTGTGGCCCACTACTGTCATTGAAATTCACCTTTTGAGTTAAAAGATATTAGCACTCTAATTACCCAAATTAACCTCCTTAAACCACTCACTGATAAACTATACTAACCAGCCACTCTATTTGGAAGGGTATACTATCATTTATATTGATTTATGCTACACAGGAGGACCTACTGTCAAATCTAATTATTTCAGATTACCTTATGTTCATACAACCTACAATAACAATTCTTTTTCTGAACTGAATTGTTGCTTGTTAGATAGATTACCTCCAAAAATCAAGCTTCAAATTGGTTATTGCATTTTGAGTAGGCTAAATAACATCCATGTTGTTGGTTAACCTTTGATAGTTTATTTTGGCAAATGAGTTCTGCTGACAAATCACTTCTCTGTTCAACATCATTTAACAGAACATTCTTCTGGACAGAAATGACACTAGCTAATCCTTCTACACATCTCAAGCACCTTGGAGAGTTTTCAGTACAGAACAACATTTTTTTTATTAACACTGTGTTTGCTAAGCATGTTATCTCAGCTCACCTCCCGCAGCAGCCTTGGAGTAATTTTTTGCAATAGATATAAGTATAGTCTGCAATATTTGAAGAATACCATTATCTTAGCAACTTTCAGGTTCCAGCTATTAACATCTATAAAATAAGAAGTAAACAAAATAAATAAATTTTAAATTTAACCTAAAGTATGAGGGCTACATTATGGCATCGTCATGACCTGAAATCTCTTGAACTAACTATCACTAACATAGAAATGTTTTCAACGAATGGTTGCTCTTGCTTTCTGCTACAAGAAACCTTGTTGAGCATGATGCTGAAAAAATAATTCTGGCACAATGGAGCACATAAAAACGTAGATGATCATTCAAATTGAATTGTTGTAGTTTGTTACACTTGAACTTCTTAACCTAGTTAAATCCATTGATTTAGAAAAAGAGACTTAGAGAATTCAAGCGTCCGATAATGTTACTCCCCATAAAAAAAATGTTGGCTTGATGAAATAAAACTGACAAGACATCCATAGCTACACCTTACTAATACTTCACATCTCTATTGTGCAACAAATAGCTCACAGAATTTACCCATCCATCATTTTTTATGAGATGTTACAAAAGAATACCTTCTCGATTATATTATTGTTGGTAAGAGGGAAAGGCTCCTTGTCCAACAATGCACAACCCTTCTTGTAACTAAGTTCCATTGCATCATTCCAATTTGGGAGCATATTGTTACAGATCAGCCAACAAAAATTTCAACACAATAGTGCTGCCGATACACAAACCAAACAAAGCTCATTATCAAATATCATCACCAACCAAGGAAATTAACTTTTCAGAAATAGAAAAGGCAGAAGCATTTCATCGCTACTATTACTGATCCAAGGATGTGAATCACAACGAGTGGCTTAAATCCGAGACTCTCGGTGGACTGCAGCTTGTGGAACTTGGCAAGGGTCTTCGTTTGAGTGTTTCTGAGAAATTACTGACAACTAGCTTCCTTTTCTGTGTACAATCTAGAACCTATAGGGTCCTCAAACCTCCTGTAAGAACAACAAAATCAAATGAAGAAACACCCCTTTTCTGTGTACAATATAGCATGAACTATGCACATAACAGATGTAGGGCGTAATATCTAAGATGATTCCATAGTGAAAAATGCCACCCATACCTCAACTATAGTCTCCATAATTCAAAACGCCACAGCAAGCAAAATCCACGAAATCGAGGATGAACCCACAGTACATGAAAATGACATGGCTAAAATGAGGGAAGGAGTTCTAATTTAACATAGACTACTGCAAGTAGTGTATAACTATATGCTAGTCTGCTTGATCAAACAGTTTTTATTTTTGTAATCATTAAACAGCAACTGAGATATATCCGTGACCTAGACCAACGGATTAAAAGTTGATAAGCACAATGGTATCAACGACCTAGATGAACTGATGATTCTAAACACACATGATGAAATGAAAACATAAACTTTAATCTCTACCGAGGACAAACTTGTAAGGGATTTTATAAAGATCACAAAAAAATTATTTCTTAAAAAATGAAAAATCAAAAGTGCAAAGTGCAAGTTTTCTTTTGTTTGTAGCAGAAGTAAGAAAGTACTACTATATAAAAATTTGAATGAAATCTAGGTGAAGCAGTTAATGGTGAGCTCATTCTAACTTCCTTTCACTCCAAAATGTTTACAGATCTTTGTTAAAATAATGTATAGGATCCATATGCACATGAATCATGGGAACTTTGGTCCAAGCCAAATACAAGAAAAATCAATGCTGCAAAACAGAAATTTGGTGAGTATTCAATCTAACTCTCCAGATGCCTTCATATCAACAGTTCATGCAAATCAAGATTGTCTATAAACCCAATTAATTATACATTGGCACAACAAGCTTACCTCAACCCATTCATCACAAAATTCACAAATTGGCGGTAGGTAAAGCTTCACATGATCACATCATGAGGCAAACAAATAGCAAAGCATCAAATAGTCATACATATCAATAGATGGCATGGGAAGGGGAAGTTACAAACCTATGAGGACCGCCACGTGGGATGGTATCTCGCTCCTCCATTCTTTCTCCAATGCTTTCCCGCCTTTCTTGCAAGGCTCCAATGTTCAAGTCAGTTCATGCCTATCCTCCTTCTTGCCACCCATCACATGAAGCTGCCTCTCCAAAGTTGTGTGGCTAGAGCATATCTGAACAAAAGATGTAAATAAAATGAAATAAGGGCTCAAAACAAGATTTGGTTGTTTCTTGTGATCTGAATACCTGACCAAATCTTCAAACTTCAAAGGTAGTATTTAAATTAATGGAGCATGGGACCATGCAACTATGCAAGTACAAGTACAACATAAATGCATGATGTCTAGATGCCAAATTTTAAGTAGGGGGGGGGGAGAAACAAGACTTGTACATAGGAACTAGCAGTGGAGGCAAATCACACCATTCTTTTGTTTCGGTGTCCAATAGAAAATTTCAAGCTGTAGGTCCCCTACATTGTGGACCATACTGTGCAGTTACTACATAGATAAATCTTCCATCTGTAACCATCCCCAGATGTGAATGTGCCATTTCCTTTGGCATATCAAATCCTCCTTCCCATGTATTATCTGAAAAATTGTAAATATCCACATGAGAATGCACCTATAAATGGAAAACATTGGAAGGTTACAAATGGTAACTTTCTGGCATATTGAAATAACTCATAGTAGGCTTCTGCCATTTTGCAATTAAGAAAACAACATGACAAGGAATAAGCTGTGAATTTTGGAGTCCCGTCTAACTAAATATAATTGACACTCCAGCAATATCAATTTTTCACCACATATATTTATAATGGGGTCATGCTACAATATACATAGTACAGATCCTTTAACTGATACTCCAACAATATCAATAAGGAAGATCATGCTTGAACTAAACCACCAAAATAAGGTCAAGCTTGCAATCAACAAATTAACAAGAAGGGTGGAAAACATTCAAGTGAAAAACATAGTTTGCACATCATTTACTACAGTCTAATGCCAAATTCATGCATGTAGACATAAGTATGTTACCAAACATAAATAATGTGGCAAAATATTTGAGTCCAAGGAAAAGTCTCTGCTGCTCAATGTTTATAATCTGATGTATAGAACCAAGATACCAGATTGGATGGTAGGGGAAGGCTGGATATGCCTAGATAAACACAAATTAGCAGTGCTAACAAAACCGGTTCTTTTATTTTTGGGGGTGCTCTTAACTTAATCAAACATGACGGCCAAGTGAAAATCATAGGGCAACTTGCTACTTTTAGTTACAACACTACCGTTTGGCAAACAGAGAAATCATCTCTTGTCTAAGTTTACACCTAACAAGCTAGCACATAATGTTGCTCATTAGAATCGCATTAGGTCGAGCCATCGAGGAAAGTTACCAATCGAGCAAATATGTTCTACTCTTCCAATCAAAACACAAAGGTATACATAATTCCTACCAGATCTCACTAATCCCACAGAGCTCACCGGCTCAGAGCTGCACTCCCCAACAGATTCTAGTAAAAGAAATACTAACAGATTACAGAAAAAAAAAGGAATATAGAAATGTGTTCTCCAATGAACAAGGATAAATCCTTAGGGTGATCACGAAAATACCAAAGCAGTAATAAGATAACCACTCAACGAACAACTTACAGCTCACTTTGCCGCAGCAAGATGACCCCCTATTACTCGGCCGCAGGATTTTGTTTCTTCACATAGTCTTCTGACCCTCTCTCCTTTGTGACCAATTATTGCACCAACTTTTGTTGCGGGAATCAGCATCCTGAAGACGGTGGTTCCAAGCCAACCAGGGTACATGTTTTCACCAGCAGAGCAAATGGTATCACCATAGTCTTCATCATCAGTAATTCCTTGTTCTAGAACACTCCCAGTCATTTCATTCCCCTCTTTCCCATGAGATTTCCTGACCACTTCAGTAATATCTCGCTTTCTGGAATTTGTTTGCATCTTAGCCATTCCCTCCAGCACTGAAGCATCAAAATAGATAGACAATGAGTCAAAACAAACTGAACAAATGACAATACAAGATAGCAGCTAGTAGAATGTTCCCGTCAAGTCTTTCATTGCATTTGCACGGATTGATCAATAGATTCAAAGCAACAACTCGATCAAGCACAAGATCAAAGAACACAGCCATGTGTTTACACAAATGCACAATACAATCATGCAAGGGATGCGCTTAGGAGACTCGAACAAGCACAAAATGTGCAGCCCGGATCCCCTCTGAGAGCCCACAGGAGGCACATATACAAGATTAAGCCTAAATCAGCGCAATGCAAGCTGATCAACCCTTGATACCGCTCTCAAGAAGCAGCGCACACCATCCAAAACCACAATCCTAGGGGTATGCAAGCACCATCGAGAGATGCATCAAAAGCTAAGCTTACTACACGGCCAAGGCGACGCCTTTTAGCACCAAGAAAGCTCAAGAAATAATCCGAGACCTCACAAATCCCCCACCGCCAAAAATGGAGCAGGTAATCCGGACCGGGATCCGAGACCGCGCTATGCAAGCTCGACGGAGAGGGAGAGTGGTCGGCGAAGGAGGTTACCTTCGCATAGCCTGGTGGTCGGTGGTCAGCGGAGGCGTGGAGGTGGTGGCGAGGATCGCGGTGTTAGGAACCGGAGCTCCTCCCGATGAAGAACGAAGATAGTAGGGGTGTGAAGCCTGAACTAGATAGGAAGAATAGAAGAACTAGAGGAGGAAAATTACTTGTATTGATTTCCTCTCCTGTTACAACCCTCAAGCCCTTTTATACAAGGATCTGGATAAGAAATGTCGTATGGTATGGAACATGCACGTGTTCCATTCATCACACGGTAGAGAATATACCTGGAATCAGTTCCAATTATCAGTTCATACCTTTTACGAGCAGTTCTCCTGGTCGGGAGCTTGGCTTAGGCCTTCATCCGACTAGGGTACCCATTATGTAACCTCTGGAATTTCTACGACCAGTGAGGTCGTGCACCTCAGGGGTTACGACCATGAAGATGTATGGTCTGCTATGTATTTAAAAATAATACATAGAGGTTTTAATCCTCGTCAGCTAGCCCCCGAACTTTAAATGAATAAGGTATGTGTGAACACCTTCCTCCCGATGAAGTCGTATCGGGCTGTCGCTCATTAAAATGCAAAGGCATTTGAAGTGGTTTGTATTCACTTTAAAGTTGAGAACTTGCTTTGGGAATCGAAGAGTTTTTGTGTCCGTTGGACGAAAAGATTTCTGTCTGTTGGACTTTTTTGGGTATCTCCTTATTGCAGTTAGAATTTATGAAGCTTATAAAAACCCCTTTGTAGACTTAGGGTTCTTTCACTTCCTGCTTTCCTTCTTCATCTCCCGAGTAAAAACTGCTTCCGACCTCCTTGTCTTTCCTCATCTGAAAGAAATCTGACCATGTCGGACCAAATCACCAATTGGTCGGTTTCCGACTTGGGTGAGAAGAAGCTAGAGAGCTTGGAGAAGATCGGGATGCTTTCCAGTAAGGATATGATTTCTTGGAGATCCGCGGCTGGAGAACATTCTCCAAGTAATGAAGATGGAGAAATCCCAGTTTTTCTTGCATATGTTGAATGCAGATTTAGGCTACCAATTCATTCCTTCCTTCCTAAAGTTTTGGAGTATTATGGAGTTGAATTGGTGAATCTTGCTCCCAATGCTATCGCCAATCTCAGCATCTTTATTTATCTCTGCGAAGCGTACTTGGGGATTCCCGCAGATCTGGATCTGTTCAAGTACTACTACAGGATGACAAAGTCTGGGAAGACGATTGGGACGCCTGGAGAGTGCACCTTGCGTCTCCATGACGGAAAAGCCGATGAGAACATATTTATGTACTCAAAATCTTCGTGGTCATCATGGCAGAAGAGCTGGTTCTATATGAAGATCACGAAGAAAGACAACCTTTATTATTCTGGTAAGAAAACGGTCGAGAATTCGAATTGGTGCTCCTCCACAGAGAAAGAGGGAAAGATAAAGAGATGGGCCGAAGCTATCAAGCTTCTTAGTGTCAAGGGTTTAACTTCCTAGCACGTAGTGAAGGATTTTTCCATGCGCCGGATTAGTCCTTTGAAGGCCCGAGTACACCGGATGCTCTGGTATATTGGTCGTGACGATACGACCAAAGATTCCAAAGAGGGTAAGCCATGAATAATTCCGACCAGTTTGCCTATGTTAGTTGATTATTTCTGTATCCTTAAGTCTTTTACTTTATCTTTACAGCTTTATCTTCTGATGAGATTAGAAGCCAGATAAAAATGATCTGCGCCGGAGAGCCTGGCGACAAAGCTAGTTTCCCCCGGATTTTAGCGGCTGTTTTCGCTAAAGAGAGGATCGAGAGACTTAAGGTAAGATTATCAACTATGCTTTTGTCCTTTGTCATATATATTATTTCTGATCGGTATACCTTAAATCCTCCTTGATATGTAGTCGGTCGGGTTGAGGATCAATGAGGCCACTGAAAAATGTGAGCCGATCGATGATCCGACTACCCCTTCGACCATACAGGATGTCAGCCTTCCAGAGGTAGATTACTGGACATAAATAATATTTTGGACAAATGATGTTCATCGCCTAACTATCTTTGATGATGTGTTTAGGCGGTTGTCGCACCTTCGGCAAGGTCGGCGAGGACCCATCGGTGCCCATCGAGGCTCTTGTTTTGGAGGTCGGCGAATCCACACCTCACGATCTCGCGATCAGGAATCCTATCCTCGACCAACTGGTTGCGGATATTGCTTCTGATTTTCAATCAGTAAATGTGCAAGACCTAGTCAACCCTACTGGTTTAGAACCGGTGAAATTGGTTAAGAAGAAAAGGAAAGCTGAGATATTTCAAAATGTTGGAACCTCGATCTTCCTTACTTTCTTCTTTTGTAGATCTTCTGGTGTTCCAGTTGTGTCCGACCAGAACATTTCTCAAGAAAAGGTTCCTCGGGAAGAGGTAGTCGTAGAGGTTCCTGATAACGATACTCCTCAGGCTAAGACCGCAGAGGATGAAGTGATTAAAGAAGCCCCCGAGCAGGTTTCAGTTCCGACATCTGCTCAAAATCCTCTAATAATCCTTACTCCTTCTCCGGAGGTAGTTGTGAGGACCCCGGTTTATTCGGCTTGTATTGTTTAACCCTCCACTTGGTCCTAACAGTACAAATCAAACAAACCAAGCCTCGAGATATGTATACTTCCCAGAATTGCAGTATACACACCCCGTTACAAAATCATGCATCAATTCCATTCATACACATAGAGCCAAAGCAAAAGCAACAAGCGAAAGACATACATAATATAAAGAGAGTTATTACAAAGAGAGCCCGACCGGCCAAATAACACATAAGTAACCAATTTAAGCAAATGGAAGCAAAATGGCCATAAGATGGTGATAAACAAAAGCCAATCGGTGTGCCTTTACCACAAGGCAACCAACCGGACCGCCAAGCTAATCGTCCCAAACAGCGCAAGCAACACGACTCACAAAGTGAGGCCCTTGGGGCTCACCTTCTTCCTCTGCAACAATTAATATTAAGCAAAGCGGATGAGTACAAAACTTGTTTTTGTACTGCAAGACTGACGTGTGAGATAATGAACTATAATTAACTACATGCAAGCTTTATTTAAGTGGATGAGGCTCGGACTTATTTTCAGCGTGAAGCAAGTTTTCATTTGCAATAAGGTAATAGATTGAAGCAAGTTTGCAATTAACTTTTATTGTTCAAATAAAAGAGAGACAATAATAACAATAGATGAGAACAACACCAACCTAGAAGTGACTAACCCATAGTCACCACAACCATAGCATGAAGTACCCTTCATACCACCCATGTCAAGTTTAAGTTTTTAAAAGGTTGTAGTCTAGTTCTTGCACGACCTTACCAAGCATGTCCATAACCTAGGGCGAGGCTATTGAATAGTTTTAACCTGCAGGGTGTACCAATGTACCCACACGATAGGCCGCCTTTCCACCGACCACGGTTAGCACACTTCCTTTGGTATGCGGGCATGGCTAAGTCTAACAAGGCGCTTTCCAATGGGCGATGCTAATTAAGAGCCATAACCCACGGAGAAAGACACATTAGACAGCCTAACCGGTGCGCTAATGCTCCTCCAACACCACAAACACACACACACAGAACACACCCACCAACCAGCTCATAATTAACACCTCCCAAAGTACTTAGTCAAGAGAGGTTCCATATCCCCTCGTGTGGTTAGCACGCAATAGCGCTTGGCTTAGTGACACAAGTAACTCGGTCCTAGGGGACTTAGGCACCATTCCACACACCCAACAGATCACATCAACATACCATTGTGCCCAAGTCAAGATATAGTTTTGTTTTCAGGTTTTGATTTGTAAATCAATAAAACACAAGGGTTGGACATAATGGAGTAGTATAAGTAGTTGTGTGATCAAGATCATCGACTAAGTCGATGATCGCCAATACTACCGATAACTAGGCATGGCTAAGCAATATTCATTCGTAATCTACTAAGTGATAAGAGTTCATCCATCGAACTCTAACCACAACAAATAACCTAGGCTCAGGTAGTAGAGGATAACCATTTACCTACAGATTATGCAACTAGAGGTCTAACTAATCAATTTAACAACAAAATAGCAATGCATACATAGAAGTTAAACAAAATATTAGACTTTAAAAGTAATGGGATCAATGAGAAATGATCAAGCGCTTGCACGCTTGTCGTTGCTCAATTTGTTGCGGAGGGTCGTTCTCGGGTTACTGCAAATGTCGAATCCTAAGTGAAAGAGAAAACAACCAATAAGACGAGCAACACTTAAACAAAAGAGCAAGCAAAAATTATCCAAATGCGTGAAATTTATACACAAGGTAAAATACGAATATACCTAGACATAGAAGCTGGAAAAACCTAATTTGGATTTGTGGTGCAAAAGATATTCTCTAAAACCTGCTTTCGGCCATAATTAGCACAGTAGCAAAACATTTTCTAGAAAGATTTTGAAGCTGAAATTTTTATGGTAGCTACCTACTGGTATAGTGGTAACCCATATAAAATTTCAGGTCATTTGGAGTTATATTGAAAGAGTTATAATTTTTCTAAGTTATAAATCTAAGACATGATTAATTCGATATTAAAGACTACTTCAAAACCTATACTAAGCTAAAGTACTTTAACGGATGCATTTATAGAACTTTAGTTTGTTAAATTTGGAGCTACAGAGAAAAAGATATGCAATTTTGAAGTTTAAAACAATTAACAAGTGCAAGTAAAAGCTCTGGAAACTAGTGGAAAACCAACGACAAGCCGGGAGGTCGTGGGTCGTTGATCAAAGATCGCACGGCTCACGAGCTCAGATGCCAAAACCCACACGAGCACCTGGGCGCAAAGACCTCATTGCGCCTAGGGGAGGTCTTAACCGTTGATATTGAATCCAACGGCCACGACTAGTGCACGCACAGCGCACACGGAGGAGGTCCTCGCGCCCAAAGGTGGTCGGGATCGTTAGATCAAGATCTGACGGTCCTGACCTCCTTAGGAGGTCCTAGGGTTAAATCTACGGAAGGAGGTCTGGGCGGTGAGATCGGAAGGAGGGAGGTCTTTGACGGCTAAGATCTCCTGAGGAGGTCTTAACTGCCAATGACTCCACCGATGGATTTAGATCCAATGGCCCAAGTGAGATGGGATGTTCGGGCCATCCGAGCGCCTCAACGAATCTGGGCCTTGGATCTTGAGATGGACGGCCTAGATCAAGATTGCATCCGGAGGGGTCCGAATGTTCTCCAGATCCGAGCCGTAGATCTAAAGACGAACGACAAAGAGAAACAAAGCGATAGAGTTGCAAACAGACTGAAGAGGTCTAGCCCGTTAGATCTGAATCTAACGGTCCAGAGCTGGCAGGGAGGCCCTAGACGGTCACGATCTCCAGGGGGAGGTCGTGAACGGCTAAGATGAAAATGAGGGAGGTCCTATGAGACAGGTGTTTAATAGAGAGAGGTCTGGACGGTTCAGATCTTAGTGGGAGGTCTGAACGGCCCAGGTTAGGCGGGAGGTCTTGCGGTCTTCTTCACAAAGGACCGAGGTGGTCTTTGCAAAGAGGACCTCAAGGAGTAGTTTTGAAGGTTTTCTTTACAAAAGACCGGGGTGGTCTTTTGCAGAGGACCTCAAGGAGGTCTTTGCGAAACACAAGGTGGTCTTATACGGCTAAGATTTAACGGGGTGGTCTGGGACGGCTAGGATCACCACCAAGGGAGGTCCAGAGACTTAGGATTTTGCGGAAAGATCCTAAGGCCCAGATCTAAACTTGGAGAGGTCGGGGCGGCTAAGATTAGCCCGAGGAGGTCTGGGGTGGTTTTAATGGCGCAGACCCCAGAGTGGCGGCTAAGACAATTTAATGCATCTAATGATTGACAATAAATGAATCTAACGGGAACACTTAACGACTACGGACTTTAATACTAAGGCCCCTGCCCGCACGCCGGTGACTCCACGGCACAAATTAGGACACAATTAATGCACGAATGATAAGCAATGATTTGAGCATTAAAGTGGTCCTAAAAGATATTTAAAACGGAAGGTTTTGGCGCAAAACCAGCGTGCTCGTGACTTGCCGCCGCGACGTGGATCTCATCGGCGGGAACCAAAGGCACGGATGAGTCCCAAATAGGAGGAGAATCCAAAGATGCCAGCTACACCTAAAGCGGCTCCTACGCGGCTGGCGAGATAACCGCCGGAGACAGAATCGGCAAACACGAAAACCTAAAGAGGTCTAAAGAATAGGGATTTCGACATGAGGTACTTACGGGGAATGAAGGGAGCTAGAGGTGGCGCAAGAGCTCGGTGACGGTGGAGGTCGCGGAGGTGAAGAAGACGACGCTCCGCCACGAGCAGCACGCCCCACTCTATCAACCTCTGTGAAGGTCAAACAAAGCAAGTTAGGGAGGCTTGAGGTGACCAAAGAACAAAGGATAGCCAAATTGCAATATTGAACCACTTTGGAGCTCAAGGGTGTCGGAGAGCTCAAGGTCTAGCAATGAGGGCGAGGCTTGCGGGTGACTTGAGCACAAGCGCAGAGAAAGAAACTAGGGGTGCAAGAATGGATCCAAAGAAGCTTAAGGGAGAAGCAGGGATCCATATATAGCCGAGCGCCAAAATGAGCTGGGCCAAGCTTATGGGTGCAGAGCTATAGTACACATGAAGTGATGGGAGTAGGTTGTCGGAGAGACTTTTGAGCAAAGGGTGCGGACATTTAATGTTGGCGACACATAGCCGCTTGTCGACCTTAGAGTTGACAAGGCACTGCTCTCTACTGCCATGCACAAAAATTGATAATGCCCAGGCCCACCCGACAGTGAGAGGACCAGGTCAAAGAGCTCAACGGCTAAAATCCGCACCGAGCTCCACTAGGGAGGTCGTGAACTGTTGGATTGAAATCCAAGGGCTCAGATTTTGGGCTAAGTATTAGAGGTCCTAACACTCAGGGGAGGTCTGAGCCACAGATCAGAAGATGGGCGGCTCATGATCACCCAAGTGCTAGGGGTGGTTGTGGAGGTGCGAGGAGGTTGCAGGTGGTCTTTGCAAAGGTGCAAAGGAGGTCCCGGGAGGTCCTCGAGGTTGTCTTCGTAAAGAACAGAGGAGGTCGTGGGGTGGGAGGTCCTTTACAAAGACCCGAGGAGGTCTTTGGCGTCGGATTTAAATCCAACAGCCTGGACCACTGCGCCAAACTCGGCCAAGGCCGACACGGCTAAGCGGCTCGGTGTGACCAAGACACGGAGGTCGGACTGGGTTTAGGGTTTATTTTGAAGCCGGGATCTTGAAGGGACTTTTAGAGCTAGGCGGCTCCAAATTCTATGTAATTTTGTGATAATTTGCTAACCTTGAGTTGGACCTTGTATAAAATTTTAGAGGTTTTTGTCTTTGAGCATTTTCTCTGAAATTATACAATGCTTTGAGCAGGGGTTTGACTACAAGCCAAGCAAGTTTGGTAGCCCATAAAACTATTCAAACAATTTAAAGAAAATTGTGAAATTTTTCGAGAGGGTCACATATCAACCCAAGAACTTAGAAAAATATTTCCCGGAGATGATCAATGGACTTGTGACTTTGTATTTCCATACTGTGCAATAATTGTTTAGTACACACAGAAATACATGATGTAAGAAAAGTTTTAATTTCTACTCATTTTCTTACATTTGAAACACAAGTCTGAATTTGGGATGTTACAGTAGTCATCTCCAGAGATCCTCAACAGGTTCCACCTCCTCCTAGAAATACTTCTCAGGTTAACAAGTTTCCTTTTCCCCCCCGATTTATCGAGGATAAGGAACTTGACGAGGCCTGGGGAAAGATATCGGACCGTCAAGCTGAGATAGGTCCAGATGTGATTTTTGCCAAATATAATGACATGACAATTCAGGTAAGTGTTCTACGACCATCCTTACAACTCTTTGCTTTGAAGTCTCTTTGATAACTTATCAAAAGAAAGGAATTTTATTTTTGTAGCATATGGTCGAGAAATATGCTGTGGTCGGAGGACTGTCCCAACGAATAAAAACTTTGGAGCAGAAGCATTCCGATTTGAGAAGTAAAAACTTTTCTCTTTTGGCTTGACTTCCTAAATTTTATCATCTTGTTTCTCTTTTATAACTTAATCCTCTCTTTCTACCATATTTGATAGATTTAGAGAAAATTAAAGAAGAGGTCGTGGATAAGGAAGCCATAATAATAAAACTTAGAAAGAAAATCAAGGTAAAAAGACCGGTCGATCGAGCATGCGATGACCAGGCAAAAGGAGATTTTCGACTCTTGTGAGAAGAAAACCAAAGGTAACTGGTCGTAGACGTAACAAATATCCCATGACTTCAATTTTAAAGTGTGTGTTAACTTTTTTTATCCACTCGTGCAGAAAAAACTGAAGCACTTGAACAAGCGGAAAAAAACTCTCGAGTTTGAGCGTGGCCAAGTGGCTGAACTCGATCGGAGTCTTGAAGACAAAGTCAAGGCCCTGAACAAGATGCTCTTCGACTGGGTCTCGAGGCATAGCTGCCCATTCTAAGAGACCTGCGAGAGAGAATAAATTTTCTCGGCCATCAACTTGAAGATCTCAAGGAAGTGATAACACTCTTTCGAGAGAACCATGCTAAGACAATGAAGGAAGCTATCGCGAATGGAGTTAGTGTTGCCTTAGCAAAGCCAAGGCTTCGACCCCTCTGTTAGTCTTAGAGTGTTGAGGAAGACTTCGACTGCTCCGAAGATGAAGCAACAAAACTTATCGAGGAAGTAAGACCTCTCGGAGAGAAAGTTACTGAGGAAATGGAAGTCGGATCTCCATCACGCAGCGACCAATCTGGTGGTTCTAACAAGTAGATGAATGTAAATTTTAGAATTTTGTAAATGAAACTTACCTTTTATCATCAATGAAGATATTGCTTTGTCTTACCAATGTTATTAAATACTCATATATCTTCTAGCCCCCGACTGCTTATATTAGTAGATAAACCTTACTAAAAAGGCAGTAGACCAAGAAATTGAGTAATAACAATGACCATGGTAGAAGTGCTGATAATGTTTATGACAGTGATCCAGTGAACACTAGGAAATCATGTGGTCGGAACCGGCTGATGATTTTGACTAGTCTAGATCTTGTCCATTATCGAATCACTGTGAGATACCACATGTAGTCTGAAGATATAACAAACCTGGCTTTGATGATAAGAAGATAGGCATTAAGAATGTATGCAAACAAGGAAATGAAAAGTACCGTTGTTTTTACAAATTATTCGAATCTGGTCATAACGAATCTCAAGAATCGAAGATTTGTAAAATATTTCGCAAAACGTGCTCATGCTCAAGTCCGACTGGCAGCGAGGATCGTAAGAAAAGGACCGTCACTAGGAAGCTCCTTCCAGTGGGCAGGACCACGTGCAGAGAGGAGAGACTTCGACTAGGAGGCTTTCCGTGTCCCGACCAGTAGCCAAACTTAAGTAGAACAGATTGTGAAAATAAAGTATTTAATCTTTGAATTCTTGAAATAATGGAACCATACATATTGCCTGAGTTGTACTCCATATACTCGGATGTTTCTTTAAGAAAAGAATATGTGGTCGTGTGTGTGTATCATTGAAGTAATGATCACGACGAAGACCAATATGGTATTGACTTTGAAGTCGGCAATTACAAGTAATGGAGATTCCTCGAAAGGAATATCGGAGAGAATGAGAGTCTTCTCGACCAGCCGTCGACAAAGAAGGCATATGACCAGGGGCAACGAATAATAAGTATAAACAACCATACCTTATGACAGAAAAAGAAAATGCATCTTTATTGAAATACGAAATGAAATAAATACAGGAAATTACACAAAAAACTTACGCAATTGATCAATATTCCAAGAATTAGACAAAACTTTCCCATCCGACATAGCTAATAAATCGATCACGGTGGGTGACTTCGACCACTGAGTGTATGGACCTTCCTATTTAGGTGAAAGTTTGTTGCGACTTGCTTGGTTCTGAATATTTCTAAGAACCATATCACCTACAGCTAGGCTGCGAGGTTGCACCTTACGGCTGTGGTACCGACGCATGGCTTGTTGGTAGATTGCTGATCGTATTAAAGCTTGATTTCGTCGTTCTTCAAGGAAATTGATGTCATCAAGTCTTTTGTTCACACTGGTCACTTTCGGAAAAGCAATCAGTTCGAGCGGAACCAATTTTTAGTTCTGGAGGAAGCATGGCTTCAGCCCCGTAAACCAAAAAGAAAGGTGTTTCACCGGTCGCACGACTAGTTGTAGTACGAACGGCCCATAATACAGAAGGAAGTTCTTGAACCTAAGCTCCTGACCGCGTAATTAATTGGTCGAAAACTCGTCGTTTGATTCCTTGCATTATGATACCATTGGCTCGCTCAACTGCTCCATTGCTCTGCGGATGAGCAACTGAAGTGAAATGTATCTTGATACCTAGGTCTTCACAGAATTCCTGAAAATTGCTTTCGAGAGCCGTACAGTTATCGGTGATTATCTGATGGGTACACCAAATCGTGTGATCACGCTTTTGTGAGAAACCTCTTGGCGGCTTCGGTTGTAATTTTCTGGCGGCTCGGCCGATCTATTTGGTGAACGTGTCAATCATGACGAAAAGGAACTCAAAGCCCCCGGGTGCTCTTGGGAAAGGTCCCAGAATGTCTAGTCCCCAGGTTGCAAAAGGCCAAGAAAGAGGAATTGTTTGCAAAGCTTGGGACGGCTGATGTACTTGTTGGCTATGGCGACATTGTCGCGCCGTCACGAGCATTTTGCATCATAAAGGGCAGTTGGCCAGTAGTATCCTTGCCTAAAGGCTTTACCAACCAACGTTTTGTAGGAATGATGAGCTCCACAGACTCCTCCATGAATTTCGGTTAGCAATTAATGCCATCCGAGTGAGATATGCATCTCATCAACACTCCGTGAGATTCTCGTTTGTACAAGGTACGTTCAATTAGAGTGTATGATTTGGCTTTTCGTGCTATACGATCGGCCTCTACATCATCTTTTGGAATTAGGTCATGCTGAAAATAAATGTAGATCGATGTCATCCAATCTCTACCTTGATCGTGATGGCGCCAACCATCATCGACCTGTGGAGCATCCATGTTTACAGAATCAAGGTGTGCAACCTCCTTGCGAACATCTATGTCCTCGGAAGGCTCGACTACCGAGGGAGAATCGAGTTTCTCGAGAAAAACTCCTGGCGGGACGGATGTCCTTGTGGAAGCCATCCGGGCCAACTAATCTGCCAGAAAGTTTTCCTTTCTAGGAATGTGTTGGATCTGAAAACCGAAGAAATACTTTTAAAGTTTCCGTAATTCCGCCAGATATGATGACATCTTGGTACTAGAGCATTGATACTCTTTCCCTACTTGATTCACTACTAGTTGAGAATCGTCTTTCACTAGCAATGTCACAGCCCCAACTAATTAAATTGGATTAATTTGTATTTCACTAATATGCATGATCAAAATCAGATCATTTCATAATATATTGTACTTGGAAAATCTAATTTGAGGTGAACATACACATCAAAATTCGGATTTCACTTCAAGTCGATGATAAAAGTTGTGATCATCATCTGAACCCAATTTAATTAAATACTACATTAATTATCATGAATTAATATAATTTTTCCCAAATTTTTGGGACTAGGTTGAACCAAATGAAAATTCAAACCAACTTTATAGACATACAACATGTTTGAATTTATATATCACAAAATATATCAGGAACAGTAGGGTTCAATAATTTTTATAGACACTAGGTTATCCAAGGAACCCCCACAAATTATTTCACAATTTTTGGAAATTTATTTCTATTTATAAAGCTCTGGTCAAAGTAGTAAATCTAATTTAATTCTCAGTCAACTCAACCCTAATCGGCTAGCCCTGTTCCTCGGACTCGAGTCCGACTCAGCGAGCCGACTCGGCCGAACCACCTGAACGC
Source organism: Ampelocalamus luodianensis (assembly GCA_036346255.1). NCBI lineage: Eukaryota > Viridiplantae > Streptophyta > Magnoliopsida > Poales > Poaceae > Ampelocalamus > Ampelocalamus luodianensis. The sequence goes on from JAYEVH010000261.1 coordinate 55,618, forward strand.
ACCGTCGCATGCGACCGTTAGATCATCATCCAACGGTCCAGATCGCGCATCCGGTTGACCTGTCCGAACCCCTCCCTGATCCCGTCCATCCATTCGTGATCCAACGGTGTTGATCCAACCGTTTTTCTTCACTCTGCGCCGCGCCCGTTGTGCCGCTGACTGCCCGGACCCATGCTGTTAGTCGCTTCTTCCTCCTCGCGACAGCGCGTGAGCAAGACCGCCACGCCTCGCCCGTGCCGCCAGCGTCGAGGCGCCGTCGTGTCACCGCCCCGACTGACCACTCCCCGAGCTCGGGCATCTCGCACCGCCCCCACCCCCAACGTCTCTCTGGCTTTATCACCCCTCGAAGCCCCTCCTTTTCCCTCACTTCTCCTCTGGCCGCCGAGGAGAGGGGAGCTTCCCTGAGCCTTGTTCTTCGGTAAAGCCCTCGAAATCAAGTCCCTCTTCTCCTACCTTTCATGCCGCATCCATTTTCGCTCACTTGAGCTCTTGTCGTTGCTTGTAGATCCAAGGACACCGGCGTGTCCTCACCGGCTCTGGAGCGCGCCCGTGGCTAACCCGTGTTGCCACCTTCATCTCCGGTGAGATCCTTTTCTTTTCTGGCGCGTCACCTAGTGCCTTGGGATATGAATCACATTTTCCCTCAACCGATTTTCACTTTGCATCGCAGGGACGCTCGAATTTGAAGTTTCCCCATTTATCAGCCAGAGACCCTATTCACGGTATTTTGCCGTTCCCGGTGAGTCATTTTGCAATTGGTCGTGGTGACACCTCCTCATACACCCCCTGGTGTTATCCTAACCCCTCAATCCTTTTCTTTTACCCAGAACACCTTCTACACGGTAGACCCGCCGCCGCCGCCATTACTGCTGCTAGATCTTCTCCGAGCTCCTCAAGCCTCTACAACCCTCTGGTAAACCTCTTGGAATCCTCCAGTAGCTCACCCGTATCTGGTTTTGCTCGTTGCACCACCGGAACGCTGTATGCACCTTTGCCGTGTAGCTTGTCGCCGCCGCTCGGCTAGCGCGGTCTCGGCGAGCCAGCACTCGCCACCACTACCTGGATGTGTGTTGGGCTTTTGCGGTTTCATTGTAGCCTTCAGTTTGCGCCGCCGAGGACCACAACTCCGACGAGCCACCGGGCGAGCGCGAGCGGGAGCTCCGTTGTCGGTAATATCCGGCAAATGACGGGAGTCCGGCGATTAAGGAGTTAATGGCGCAATTAGTTTAAATGTTGCCTTTAGGATCTCGCTGACAGGTGGGACCACGCGCAAAACACTGCGTTTAGCCCCTGTTAAGTGGTTGTGTATTTTAGAACATACACTTTCTGTTAAGGGAAAACGTAATCGGTTAGCTGTAAATTTTATAGTACGTTATCGTGTCTGGGAAAACGCATTTCACGAAATGCGCCTTCAGCTTGTGTTCGGCTGAGCGGGATCACGGCTGACCGAGTCAACCTGACTTTGGGGCCCGCACGTCAGCCGCTGCGGCTAGCGCGGCACTCGGTAAGAAAAGTATTAGCCGATTAAGAAATTCTGAAAATGAATTATTGATACACTGAAAAATATGAATAACTTCTAAAATACATAACTAATTGATTTCAACTCCAAATCACATGAAACCACTTCTGGAAATTTTCACTTTTAGTAAACTGTATATTAAAATTAGTTTCAAACATGTCTCTGTAGCAGAGAGCTTTATTTGGAGATTAATCCATTAAAACTATTATTTTTACAATAGGGAAAAGGACTGATAACTTCAAAAATGCATAAGTAATTATTGGAAACTCCAAAAACAGTGAGACCACTTTTGATAATTTTTATTTTCAGTGAACTTAATTCTAAAAATGGTCTCCACCTTACCTCTGTCACAGAAACTATTTTGGGAGAATATACTCCTTAACTCTATTAATTTTTATACTATAAAGGTGATAACTTTGAAAATCAATAACTAAATCATAGAAACCCCAAAAGGACAAACTCAACTGTTTCTAACTTATAATAATATTGCCTATTTATCTATGTGATCCACGTACTCGCCACTGTTCTACAAAAATTCACTTCGTAATTAAATTACATAATGACGTCTTATTGAAATCTGAAATTCAAACCATTATAACTTTCATATGCTAAATCAAAATGAAATAATTCTTTCACCAGAAACCATTTAAAATCATGACCTAACTACTGTAGAAAAATCATGCATTTTTGAGCATTTTGGTTTTTGAGTTGCTTTCTCGGTATTTATTGAATGTTTTAATTATATAGATCCCGAGCATATTGATATCAACGCTTACGCTACTGAGAGCGAGCAGCTACTGTACCAGCAAGGCAAGCATCATTTGAACTTTCTTTGCATCATATTTGATCCCGGTTTGGTTAAGTTAGTGCAATGATAATTGCTTGCATGCTATTTTGATTATGTCAATATTTTTGTGATGTGTAGTTTAGTTATGTCCTATGCTTGAGGTTAATCTTGAATTATGCCAACTCCTATATGCTTAAGATAGGATGTGTGAATTTTGGGCTATAGAATTGCATAGCCATGCAAGTCTAGATACGGTAGTTCGATCGTCGGGAATAGCCCGATGGTTTTGGGATACACACAACTCTTACTTTATGTTTTTACCTCAGATCTTTGTAGCTGTTTTATGAGTAAAACTTTGTCATTTCTAAATGAGATTTGGTCGGACAAGTGTTGGTTAGTGATGGTGTCTTTGTGCACGAGAATTGGGTATGTGGAATGACTTGTGCGGACAATTGAGGACCGAACTTTGGTAACGTCGTTAATTCAAGTACACTCGTTTGCCACACGCGGTGTATGGGTGCCGTATGGTTAAGTAGGGGAGGTTTTATTGTGTTAAGTCCTTGGTGGTGTAAGGGGCATAGCGACCGTGAAATCCTATGTTCTTTGAGGAGCCGATGTAATCCTTTATAGTGTGCAAGGAGCACCAATTCTTTTATTTTGATTGCATCGGTATTTCCAATATAACTTGTGAGCCCCTAGCAAGTGCTATCGACGCTTGTACTAGGCAAGGAACCATCTCACAAGGGGACTTAGCCCAATGGGGCTTTCTTGCTGAAAATGTTGTATCTTGATTTACCGGTACCGCATACCATAGGAAGTGTGCTATTTCGAGGCCTCGGAGGCTTACGGGCTAATCAAGTCGTGTGGGTAAAGTAGTACACCCTGCGGGGTATCAATCTATTCGAATAGCCGTGTCCACGGTTATGGACAACCGCTTGAGTTCGGGAGTTACTATTGTTAGACTTTTAATTAAAATTGTGGTTGAACTTGGTATTCGTCATGAGCGGGTTGTTCATGTGTTTAGTATATCAAAGTGGGCTGCCACTTTGGTCTTGGTATGATTCAATTGTTTATTCTTGAAATGTTTTACTACATGCTTTACTTCTACTTCAAATCTGATTTTAAATGGGCACATGAAAACTAGTATGTGTAGGATGTTAAATTGTTGCGTCTCTTTCGCAAAACTAAACCAATATGAGCCATCCTTTGAATGACCCTTATGCATAACTATTTTTATTTGTGTAAGACTTGCGAGTACACTTGTACTCGACGGATGTTTTTGGCCTTTTCGGTGAGGAAGGTTATGATTATGATGATCTCGCTAGTGTTGACTTGGGTGACACTAATGAGTAGTGTGCTACCATTTAACTCCCGATCGGTTGCCGATGGGTGTTGGGCATACCTTGCTGGTCTTTTGCTTTATCTATTTCATTCATTGCTACTTGATACTCTACTTTAAATTTGGCGGTCGGCCGTTTGTAATAAGCTGTAGACCTTAACTATTATGCAGTATGTCTTTTATCTCTTGTTGTATGCGTTGTATGGATGTAATCAACGTTGGATAAGGGTATGAGTATATTGGTCGTTGATCTTGGGAGCCAATATATGTCATACTCGTTGTTGATGAAGTCCCATTTAACTCACCAAGTGTAGTGCTTGAATCGAGGGAGAATCGACAATCATGTAGCGCTCGCAAGGAGAGCAGCGCATGATCGTTGAGGCTCTAATATTCGGCTAAGCCTCTCACTTGGATAGGGTTAAATTGGAATTCATTTACCGGAGACCCGTAATTATGTCCCTAAGACCTTGTCTAATCTCGGTCTTACGGAGATAATTACCGGGGTCCCCACAGCGTTGGTATCAGAGCCATACTGACTGTAGGTTAGAGGTAGCACTGGCGTTAGAGTTAGTAAACCTTCTGAAGTCAAAATATTTTGAAATTATCAAATTACTTTCAGAAAGTTTAAGTTAAGAATATCTTTTATTCCTTATCCATCTTAGTATCTTTCCTCTCCTGATCCTGTTTTGGTTTATGAAACTAACTTACCTTGCCTTCTTGCCTTTAGATGAACCCTCGCACCTTGTCAGGAAACTCAAGCTGAAGGAGTGGATGGATACCCGGCGTTGCTGCGAGACATGATGTGGAGGGCGAATTTCACATATCAGCCAACTTATTCCATCTACCGCCGTGATCGAGGACCAGGGATGGAGGAATTTATGGCAGTGATAGATATCATTGCTAGACAAGTCACGGAGCATACCTTACGCTTCGGTAGCGTGGCGCCGGAGGCCATGGCGTTACAAGAGGTGGCTTTGGTGGCCATGAGTCGTCCGCTACGACTGACGGAGTTTGCTCGCCCGTATGATCACTTTCCGATCGTGCGCGCTAGGATGTGAACTCGTTTGCTAGAATTCAGTTGGTGAAGACCCTCAGTCCGACAAGCGCAAGGCGGTGCACACCATGGATCGGATGCATCATTGCATGGTGCATGAGTTGTGGGAGCGCGACGGCGTCTCATTGAAGCTCAGAGCAGCTTAAGGCTCATGCATGACATGAGGCTCATTCATCCTAGTGTGTTATATGGCACTAATATGATCTCCTTATCTTCTGCGCCCGGCAGTGTCGCCTACCCGTGGTAGAAGGTCATATTAACGCCATAGGATCACCCTTGCGCCTTCCTAATCTAGGGGACCCTGATGATACTGGATCCCCTGGGGCACATCTCCTGGACGAATTTCCGGTGAACTTTGACCGGAATAATATCTAGGCTGTTAGGGCAGGGAGCTCTATGTTTGAGCTTGTATCCTTAGGTTTACGTAATAGGGTAGTTTGTAGTAAATGTCAATTATTATGTTTTATTTGCAAACACTCCTATTTTAATGTAACCTTAAGCCTGCGGGCGCTTATGTACGGAATTGTGTCGAATTTGGTCTATGTTGCTTATTGTTTGGTGTTCTATTCGATGTTACAATTTTCTTGCTTTTTGATATTGATTATGCATGTATGGCCAAGTAGTGGCTTTTATCTTATTTACTAAACATCCTTGTCCAATACAGGATGACAGGACCGACTACGCGATCAGGAGCCCTGCGCGGCAGAGGCGCCCCATCCCCATCTAGGGCACCGCGTCTAGCACCTCTGAGCGACTTCTACGATCGGGGCGGTCATCCAGCGGCCGTGCCGGGCATGGAAACCCTCTCGGGCCGTCCCGGCAGGTGGACCGCTGAGGAGGTGCTCCTCCGCCGCCATCCATGGTCGAGTTCATGATGATGATTGGCGCAACCGGATGGACCGGACCGGATGCTTGAGGCGATCGTCGCGCAACACGCGCCCGGCACCCACTCCGGCAGAGGAGCCGCCCCACCGCGCGTCCGGAGGTCTCGGCGAGTTCGGCGGACCAACCCTCCGGCGTTTGCGGGCGCAGGACCCGATGGAGCGCAGAGGGCGGCTACACAACATTGAGAAGAAGCTGAACATTGCCCGGTGTACCGGAGTCGAGAGTCTTGTTTGCCGCCTACGGTTGGCGTGTGCAGCCAGCGCGTGGTGGGATAGTTATTCCGCCATGCGGCCGCTGGTCACGTCCGACTTGGGACGAGTTGTGGACGCGCCCGAGAGGCCCATATACTGAGGGAGTGCTGCTTATCAGCGGCGGTTCCTGCTTTGAGACAGGGGCGGAGGACCGTCGCGAGTACCGCATGACTTCAACTACTTGGCGGTATGCTCGGACGACGTCTCGACAGGCGCTCGTCGCGAACGAGTTCTTCCATGGGCTATCGGAGGAGTTGCGGCTTATTCTAGCGCACATGATTTCGTGGAGTTTCGGATCTCGGTCAACAAGGCAATCGTGGTGGAGCATGAGAGCTCGACGGTGGATGAGTCGAGGAAGAGGAGGAAGGCTTTCGGGCAGCGTGGCGAGTGGCGATTTTCCCGTGCCACGCCGGGACTACCTCGGGCACCTCGTGCGGCCAACACCATCGAGGTCTCCGTGGCACCTCCACGACCTTCTCCACCGGCGGCTCAGCGGACAATGGGGCAGCGACCACTGATGGCGGGGCATACAAGCCGGCGTCATCTTTTCACTGTGGCGTGGGGCCACTATGCTTCACGATGCCTCGCCAAGCGGCGAGGATGCCCGGACGTACTCTGCTCGGCGCCACGGCTCGGCTCGGCGAGCCACCGCCACCCCACGAGTAGCACCTACTCACACGGCATGCACGTGGTCGCGTCAACCACGTCTCGGCAGAGGAGGCGACCGCGCACTGACGTCGTGCTAGGTACACTCCTTGTTAATTCATGTCCTGCATCGATTCTATTTGATTACGAGCATCCCATTCCTTTATTAAAAGCGAGTATGCTGAAATTAACCAATTCAAGATACATACACTACACCCACCTTATCATATTCGGTCCCGTGGTCGGTTTTCTCGCCGATCAAGTGCGAGGGCGTAAAAATTGAAATACAAAATGTTAACTTTTCAAACAAACTTAATAGTGATAGGTTCGGTGGGCATTGATGTTATCTTAGGGATGGATTGGTTATCTAAGAATCAGGGGAAGATTGATTGTGCCCAGTGGTCTATCTCAGTGACTAGCGAAGACGGCATCCAAGTCGTCTTTGCACCTTTAGTGGGTAGTTCTCACCTATATGCTTTGGAGGCGAGTACCTCCCTCAAGTTAGAGGAGGTACCGATAGTGAGTGAGTATCCTGATGTGTTCCCTGAAGAACTTCCAGGCATGCCCCCTGACCGAGAGGTAGAGTTTGTCATTGAGCTTGCACCCGGTGCATGGTACCGCGCCCATCTCAAAAAGGCCGTATCGGATGCCGCCCAATGAGCTAGTTGAATTAAAGAACAACAGGAGTTGCAAGACAAGGGTTTCATCAGGCCTAGCTCCTCGCCTTGGGATGCCCGGCTCTCTTTGTCAGAAGAAAGACAAGAGTCTACGGATGTGTGTTGACTACCGTCCGTTGAATGAGGTCACCATCAAGAACAAGTATCCACTTCCGCGGATCGATGACCTATTTGACCAGCTTAGTGGAGCTCGGTGTTCTCCAAAATTGACTTGAGGTTAGGCTACCATCAGATTAAAGTTAGAGCAGAGGATATTCCAAAGACCGCCTTCTCTACTGCGTTACGGTTTATGCGAGTACACGGTCATGTCCTTTGGTTTGACCAATGCCCTGCTTATTTCATGAACCTCATGAATTCGGTGTTCATGGAATACTTGGATCGGCTTGTAGTGGTTTTCATTGATGATATCCTTATCTACTCTAAGTCGATCTTGAGCATGAGCGACACTTGAGACTTGTGTTAGAGAAGCCGCCACCATCGGTATGCATGAAAATTCAGCAAATGTGAGTTTTGGCTTGAGAGGTTAGTTTCTTGGGACATATCCTATCTAAGGGTGGTGTCATTGTTGATCCTAGTAGTGCGAGATGTCCTTGAATGGAAGCAACCTAAGAGTGTCACCGACATTCGTAGTTTTCTTGGACTTGCGGGATACTACCGTAGGTTCATCAAGAATTTCTCAAAAATCGCGAAGCCTATGACCCAACTTCTAAAGAAAGAAAAGAAATTCGAGTGGACAGCAGAATGCGAGCAAAGTTTCCAAACCCTGAAAGAATGCCTGACAGAAGCTCCCGTACTTGTTCTGCCAGACATTCATAAGAACTTTGATATCTACTGTGATGCATCTCGCCATGGGCTCGGTTGTGTGCTTATGCAAGACGGCCAAGTGGTGGCCTACGCGTCAAGGCAATTGAGGCCCCATGAGGCCAATTATCCCACACACGACCTAGAGCTCGCAGCTGTAGTGCATGCCTTGAAGATTTGGCGACATTACCTCGCCGGTGTCGTTGCGAGATCTACACCGATCATAAGAGCCTTAAATATATTTTCACCCAAGCCGACCTGAACTTGAGACAAAGAAGATGGCTTGAGTTGATTAAAGATTATGATTTGGGACTCCATTATCATCCAGGGAAGGCTAATGTCGTGGCCGACGCGTTGAGCAGAAAATCTCAGTGCAACTGTTCGTCGGTAACTCCTTTTTCTGAAGGCTTATGTGCTGCCTTGCAAGGCCTACATCTGGAGATAGTTGAAGAAGGTTCGCTTGCAGCCCTCAGTGTGACTTGCACACTTGAGGACCAGATTAGGGAAGCCCAGAAAACTGATGCGGAAGTGGCTAAAATTTTAGAACTAATGAAACAAGGCAAGGCTAATTGTTTTAAGCAAGATGCACAAGGTACTCTATGGTTTGGGAACCGTATGGTGGTACCATTTGATCGCCACTTGAGAGAATTGATTCTCAAGGAGGCTCATAACTCCAAATTCTCTATCCACCCCGGGAGTACAAAAATGTATCAAGATTTGAAAAAGAAACTGTGGTGGAGCCGAATGAAGCAAAACGTTGCGCAGTATGTGGCCGAGTGCGATCTATGTCAAAGAGTTAAGGCTGAGCACTTGAAACCAGCTGGTACTCTAGATCCCCTGCCCATTCCCCAGTGGAAATGGGAAGAAGTTGGCATGGATTTTATCACCGGCCTTCCTAGAACCAGAATTGGATTTGATTCTATATGGGTGATTGTGGATCGTTTGACCAAGGTTGCCCATTTTATTCCTGTCAAGACCACTTACACCAGGGCCAAACTAGCAGAACTTTATATTTCCAGAATTGTTTGTCTCCATGGTGTACCAAAGGTGATCGTTTGCATGAGGTCCCCAATTCACCTCTCATTTCGGAACCGCTTACATCAAGCAATGGGAACCAACCTATCCTTTAGCTCCGCTTATCACCCGCAAGCGGATGGACAAGCGAGAGGGTAAACCAAGTTTTGGAAGACCTTCTCAGGGCTTGTGTGTTATCCTCTGATGATAGTTGGGAAAAATGTTTACCGTTTGCGGAATTCTCCTACAACAATAGTTTCAATCGAGCATTCAAATGTCGCCCTTGAAGCATTATATGGGAGAGCTTGTAGAACGCCTTTGAACTGGTCGAAGCGGGAGAGGCCATTCTATGGTCCAACCTTAGTGGAAGATCTTTGAAGAACAAGTTCGTGTCATTCGCGAACGACTTAGGGCGGCTCAATCACGTCGAAGTCATATGCCGGCCGTCGTCGTCGCGAGTTAAGTTTAAGTGGCGATCATGTATATCTTAAAGTCTCTCCTATGAAAGGAGTTCGTCGTTTCCAAATCAAAGGCAAATTAGCGCCTCGCTATATTGGACCTTTCAGTATTCTAGCTAAGTTGGGATCGGTGGCATACCGGTTGAGTTGCCACCATCACTCTCGACGTGCATAACGTCTTCCATGTCTCCCAACTCAAGAAATGTCTTGAGTCCCAAGCGGAAGCAACCGAGTTGGATAAACTCGACTTGCAACCCGATCTATCTTATCGAGAGAGCCCGATTCGTATCCTTGAGGAAACTGAGCGTAAGACTAGGAATCGTAACATCAAGTTCGTCAAGGTCCAATGGAGCAACCACACGGAAGACGAAGCAACTTGGGAGCGTGAAGGCCGGATGCGAGAGGCATATCGGACCTCTTCTCTACCTGAAGTGCCTTCGTATCAAGAAAGGAAAGGTAACACATAGCAATATAAACAAAATTATTCTTATGGCATGATTATAGCATGTCAACACTATCTTTGAAGGAAATCAAGACAACATGAATTATAACTTCCAATGAAAATCTTCTAATTCTTCTCCACCCAGATCTGGGTCGAGATCTTTTGTAAGGGGAGGTTTGTCACAACCCAACTAATTAAATTGGATTAATTTGTATTTCACTAATATGCATGATCAAAATCAGATCATTTCATAATATATTGTACTTGGAAAATCTAATTTGAGGTGAACATACACATCAAAATTCGGATTTCACTTCAAGTCGATGATAAAAGTTGTGATCATCATCTGACCCAATTTAATTAAATACTACATTAATTATCATGAATTAATATAATTTTCCCAAATTTTTGGGACTAGGTTGAACAAATGAAAATTCAAACCAACTTTATAGACATACAACATGTTTGAATTTATATATCACAAAATATATCAGGAACAGTAGGGTTCAATAATTTTTATAGACACTAGGTTATCAAGGAACCCCACAAATTATTTCACAATTTTTGGAAATTTATTTCTATTTATAAAGCTCTGGTCAAAGTAGTAAATCTAATTTAATTCTCAGTCAACTCAACCCTAATCGGCTAGCCCTGTTCCTCGGACTCGAGTCCGACTCAGCGAGCCGACTTCGGCGAACCACACTGACGCGCCGTCGCATGCGACCGTTAGATCATCATCAACGGTCCGGATCGCGCATCCGGTTGACTTTGTCAGAACCCCTCCCGATCCGTCCATCCATTCGTGATCAACGGTGTTGATCCAACCGTTTTCTTCACTCTGCGCCGCGCGGGTTGTGCATTGTGCCGGACCCATCTTGTCGGTCGCTTCTTCCTCCGCGATGACAGGCGCGTGACAACACCGCCACGTCGCCGTGCGCCGCTGCAGCGTCGAGCGCCCGTCACCGCCGCCGCCCGACCACTCCCGAGCTCGGGCATCTCGCACCGCCCCCCCCCAACGTCTCTCGGCTTTATCACCCCTCAAGCCCCTCCTTTTCCTCACTTCTCCTCCGGCGCGAGGAGAGGGGAGCTTCCACGAGCCTTGTTCTTGGTAAAGCCCTCAAATCAAGTCCCTCTTCTCCTACCTTTCATGCGCATCCATTTCGCTCACTTGAGCTCTTGTCGTTGCTTGTAGATCCAAGGACACCGCGTGTCCTCACCGGCTCGGGCGCGCGTGGCTAACCGTGTTGCCACCTTCATCTCTCGGTGAGATCCTTTTCTTTTCAGCGCGTCACCTAGTGCCTTGGGATATGAATCACATTTTCCCTCAACGATTTTCACTTTGCATCGCGAGGGCGCCGAATTTGAAGTTTCCCATTTATCGACGAGACCCTATTCACGGTATTTTGCCGTTCCGGTGAGTCATTTTGCAATTGGTCGTGGTGACACCTCCTCATACACCCCACAGTGTTATCCTAACCCCTCAATCCTTTTCTTTTACGAACACCTTCTACGGTAGACCCGCCGCCGCCGCCATTACTGCTGCTAGATCTTCTCCGAGCTCCTCAAGCCTCTACAACCCTCTGGTAAACCTCTTGGAATCCTCCAGTAGCTCACCCGTATCTGGTTTTGCTCGTTGCACCACCGGAACGCTGTATGCACCTTTGCCGTGTAGCTTGTCGCCGCTTCGCTCCGGCTAGCCGCCGGTGCCGGGCAGCCCAGACCTCGCCACCACTACCTGGATGTGTGTTGGGCTTTTGCGGTTTCATTGTAGCCTTCAGTTTGCGCCGCCGAGGACCACAACTCCGACGAGCCACCGGGCGAGCGCGAGCGGGAGCTCCGTTGTCGGTAATATCCGGCAAATGACGGGAGTCCGGCGATTAAGGAGTTAATGGCGCAATTAGTTTAAATGTTGCCTTTAGGATCTCGTGATGTGGGACCAGCGCGCAAAACAACTGCGTTTAGCCTGTTAAGTGGTTGTGTATTTTAGAACATACACTTTCGTTAAGGAAAGCGTGTCGGTTGTTGTAAATTTTATAGTGCGTTATCGTATGCGGGAAAACGCATTTCACGAAATGCGCCTTACTTTGTGTTGGTGAGCGGGATCACGGTACCCGAGTCAACGACTTTGGGGCCATACGTCACAGCTGCGGCTAATGGCACTTTCGGTAGAAAAGTATTAGCCGATTAAGAAATTCGAAAATGAATTATTGATACATCAAAAATATGAATAACTTCTAAAATACATAACTAATTGATTTCAACTCCAAATCACATGAAACCATACGGAAATTTTCACTTTTAGTAAACTGTATATTAAAATTAGTTTCAAACATGTCTCTGTAGCAGAGAGCTTTATTTGGAGATTAATCCATTAAAACTATTATTTTTACAATAGGGAAAAGGACTGATAACTTCAAAAATGCATAAGTAATTATTGGAAACTCCAAAAACAGTGAGACCACTTTTGATAATTTTTATTTTCAGTGAACTTAATTCTAAAAATGGTCTCCACCTTACCTCTGTCACAGAAACTATTTTGGGAGAATATACTCCTTAACTCTATTAATTTTTATACTATAAAAGGCTGATAACTTTGAAAATCAATAACTAAATCATAGAAACCCCAAAAAGGACAAACTCAACTGTTTCTAACTTATAATAATATTGCCTATTTATCTATGTGATCCACGTACTCGCCACTGTTCTACAAAAATTCACTTCGTAATTAAATTACATAATGACGTCTTATTGAAATCTGAAATTCAAACCATTATAACTTTCATATGCTAAATCAAAATGAAATAATTCTTTCACCAGAAACCATTTAAAATCATGACCTAACTACTGTAGAAAAATCATGCATTTTTGAGCATTTTGGTTTTTGAGTTGCTTTCTCGGTATTTATTGAATGTTTTAATTATATAGATCCCGAGCATATTGATATCAACGCTTACGCTACTGAGAGCGAGCAGCTACTGTACCAGCAAGGCAAGCATCATTTGAACTTTCTTTTGCATCATATTTGATCCCAGTTTTGGTTAAGTTAGTGCAATGATAATTGCTTGCATGCTATTTTGATTATGTCAATATTTTTGTGATGTGTAGTTTAGTTATGTCCTATGCTTGAGGTTAATCTTGAATTATGCCAACTCCTATATGCTTAAGATAGGATGTGTGAATTTTGGGCTATAGAATTGCATAGCCATGCAAGTCTAGATCTGATAGTTCGATCGTCGGAATAGCCCGATGGTTTTGGGATACACACAACTCTTACTTTATGTTTTACCTCAGATCTTTGTAGCTGTTTTATGAGTAAAACTTTGTCATTTCTAAATGAGATTTGGTCGGACAAGTGTTGGTTAGTGATGGTGTCTTTGTGCACGAGAATTGGGTATGTGGAATGACTTGCGGACAATTGAGGACCGAACTTTAGTAACGTCGTTAATTCAAGTACACTCGTCTTGCCACACGCGTGTATGGGTGCCGTATGGTTAAGTAGGGGAGGGTTTTATTGTGTTAAGTCCTTGGTGGTGTAAGGGCATAGCGGCCAGTGAAATCCTATGTTCTTTGAGGAGCCGATGTAATCCTTTATAGTGTGCAAGGAGCACCAATTCTTTTGTTTTGATTGCATCGGTATTTCCAATATAACTTGTGAGCCCCTAGCAAGTGCTATCGACGCTTGTACTAGGCAAGGAACCATCTCACAAGGGGACTTAGCCCAATGGGGCTCTTCTTTGAAAATGAGTGTATCTTGATTTACAGTGGCATACCATAGGAAGTGTGCTATTTCGAGGCCTCCGGAGGCTTACGGGCTAATCAAGTCGTGTGGGTAAAGTAGTACACCCTGCAGGTATCAATCTATTCGAATAGCCGTGTCCACGGTTATGGACAACCGCTTGAGTTCGGAGTTACTATTGTTAGACTTTTAATTAAAATTGTGGTTGAACTTGGTATTCGTCATGAACGGGTTGTTCATGTGTTTAGTATATCAAAGTGGGCTGCCACTTTGGTCTTGGTATGATTCAATTGTTTATTACTGAAATGTTTTACTACATGCTTTACTTCTACTTCAAATCTGATTTTAAATGGGCACATGAAAACTAGTATGTGTAGGATGTTAAATTGTTGCGTCTCTTTCGCAAAACTAAACCAATATGAGCCATCCTTTGAATGACCCTTATGCATAACTATTTTTATTTGTGTAAGACTTGCGAGTACACTTGTACTCACCGGATGTTTCTTGGCCTTTCGGGTGAGAAGGTTATGATTATGATGATCTCGCTAGTGTTGACTTGGGTGACACTAATGAGTAGTGTGCTACCATTTAACTCCGATCGGTTGCCGATGGGTGTTGGGCATACCACTTGCTGGTCTTTTGCTTTATCTATTTCATTCATTGCTACTTGATACTCTACTTTAAATTTGGCGGTCGGCCGTTTGTAATAAGTGTAGACCTTAACTATTATGCGGTATGTCTTTTATCTCTTGTTGTATGCGTTGTATGGATGTAATCAACGTTGGATAAGGGTATGAGTATATTGGTCGTTGATCTTGGGAGCCAATATATGTCATACTCGTTGTTGATGAAGTCCCATTTAACTCACCAAGTGTAGTGCTTGAATCGAGGAGAATCGACAATCATGTAGCGCTCAAGGGAGAAGCGCGCATGATCGTTGAGGCTCTAATATTCGACTAAGCCTCTCACTTGGATAGGGTTAAATTGGAATTCATTTACCGGAGACCCGTAATTATGTCCCTAAGACCTTGTCTAATCTCGGTCTTACGGAGATAATTACCGGGGTCCCCACAAGCAATCTACGAGTCCCGAGCGAACGAGCTGCTCGAAGTCCTGCCAGCAAACCTTCGTATTTTGCCACATTGTTAGTAGTAGGAAAGTTTAACTGAATGCCATACTTTATTTGTTCGCAAGATGGGAAATCAAGACGACGACCCGAGCGTGTAGCATCAAGAAACCGTCGAAGTACATTGTCCACTCATCGTGGTGTTCGTACTCCGGCCCTTGGATGGGTTCAAGGTTTGTCCATTCGGCAATGAACTCTGCTATTGCCTGGGACTTGATTGCTGTTCGTGGGATGAAATGGAGGTCAAACGCCCCAAGCTCAACCGCCCATTTTGCTATTCGTCCTGACGACTCCCTGTTTCCTAGGACTTGACCAAGAGGATATCCAGTTGGTACGACCACTTTGTGGGCTTGAAAATAATACCTTAGTTTCTTTGAAGCCATAAGGAGACCATAGAGCAGCTTTTGTACCTGCGGATATCTTTCTTTTGGTCCATGTAAGACTTCGCTTACGTAATATATCAGTCGTTGAACATGGTCTCGTTCTACGACCAGTACACCACTAAACGTTTGTGGCGTTGCAACCACGTAAATTAGCAATGTCTCTCCCAATCTTGGAGAAACTAAGATTGGGGGACTCGTAAGGTACCGTTTTAGTTTTTCGAAGGCGTTGCTTGCCTCTTTAGTCCTTTCAAAACTTCCATGTTTCTGGAGTAGCTTAAAGAAAGGTAGTCCTTTTTCGCCTAACCGTGCTATGAAACGACTTAGTGCCGCCATACTGACTAGTTAGTTTCGAACTTCCTTCTTTGTGGTCGGGAGCGCTGATCGATCGATGGCGCGATTTATTTGGTTTGCTTCGATGCCCTAGCGAAACTAGGAATCGAGAAGCTTTCCGTGAAACCCGAACACGCATTTCTCTGGATTTAACTTAAGGTTATGACGTCTTAAGTTATTGAAAATCTCCTGTAGATCTAGAATGTGATCGCCAGCGTTGATGCTCTTTACGACCAGATCATCGACGTAGGTTTCAAGATTCCGACCTATCTGTGGACTAAAGGTCTTCTGCATCAACCTTTGGAACGTTGCACCAGCATTTTTTTAGACCAAATGACATCTTTACATAGCAGAAAGTACCATATGGAGTGATGAAGGAAGTTTTCTCTTCATCTTCTTTACTCATATTAATCTGGTGATACCCTGAGTAAGCATCTAAAAAACTTAACAACTCACACCCGGAAGTAGAGTCTATAAGTTGATCAATGCGAGGAAGGAGAAAGTCATCCTTCGGACAAGCTTTATTAAGATCTGTAAAGTCAATACACATTCGCCATTTCCCATTGGCTTTTCTAACCATTATAGGATTGGCGAGCCACTCTGGGTGGTCGACCTCATGAATGAACCAAGCTTTGAGAAGCTTGTCAATCTCCGACTGGATTGCTTCTTTCCGATCAAGTGCAAAACGCCTTAGCTTCTGCTTGACCGGTTTTTGTTAGGCTGCAAAGCTAGCCTATGCTCGATCACCTCCCTGGGGACTCCGGGCATATCAGACGCTTGCCAGGCGAATACGTCCTAGTTTGCTCGGAGGAAGGAGACGAGCGACTCTTCCTATTTAGGGTTGAGTCTTGCTCCGACCAGTATCTTGGCACCCTCTAGAGAAGCGCCGTCAAGTTGTGCCTCCTTTATCGGTCGAAAGGTTTTGGTGTCATCTTTGGTCTCAATTGTTTGACCTGCATGTTAATGGTGTTAGTTCCCCTGGTCGGAAGTTCATCGACCAGTTCTAAACATTTCCGATCGCATGTGTAGGTTATTTTCGATCGCCTCGAACCGTGATTACACCTTTGGTCCCAGCATTTTCAAACCACGATAACCGTAATGCGTGGCTATCGTGAATTTTGCTAAAGCCGACGACCAAGGATTGCATTATATGCGGTTTCAAATTTACCACATCAAATGAAATTTTTCTCGTCAGGAAGTTGTCGGGCTTTCAGAACATAACCGTGAGGGACAAGTGCCTATTGGCTTGGTGGTAGATCCGGAACTATGCCATGGAAGGCATATTTCACTGAGTTTTACCTTGGATTTGGGAATCTACATGTCTTCCAAAGCACTTGCAAATAAAATATTTAGAGAACTACCCCCATCTATCAAGACCCGATTAACCTTGCGATTATTAATAGTAGGCTCAACGACAATTGAAAGCTACGGTGAGTCGAAGGAATAGGCAATCTTCTTTCTTGAAGGAGATTATTGTCTCCGACCACCTTGAAGGTTTAACGACGATCAAATGTTCAGTAAGGTTGACTTCTCGCTCCATGTCTTTCAGGTGACGTCTGGACTCGTACGAAGAGGATCCATCGAAGATCACATCGACAGTGTGCTGAGGTTCTTGGTACTCCATTTCTTCATCACCATCTTTGTCCTTCTTGGAGCTTGTTTCCCCGAGCTCTTGTATCGACGGGAGTGGACCTTTACCTGCATAATAATCTTCCAGCTTCTTTTGCCAAGCACGACAATTGCGCAAGTCGTGTCCTGCTTGCTGGTGGAGAGGACACCACTTCTTACTTTTCTTGTAATCATTGGTCGGGGCCTTGGCTTTGCCATGACCAGAATAATCCTTTCTTCCCTTGGTAAACTTTTCAGGAACAGTAAGAACCTCCTTATCGTTGGTTCTGTCATGCTTCTTTTTCTTGAGAGTCTTCTTTTGCTTCTTTTCTGTCCTATCTAAGCCAGGTTGGGAAATTTTATCTTTTCGATCAATGGCCTCGTTCCACTCATCCGCTTCACTGGCCGTCGCGTACTTGTCAGCCATGTCGAAGAGTTCGATGGTTGTTCGTGGGGGATGTATAGCTAAATCCTCCGTAAACCTTCGATTTCTCAATCCCGCTTTGAAGGCTTGGATAACAGAAGATTCTGCAACCTCTGGTATTGAGTTACGAACATGGCTAAATCTTTTGATGTACTGTCGGAGAGTCTCGTTAGATTTTTTTCCGTATTCTATGGAGATCGTCTTCCTTTCCAAGGTGATCATACGTACCCTGGAAATTTGCAATCAAAAGGTCGCAGAGTTGCTCCCAAGTATACGGACCCGGCGGTAGGTTAAGCAACCACGATCGGTGATCCTTCTAATACCGTAGGAAGATAGTTTGCCATTACATTTTCATCACCACCGCGCCTCTAATAGCGGTGGTATATATCTAGAGAAATTCAAAGGATTTTGTATCCCATTGAATTTATCCAGTTGGCGGTCGGAACCTATTTGGCCAACGACGGCACGAGCCTGGCGAGAAGGCTCGACGACTGTGATAGTTTCGTGGCGCCTTCTTTGAAAAGGTGCGGATTATAATCGGTTGGAGACCGGTTTCTAAGATTAGATTGTCGATGCTCGGTGTTCGATTCGATCGTGGACGTTATTAGAACGCCTCCGACCGCTTGCCTGGTTTAGGTGATGTCGAAGATCACGAGTCCAGCGATTGCTCCTCTCCACGAAGTGAAGGTGAGGATTCCTGAAACAGTCTTCTCCCCTCATGACTTGGTTGTCGGAATCATCGAGGTGGTTGTGGTATCAGCTGATCCTCAACATGACCATGCTAGCCCACGCCGGGAAGAATCTTTGAGGCGAAGTCATGGTGCGACTTTGCGGATGCCTTCGTTCTCGATATGCTTACGTGCGTTGCATTGTGTTGGATGATCTCGATACTTGACCTACAAGTTGGATAAAACACGAGTCTCGCTAGCGAGGTCGGAGTATTTAACATATTCTAACTCATTGCGGGTTTTGAATTGTTACCGAAGGTCTTAGAGGATTTACGCGAGAAGAAGGTGTCGATGGCTTGACCCCGATCTCTGGTCGGTCTTGCACGGTTCTTTACATTGGTTTGGGCAGGATCGGTGAATTAAGCGATGGGCGTCCACTTGTTCATTACCTCCGGCATTTAGTGCTTGACCGCCGTACCATCTCCATTATTATGTGGTGGCGAGGCAACGTATGGAGAACCGTACACGGTATTTTGATCTGTATCTCCGATCGCATTGACCTCGTGTTTCCAGCAGTGATCCTCTGATGAGCTTTCGTCGTAATTGATGGAGAGCCTTTGAGCTTTGCGAAGCTTCGGGATGGAGATTTGTCGGTGATCAACACCTCCTGAGGTTTCCGTAAAGGTCTCAACCTGATCCGACGAATTACCGATCGAATGCTGAGCCTTATCATCCCCACTTGGTTTATGACCAGAGGAGGTTTCATTGATACCGTCACCAGGTGTCGGTTGGCTCCTGGAATTGCTAGAAGCCGTTGGTGAGTACCTATCAACCATGATCGCATCAAAGGTATATTTAACCTCGAGTTGCGGTGTTGAATTTTCATCACCTTTCTTGCCGGTCGAAAAGGCCGGGCTTGTTGAGGCTTTTGGGTGTTCCGAATTGGTCAGAAGCACTTCCTCTGAAACCGCCATTGATCGTAGCGGTGTATCCTCATCCATCCGGTCGACCTCGCTGATTTCTGCGATGGGCGAATCGGCGGAGGAGGAGGATGATGAAGAGATTCCGTTTTCCTCCATGGCGCACATGCATGCGTCCATATCGAGGTTGTCGTAGTCCGTCAGGTCGAACCGGTTTTCTTCATCCCAACTTCCCGCCATAACCGCATGAGCAATCACAAACGGGGAATGGACAAAGATTTGATGAGCAGATGAAATTCTTCCAAGATTCCTCGCCGCGCTCCCCACAGTCGGCGCCAGCTGTCGACGATCAAGACGTCGATCTTACGAAAAGAAAAGGAGAGAGTGACGTAGGAAATCTAGGGTAATAATGGGACTGCTCTTTTATTAGTATGAACTGGATTTTACAGGGGATGCCTCCTAACTAGGTGATGAACTACTCCTGTATACACTGAGAACACTACTTGTTCCTTTACAATGTCAGACTTAAAACACAGATCTAAGACTTGTGCTTCAGTCCGATCCTCCCCTGCTCCGTCCATGCTCCATCTTTAAATAGCCTTTGAAGATGTGGCAGTTACTTCTGAAGAAGGTGTCTGATGTGAAGCGTTGCGACTGGTCGAAGTTGGGTGACGGTTGATGGAAAGTGAACCGTTCGACGGTTGTATGTCTATGAGACATATAACCGCATGGTGGTTATTCATCAGTGCTTCTGGATAAGAAACGTCGTATGGTATGGAACATGTACGTGTTCCATTCATCACACGGTAGAGAATATACCTGGAATCAGTTCCAAGTATCAGTTCATACCTTTTACGAGTAGTTCTCCTAGTTGGGAGCTTGGCTTAGGCCTTCATCTGACCAGGGTACCCATTATGTAACCTCTAGAATTTCTACGACGGTGAGGTGCGTGCACCTCGGGAGTTCACGACCATAAAGACGTATGGTGCGCTATGTATTTAAAAATAATACATAGATGTTTTAATCCTCGTCAATAGTTTTACACAAAGTTCCATAGTCACTTAGTTAAGTTTATATTTGTAACTCAATTGAATGAATGACTTGTTGCATGGCTAAGCACACTACTCAGTATCTAACCAACCCACATTGGTGCTATGATAATACCAACCAAGTAATTAACCAAGTTAGGGTGACAAAAGATCATGATATTACAATAGGCAAGGTGGATATAATCAATTTGGTATATAACAATTCCGAAAGCATTTAAATAAATACTTAAAGTAAATGCAATAATTGAAATAAGGTAATTTTAGAAAACTGAGTTCAATATGATCAAAGGTATAACTTGCATTGGAATAGATTTGGGTACTCGTCTTGGTGTTGGTGAACTCCTCCTTCCTCAACATCTCCCGAAGTTGCAACGCCCATTCACAAATGAAAGGAAATAAACATAAATAAATATGAAATAGATAGAAAATAAACTCAATAAATAAATAAAATATCAAGAAAATAGAGCTCGAATTTAGATGAATTTATAAATTTGAACGGGCTCAATCGGAGTTCGTATGAGGAAGAACGGGCTTTTGGAAGTTCTAAACCTAAAGAAAAAGAAAATACACTGTTTACTGATTTTCCTGAATTAATTTTCTACTGAAAATCCCGAATAATGATGTCACCATGACGTCAGCCCTGATTTTCGAAATTAAAATAAAACCCGGGAAAAGGACACTAAGGTTGACATATGGGCCGGGGTCTATGGGCAGGTCCACGGACTTAGCTCATGGGTCTACGACTCATGGTTCACGAAACGATGTTCTGACAAGTGGGCCTACAATTCAAAGGCCGGGTCTATTGTGGACTAGCCCCATGTAGGTTTGGATGCAGGATAGGGTTTAGCGTGCCACACAAGCATTGACAGGGCGGCGGGGGGCACACAAAGCTAACATGGCGATGTGGCTGGTGAGGTGGCACGATGTGGGCGCCACGTTAGCCCTCGGTGGCGGTGGCTCCTGACACAAGGGTCCCCTACGACGCGGCTCGTCGGTGGTGGCGGAGGTGCACAACCGAACCAACGTGACACGGCGATCTGGTGGCGTGATTCAATTCCCAGCGATGACCAGAGCAGCGACAACGACAAGTTCGACGGCGGAACGACGCGGGCTAGGATGACAACGGCGACACAGGGCTTCTCGGGTGAGCGAAATCGTGCACGGAGGAACATGCGACGGTGAAGGCGGTGCACCTGCGGTGGCGGCAAGGCATCGACGGTGGCGGTGGAATTTGAAGAAAATCAGCCGGTTCCGCAACCCTAAAACTCAAATCTCGCGCGCTAAGGCTTGAGGCGACGAGATGAATTTGGATTTCAAGATGAGGGGTCACGGGGTCTGGGTGCCCTTTTATACAGTGGGCGTGCCCAATTCGGCAAGATCCAAATCGAGTACGAGATAGCCACGAGATAAACTCGGAGATTGAAGGTGTCACGAGATAAGATTCGAGTGGAAAAAGATGCAGAGGGATAAAGGAAATAAAATGACACGGTTGCGCATGATTTTTCTAGTTGGAAACTTCATTGTCGGGCTGAGCTTAGAGGAGAGCTAATGGCGTTTTTAGACGAAGCTCAAGGGAGGACGGAGACCGTGAGGTAGGGGATGACCGGTGGGACCTACTATCGCAGACAGGAGTAACTCTCCGAATACTCTGTGCATTTATGAACTAGTCCCTGTGAGACCCCGGTTTATTAAGCTTGTAATACTTAACCTTCCACTGGTTCTAGTATCACAAACAGAATAACCCGTGCCTCGATGAACATGTGCTTCCCAGAGAATGCGGCACACATACATCATACCAAAGCATGCATCAATTCCATACCTGATTATAACAAGTCTACCAAAAGACATACATAATATAAGTTATTACGTAACGACCGGTGGCCAAATGACATAAGTATCCAATAACAACGGAAGCAAAGATGCCATAAGATGGCTTAAACCAAAAGACGACCGGTTAGCCACATAACACCACAGGGCAACCGACCGGGCCGCCAAGCTAATCGCCCCACACACGGCCACGGCACAACTCACAAAAGTGAGGCCCTTCGGCTCACCTTCTTCCTCTGCACACAACAAGCAATGCAGGTGAGTACAATAATGTACTCGCAAGACTTACGAGTAACAAGCCTATACATAGCTACATGAAAGCTGTATCAAAGGAATTTGGTTATATGGTTATTTGGACGCATAAAGCAATTTTCATTTGCAATGATGTAATAGATTGAAAGCAATTTAACAAATCAGTTTTAAGCATTGAAATAACAGCGAGTAACAATATTTAAAAGTAACCACCTAGAAGTGACTAACCCAATAGTCACCACACATAGCATGAATCCCAGATTCATACCACCCATCAAGTTTTAATTAAAAAGGTTGTAGTCTAACTCTTGAAAAGCTTATCCAAGCGTGTCCATAACCTAGGACGAGGCTATTAGAATAGTTTGTAATCCTCTGCAGGGTGTACCAATGTACCCACACTTGGACCGCCTTTTGCCAAGCTATTAAGCACACTTCCTTGGGTATGCAGCACAGTGAGTCCTCGAACCCTTTCCAATGGAATATGCTAATCAAGAGGCGCACGTATGGGGTTAATCCTTAGTGATCTGTCGACGAAATATGGATCACAAGGACCCATACGTGGAGCGGGACACACCGCCTCGGCGGTGCTCCTCTCCCCACAAACATGTCCATGTTGCATATAATTAAATTTGCAACCCACCACGCGACTCATTAATTAACACACCCCAAAGTACTCGGCTAAGAGAGGTCCCATATCCCTCTAGTGTGGTTAGCACGCACGAAATGCTCGGATAACGGTACTCACAAGTAGTTCGGTCCTTAATTGACGGGCACCATTCCAATCACACCAAAAGATCACACCATCTTACCATTGTGCCCAAGTCTAAATTGTTTTCATTTTGGTTTTAGTTTTGCAATTTAGACATAGCACAAGGCAGAAATATCTGATTATAACAGTTTATGTGATCAAGGTTATTGACAAGTCGATAACCGCCCATTTCTACCGATAGCTAAGCATGGCTAAGCATAATGACACGTAAACTACTAAGTGACAAGGGTTCATCCAGCGAACCCAAAATCACAGCAAGTAATCCTAGGCTCAGTAGTAGAGGAATAAACATTTCCTACACGATAATGCAACTACTGGGCCAACTATCGACAATAGTTCAAAACAACATAGCAATGCATACATAGAAGTTGCAAACAATATATTAGAATTTGAAATTAGTAGGAACAATATGATCAAATGATGCTACATCCTTGCACGGTGAGTGCAGGAGGATCGATGGTGTGGCTCAGAATCAATATTAATATTGTCTTGAACCTACTTGAAAAGGCGATAAACCAATAAGAACGAAGAACACCAAATAAACTCCAACAACAAAAGACATCCAAATCTAATGAAATTTACACAACAGCTAGGGAATGATTTTAGACAATGATAGGAACAAGAATCATGCAATTTGGACTTAGTATGCAAAAGATATATCCAAAATACTCTTTCTTAGCCTCAAAATCAACCTAATTAATTACTGGTACTGTTCATGGCGAAATTTTCTAGAATGATCTAGGGTCTGAAATTTTTATAGCAAGTAGATTATGACATCCTAATAACAGCAAAGTTGAGTTTACTAAATTTGGAGTTATGCACATTTACTTATGATTTTTCTAAGTTGTAAATCTAATGCAAGTCACTTTACAGAATTATAAACATGCTCAAAACTTGTTCCATAGGAAAGTATGCTAACAGATGGGTTTAACAATATTGATTTTGCACAAATTGGAATTATACAGAAAAAGATATGAATTTTTCAAGTTTTAAACCGATTTTGGAATATTCAAAATCGTGAAATCAAGTTATTCTAGTTACGATTTTACGATCTTTGAAATATACCTAATTCCATTTTTATATTAAACTTTAGTGACAACAAAATTTATTACAGTTGGAATTACCTAAGCAGTTAACAAGAATTAGTTATGAGTTTTAAAGTTTAAATGCAATTTTTAGTTGATAAATAAAAGCTTACCAAAAAAGATTCGAACTTAACGAGAAAATAAGCGACGTGGCGCTGATAACCCTTGATCTAAAATCCACGCCCTGGCTGTACGGAAACGCGCCGCGCGCGTGATACCTAAAGAGGCCACCGTTGGATCAAGATCCAACGGCTCACGAGGAGGATGCATTCGTGGGCGGTGCGGTTGCTTGGGCCAATCACGGCGCAGATCTGCGAGATGGGCGCCCAGCGCACCTTCATTCGGATGGTCCGATTGCACACGGGATCTCGGTACGTTGATCACAAGATCGGCGGTCAAGAATGATATAGGCAGCGGAGGGTCGAATGCATACAAGATGCGGGCGCAGATTTGGAAACAAGCGATGGCTAATGGCCGAAGTTTAAATTGACGTTGCTGCCAGTGGGACCGCATGTCGGTGACCATGAGTCACCAGCTTGATTTCCACACGTGCCGGTGCACGGGCCCACTTGTCGGCGACTAGCGGCGGCTAAGGCGATTTAATGCTATTAATAGTTGGCATTAATAAACCTAAGCGTGACACTAATGACTTACGATTTTGACTATAACCCCATGGCCCACATGTCGGTGACCGGGGTCAATCTTGAAGCGACATTAACGCCGACACATTAATTAATCGCGATTAATCCTTAATGGTGTCGAACGACCTGATGTTGTGCGGTGGATGATTTAAGGGTGTTGGGCCTTATCGATGGCTCAACGACATAGTTTAAGACACAATTAATAAACTAATGATTAGGAACCACGGGGCAATTAATGTGTCTTAATCAAATGACAACGAGGAGTTCTCGCGGCAAACTCGAGTGACTTCAACGGCTTGTCGCGGCGACTACGGCGTGGCGGTGCCGACTAAGAACTAAAATGGAACCGCAATAGCACTACGAACCTAATGGTGGCATTCTCGCCGGCGGTGAGGGACCAGAACGCCGGCTAGCCGGAAAACGACAATGGAGCTTTTACTGCAACTTTGAAAATAGCAAAAGGCTCGCTGCAGTCCAAAGAAGCCTGTGCCAGAGCCTCTAGGGACTAATAAGAAGTTACCTTAATGAAGAGAAGCTTCAAAGACGACCGGAGAAGCTTGTACACGGTGGAGGCTCGCCGGACTTGGAGAAGAAAGGTTGAAAATGGTACCCTGAGCCAAGTGAGTGATACCAAAGCATCAACATAGCTTCACTATGGTTCACTGAAGCTACATGAGCAAGTAATTTGAAAATGGAGCACTCACATTTGAGGAAGAAGATGACCAATTTATTTGAATTTGAACAAACCCCAAATTGGACAATTCACGAGAATCAAATCAACATTAAGTGAGGGGAAATATTCAAGATAGTAAGGAGATAATAATGGGGTAAAGAAATGTGAAGAGATCCTTTGGAACACCAAGAACACCAATGGAGCTCTTGGTCAACAATAGCGGTTTGGGGTTTTGAGGAGTTAAGCTCCAAAGCTGTAAATGGAGCTTGATGGTGGCCTAAAGAAACACCAGGAAGAGAAGAGGGTGCTTATAAGGCTCGGAGATACTAGGGTTTAGCAAATGTGCTCTTGGAGACAAGTGCACAAAGCACCGACACGGCAGAAAGCAAAAGGTGCCCGACAATATAGGGTATGGCTCGGCGAACACCTCTCCCACAACTCTTAATGTCGACTAGAGGCGTCGTAGGAGCATGAAATGACACCCCATGCCCTACACTTGTTTCGCATGGCGGGAGGTTGAAGATGACGGAGGAAAAGCTCGGGCGATCTTGAACCCTACGATTTTAATCGGGCGGTGACAACGCCACGATTACGAGATTTGAAAATAGAGAATAGAGCAGGAGCCCTTGGATTAGAAACGCATGCGGCTTAGAATCAAACAAGACAAGCGGAAGGTCCGAATGTTTGGGGATGCGGGCGGTTGGATGGGGATCAACGGTTCAAATTGAATAGCGCATGTCCGGATGGGCAGCGCGATTAAGATCCGGCGGTGGAGGTTCAACGCGCTTTTAAAGAGGCTCGTGCGATTAGTTGGTGGGCCGAGACACATAACGAGCAGTCGACTCGAACCCAACGCACGGTGGATTTAGGTTTGAGTTTTTAAACTAAAGCTGGAACTTTGAGGATTTAATTGAGATAACAAAACAACTCCAAAAATTATGAAATTTTTACTGAAGCTTGCTGACTTAGATATTAACCTTGTGTAAAATTTTCAGAGGTTTTTATGCTTTGAATCTTTCTCCAAAAATTCTACAAGGCTCTGATTTAAGGTTTGACTACCCCCTAAAAATATTCAAACAATTTCTAAAAATTGTGAAATTTTTCAGAGAGGCCACATACCATCACAGAAACTTAGGAAAAATATTTCCCAATGATGATCACAAGATTTGAGATGAATATTTTTGGAAGACAAGGTTTGGATCAAAAGACTTGTGACTTTGTATTTCCATAACTTCTTACAACAATTGTTCAAAGCATACATGAAATACATGATGTAAGAAAAAGTTTTAATTTCTACTCATTTTCTTACATTTGAAACACAAGTCCATAGTTGGGATGTTACAGTCCCATGATCAGTAGCTAGTTCACACAGTAAACAAATATGGTAACAAAATCATATCACAACTTTATTAATAAATACCAATAGAGTTGATTACAAAAGAGGCTTACAGGCCCACAATAAAATAAACACAGTGGAACACGAAGATGTAGTAGGGTCAGATTAATCGCCACGAGGCATTCGACCGGGAAGCGGCCTAGTCGTCGAGGTCCACAGCGGTAGCAAAGTCCTTCTCCTCTGAAATTTTGTTTGCATAAAGCAAGTATGAGCACAACTTCCGTGCTCTTAAGTTACACAGTCAAATAACAGAATGACATGCATACATGGATGTAACAAAGGATGGCTTATTGGTTGATTTGCATAAAGCAGTATTTTCTTTAAATACTTGTACTAAGTTCCAAAGCAATTATTCTATAACTACAAATTATTTTATAAATTCTCAGTTTTATAGTCAGATAACATTCACACATGAATGGTGAAGGATACCCTCCTATCACATGGCTTCCTGCCCAATTCCCATTTGGATAAACCAGTTTTGAAGAAGTCTTTTTCAAACAAAACCAAAGTCTAACTTTGAGCAGTTACGCTATCATGTCCATGACCGTGGACACGGCTATTTGAATAGTTTTACACTGCGAGAGGTTGTGCGGCTTTACCCACATGACAAGACTTCTCTAGTTTGTCAGGCATATATCTATGCAACCGCTCACTACCTTTGGTAAGCAGTCTAGAGTACGTGTCAAGGCCTTTACAAAGCGCCATTCCACCGTAGTTACCCCTCGCTAAGGTTTCGCCACCCCCTCTGGAATAAAGACCTCCGGGTTCGAGCCCCCTCTTGCGGTAGGTGGGACTAATATAAGTTGTAACATGACTACCCATTGCATCTGTAGCGAACGACCACGGTGGAACATTGCAAATTAATTAGCCAGGTCCTACTCCCCACACTGAGGACATGTGGTGGTACGGTATGGCATATCTTCATACACTCGAAGACCGGTCTTTAACTGACTTGGGCAACTTTCCAACAAAATCCATGGGCCTCAACCATACCCAATTGAGCTCGTGCATAAACTTGCACCCACCGAACATCCATTATGCCCAAGTCCAAACCATTTTCATTTATTTCATTTTTCAAAGTCATAAACTTCCATAACATACCGATACCATGGATACAATTTAAACAACAATTGATTTACATTGAAATTCCCCAAAATGAACATGTTTGGTCTATAAGCATGGCTAAGCTTTGATTTTCTCGAATGTTGTAGTTCATACTATCGTCTCAACTAGGTTTTATCTATGGTGACAATATATTTACTTCAATTATCAAAGTTGGCCATACAAAGGATTTTAGGCATGACTATACATTGAAAGCGAGAATTTAAATTAATGATATAAATAAGCATCTGATAATAATTTAAAGCAGAATATAAATAATTTAAAATAATGGGATCAATATGATCAAGGGTATAACTTGCCTTGCTTGTTTACTCGTTTTTCTCAAACGACGTCGAATTCCAGTTGTCCGAAGTCGTCGAAATCTATACGCGTAAACGATCCGAATTCAAATAATATTCAAATAAAATCCAAATAAAATCCAAAAATTATAAAATAAATACTGGACGGAAGGTATCGACTTTATATGAATATAGGAATTTGAATCGACGGAATCGGAGTTCGTATGAGGGAGAACGAAATTCCGGAAGGTTCAAAATCACATGAAATGATAGAATTCCGAAAATACTATTCACTAGAAATTGTTTTTCGGATTGACTGGAAATAAGGAAAGAGTTTTATGGCTATGGTGAGGAAGTACGACGTAGAACATGTGGAGGCGAATTCAACGCCGTAGACGGTTCGACCGGGAGACATCGGATGGTGGCGGAACGCGACGGAGGTGACCTTCGGGTTGACATCACCGTTCCGGGCAAACAGAGGGGAGTTAACGGGTGAGGTTTGTGGCGATTTGAAGGGGAACAGCGGGAGCATAACACTCACCATGGTTGGGGTGGAGCAGCGCAAGATTGGCGGTGGCGAGTAGAAAGCGATCACGCGGATAATGGACCGAATAAAGAACGAAAATAAATAAAATCTAAAATTATGAAATAAATCACGTGAATAGTAGATGAATTTAGGAGGAAGAATCAATGATTTGGAGTTTGCATGTGAGAGAACAAATTTACGGAAGAATAAACATGTGTATGTACAAAATGCAAAGCATCTGGAGCAGCATGCAGCAGCCATGGGCGTCGGTGGCAGCTCGAGCACCAGCCCAGGCAAGCGGCCTTTGCTTGCTGCAGCAGCTCGGAGGTGGCCAGCCTGCAGCACTGAGGAGAGGAGGCGATTTGGTGCTGCTACGCGTGGAGCGGCCGGCCAGGGCAGGTGTCGTGGCCGAGCGGCGCGGCGGCCGTGGTCGGCTTGGGCAGGAGTGGCCAGCGGCGCATGCGGAGCCGAGGCGGAGGTGGCTGAGCACGGGCCGGCGGCAACGGTGGCCTGGCGTGGAGCTGCAGCCGGAGCAAGGCGTCATCATGGTGGAGGTGGCGGCAACTGTGGGTGGTCGGCGCACACATGCAGAGGCACGGCATGGCAGCGCTGCGGTGGTGGTCGGCCGGTGGAGCTGCGGGGCCAGCAGCGGCGTGGAGGAGCAGCTCGGGTGCTGTGGCCGGCGCCCGCGGTGACTTGCTGTGGCCGAGCAAGAAGAAGGAGCGGCCAGGCGACGGCACCGGCACAGCGGCGGGATGCCAAGGCGGAGCCGTGCATGAAGCGGCAACCTGGGCGGTCATGCATGCAGCAGCTCGGCCGTGGTGCGGCCTGGGAAGCCAAGGCACGGGGACGGAGGACGACGAGCTAAGGCACGGCGCGGTGCTACGGCCTAGCACGGAGGAGCGGTATTTTCGAGCAGCGCCAAAAACGCTGAGGCAGCGGTGGTCATGTTGGGTTTAACCCTGACAAAGCAGTAGTTTTGCGTTGGGAGGTGGGCGCGGACGAGCTCGACTACGACTACGGCGGACGTGGGCGAGGTGAGCGAGAAGACAACGCCGGTGGCGATGCACACACCTAGCGTAGCGGTAAAATCTTTATGTTACTTTTGTTACCGCTTTTCGATATTAGTCATGCATGTTGCATATTAGTGATGTGCATGCCATCTATTATGCATGTTTAATTATAAAAATAATTGGTAGCTTAAGACCGGCGTAACTCTTGGGTTATGTCTTATTTATGCGTAGGTGTCTTCATCACGATGTATGTCGGCTTATGCGAGTGATTTTATCATCGTAGCGGATTATGTAGAATGTTGATCGGTGGATGCTAAATTAAAAATACTTTGGATAAATTGATTGGATGATATTATTTTAGAGTCACATGCAAAATTATTGGTGGTCTTAGATGATAAATTAATTGGAGGTTATCCTCTCGTTGGATTAGTAATTTTTGGAGTTAGGACGCATAAGGATTGTACGATCTATTACTTGATGGATAGCTTTGTGATGATATGTGTTGAGATATGGAGATTGAATCGGGATTTATTTAATCATGAGCAATTGGATCGGATGATTTGTGCTAGAATTTGGAGATGGTAGGAATGGATTATTCGATTTTAGATAACTAATTGGATTGACATGTAATTAGTAGATAAACTCCTATGTGCGAGTCGATGCAATTGTACTCTCTTTCGGATTAGCAGCTAAATGATTATTAGTCGATCGTAGAGGCATATATGTGATTGGTTTGGTAGATGTCGTTCACAACTAAGTTTGGTGGTATGGATATAAGTTTATCGATTAGTAAGCAATTAGATGTTGAATGTGTTCTTTAATTTGTAAAGTTCATTAGGTGTCGGTTTGTCAATTAAACCTTGATCGGTGGAAAATTGAGTGTATGCGATTGTGATTTGCCGGCGAGACTAGTAGAGCTAGATAGTTAGCATTAGCTTAAATAGTATATCGGAGAATGATCGATGGATTCAATTATGGTCATATGCCCATGAGTCGGTGGATTTAGTGTAAATTATCGGATATGTTGTATTTTGGAAGATCGTGAGTTCGGGCATCACTCGATGGATTGACTACCTTGATAATGTCCTAGTGGAGGTTAGTATGGGATTTAGATCATAGATATGAGAATATGATTGGGAAGTGTTATACATGTGATTGGATTCAACAACAGGAGAATCGGTTAAGTATATGTTTGTGAGAAGATTATATTCGTGGTAGATGTTTTCCTTTAGGAAATAAATGGAAAAGAAAAGAAAATATGTAGGCCTCACTTGACATGGCAGAGGCTAGGTCAGCTGTGTGTTCAAAAGGATTCAATTCCATTTAAAATTCAGAAAGAATTATCTTTACACTAGAAATTGAATTAACTTGGAAAATTCATAGAAAATTCATATGAACCCCAAATGAGATGAATCCAATTGGGTTATTCGTAAAATATTATTATCTAGCTAACCATGTAATTTTTATCTCCACTAGTATTCATAAATTTCACATGAAATAAATAAAATGGGATGAACGATATGAGTGAATTTTTGACATTTTTCATGAATCTGATTTTCAAACTACTATAACTCTCACATAAACTCCAAATGGAATAATTTTTGTACCTAAATTCATCTAAAATCATGATCTAGCTACTATATAAATTTCATTCATTTTTGAGTACTTTGAGTTTTTGGCTATTTCTCGCGTTTATCGGTATCGTCTTTCTATAGTTTTGAGCATGAAGTGTAAGCGAGTACGTAACCAAGAGTGAGAAAGTGGACTCCTGAAAGGAAAGCATCCTTTGAACTTTCTTTTGCATCATATTTGATCCAGTTTTGTTTGGATAGATGCAATGATAATTGCTTGCATGTTATTTTGATAATGTCGCTATTTTTGTGATGAGTAGTTAGACACCTCCTATTATCTTGTCATTGTGGCTATCCATGAATTATTCCATTACTGAAATGCTTAAGGTAGGATGTGTGAATTTATTGTACTGTTTTGCTTAGCCATGCAAGTCTACTTGCATTAGTTTGATTGTCGAGAATAACCCGAGCAATTATGGGATAAACACAACTCTCTTTATATACCTTTGGTTCAGATCTTCGTATCTGTTTTATGAGTTAAATTTTATCATTTTAAAAGCTTTTGGGTCTGGACAAGTGTTGGTTAGTGATGGTGCCTTGTGCACGAGATTGAGTATGTGGTTTGGCTTATCGGACAATTAAGGACCGAACTTTGGTAACGTCGTTGATTCAAGTATTTTCGTGCTACCATACAGATATATGGGTCTTTGTCGAGTTAAGTAGGGGAAGGTTCTATTGTGTTAAGTCTCATGGTGGTGTAGGGGCATTTGTGTTTGATCATTTGTCCTTAGGAATCGATGTCAATGTTCTATAGTGTGCAAGGAGCACCAATTACCTTTTCATTACATCGGTATTTCCAATATAACATGTGAGCCCTTAGCAAGTGCTATATGCTACTTGTACTAAGGCCAGGAAACATCTCACATGGGGACTTAGCGCAATAGGGTTTTCTTCTTTGAAAATGATCAGTATCTCGATTCTCCCTGCCAGATACAAAAGGAAGTGTGCCATTATCCAGGAGGCTTACGGGCTAGTCGAGTCGTGTGGGTAAGTAGTACACCTGGGGTATAATCTATTCGAATAACCGTGTCCACGGTTATGGACAACCGCTTGAGTTCGGGAGTTACTATTGTTAGACTTGGAATTAAAATTGTGGGTGAACTTGGTAATTAGCATGAATGGGATGTTCATGCTTGTTGTTGTATCAAAGTGGGCAGCCACTTTGTTATTTGTATGTTATTGTTATTTAGTTCATTACTTATTCACATGCTTTACTTCTACTTCAAATCTGATTTTGAAATGGCACTTGAAAAACTAGTTTGTGTAGGTTGTACATTGTTGCGTCACTTTCAAAACTAAGCCAATATGAGCCTTCCTTTGAATGACCTTATGCATAACTATTTTTATTTGTGTAAGACTTATGCGTACACTTGTACTCGGCCAGATGTTCTTGGCCTTTCGGTGAGGAAGATTATGAGTATGACGATCTCGTTAGTGTTGACTTGGGTGACACTAACGGTAGTGTGCTATCATTTAACCCCCGATGGTTGCCGATGGGTGATGGGCATACCACTCTGGTCTTTTGCTTTATTTATTTACTTCCGCTGCTACTTGATACTTTGTTTTGAATTTGGCGGTCGTCGTATGTAATAAGTGACGGTGGCCGGTGGCGGCGGCGCGCTGCGTGCGGTGGACGGCGGCGCTCTGGCGAGGTTCGGCGAAGGAGGAGCATCATGTAGAACGTCGCGGCGAAGCGGGAGTGTGGTCGATGGTGGCGGGGCTCCACCAGTGGCGGCGCAATCGTCGTTGGTGTGTCGTTCGGCGCGACGGAAAAACCGATTGTGGAAGGAGGAGGGAGGACTTGAGATTTTGGGGATGGATGAGGAGAGGAGAGGCTACGGTACTCTCTTATATAATGGTTGAGGAGGTCAGGGAGGAGATCAGGAGGAATGTCTTTCGGGTGGTATGACCGTTTCTTAGTGAATTAATGCACGGAAATTGAGGGAGAGGTCGGGAATGGAAGTGTATTGATGAGGGGAATGAGTGCCTGAAGTTTCGTGAAGAATCGTGGAGAAAATCATGGGTTTTGATGAGCTTTATTTGGGGCTTTAATGGTGGCATGCGTATTTTGAATGTTCTGGACAGAGGAGCCACGAGAGGAAGAAAGGAAATAAGAGAGGAGAGAGAAAGAAAGAAAAGGAAAGGAATAAAGAAAATATGAAAATAAATTAAATCCAAAAATTCCAAGAAACTTTTATAAAATACTTT
Source organism: Ampelocalamus luodianensis (assembly GCA_036346255.1). NCBI lineage: Eukaryota > Viridiplantae > Streptophyta > Magnoliopsida > Poales > Poaceae > Ampelocalamus > Ampelocalamus luodianensis. Next base: position 89,155 of record JAYEVH010000261.1, read on the forward strand.
GGAACCTGGAAAGACCAAATAAAATAGTTTTGGATTTAATTGAAGTATATTTTAATTATTTAAAATGTTTTTCATTTTTGAAAATTCCAAATTAATCTTTTAAATTAATCCAATACATAGAAAATAAAATTATAATACCAAAATAACTTGGTTCAACTCATTTGGAGTTCAGAAATATTTTCTATGAAGTTTCCAAGTTAAAAACATTTTCTTGTGTGAAAATAATTCAATTTAAGGATCAATTTCCAAAAATATATTTTCTGAGCAAGAAACAAGTTTGAAACCTATTTTAAAATAAATTTCATTTAAAATTAAAAATATCAAAACTGGTTTCACATGATTTGGAGTTGAAATGAATTATATATGAATTTTTGAAGTTAAATAGATTTTCAGCGAGGAGAAAAAAAATAAAAAGAAATTCCTCGGAGGGTCCGAACTGTTCATCGTATACTGTGCAAAATTACTGTTCACAAGGTTAGGACAGTCCGAACAATTTTCTTGATTTTTGGATTTAAACAAAATCAATAAATCAAATAGATTTTTAGAAAATAGCAAATAGCGTCCAACAATTCTAGAAAAATTCACAAAAATTCCTTGAATTAGTTTTGACTTAATAAAAATAATTCAAATTTAAATTTGGTCTTTATTTTTGTACAGTAATTATTTTTATGTTCTAGAAAATAAGAAAAACCCTTTTTAAATACCAAAAAAATGTAGAAATTAATTAAAATTTTATTTTTCACTTTAAATCCAATAAAATCCCAAAAACTCAATAAATTTTCTTTTTGGCTTTGAAACCACGAGATTGAATAATTGATTTTTGTTTTCTTTTAACAAAGAAAACTCGTTTTAAATTACAAAAAATCAATAAATGTATTTGACAACTAGAAAATCGAATAAATTAATATATTTATTCATTTTATTTTGGTAACAGAACTTTGGGATGTTACACCTACTAGCAGTGAAAGAAAGAGGACGGGTGCGGGCGGGCAGCGGCAAAAGGAAAAAGGCTAGGCGAACTGGTCCGGGAAGCAAAGGAAATGGGTTGAAGGATAAGGTTTTGGCCATGAGCTTTATTGAGATTCTTAATAGATTTTCTATTTTAGAAAATCTGATAAATCCAAATAACAAATAGAAAATAGCAAATAAACTCATAAAAATCCAGAAAAATTTGGGAAATATTTGCAAGCACAAAGAACCCAAATAAAATAGTTTTGACATTAGTTGATGTTGAGATTAATCACATTAAATTGTTTTGACATTAAAAATCCATATTAAGCTTTATTAAAATTCAAATAAAACTTGGGTGAATTTTTCCAAAGACTAAACTACTCAAAGAGTTTTAAGACTAGAAAATTGGGATGTTACAATCCTCCCAAAGGAATCTTGACCCAGAGATTCGGGTTAGCTAGAGAAAAGGTTGACTACTAAGAGCTCACCAAGTGTGTAGCGACGTTGGGGAATGGCGGAGAAGCATGTCGGCGTTGAGCGGCGGTGCGAGGTGTCTCACGGTGCTAGCGCGTTGTGTCAATGGAGATGCTACAAGAAGGTGCATTAGATTCCTAAGGTCATAAGGATGATGTAGGAGTGAGGAATTGAATGGGGACTCACTAGAGTGATGGCAAACAAGAAAGGAATCGATGGCAGCTGAATTTGGGGAAGGAGCATTAGTGGAGTATGGAACACAATATGATGCGGTTAGATAAGGTTTAATCTCACTAGAGCGTCGGGAATGTAGAGGTCCGAAATGGGGTTTGCACCGGAAGCGAAGAAGATGATGACACGATCACGCTACGGGGTTCCTGATGCGACAATGGGTGTTCTGATCTTTCGATGAGAATAGTAACTCAATTTTGGTGGGGATGACTCATGTTTCGGCTACCAATCTCACACGACCAATATGCCCACAATCGCTGAACCAACTCCGTGATTGTTATCGACCTTGCTAGAAGCACGATCGACCTGATCATGAAGGTCTATTCCTGCATGCAATCGAAGAACACACAAGAACAAGATAACAAGCAATCTAAAATTGCAAATAAGATTGAAATATTTGATAAAATTGGGATTCTAAAGCAGTATTATAGTTAGTCTAATCGACACAAGCCAATACACGAAGTTGCAATGAAGCTAACTTTTAACTAAACAAAATCCGAGGAGACTAGAGGGGTGCGGCTACCTCAAATAGGGAGGGGCGACGGTTACTGTTCACTCATGAACAGTGACCATGTGAACAGTACAGACCTAGGGTTTCTATCCGAATTACAAGGTCCACGGCCCAACAACAATCAGCGCTAGATTGTTTTGGCGATTACGGTGTGCACATAAGGAATTTAGAGGTAGGGTTAGATCCGTTGGAAAGAGGACGAGATAAGATTTTCATCAAGTACCCATGGACCTCCAACGGACTCCGTATGTGAAAGTTATGGATGTTTGAAGTCAATACTTTCTCCGAAGGTCGAAGTGGATTCCAGAACGGGTCCAACTTGAACTCTTGTAATTCATCCACTCTCTGTCTTTTATTCCTGAAAATAACAACACATTTATTGGGCAATATCATATAGTTCATATAATATAAAGGCACTCCTAGAAACAAGTTCACATCATAATTTATGTGAAGTGCATAAGCTCTTGTAATTGGAACATCAAGTATAGCAAATATGGTTGTATCTCGGCGAAGCAAAGCATGAGATGCTCTGATTCTATGCGAGAAGCGAGAGTGGTGAGCTGAGGAGCTCGTGACATGGTGAGGGCTTAAATGCGGCGAGAATGGTGCGGAGAAATGTCGAGAAGCAGCGGCGTATGGGTTTTGTCACGCCGAGTTTTGGTCTCGTCACCCACGCGGGATAACGGCGCGTTGATGGGGCAGCTAGCATGGGCGATGGTAGGCGGAGGCGACAGGAGTAGGTGAGGCACGGAAACGGTGGGCATGGCGTCGCAAACCACGAGCAAGCGACGGAGCTGCGCTAGCGTGTGGAGGCGAGCGCGAGGTGGACGAAGCCTCCTAACACGCAAGCCCGGCATGTCAGCAAGTGCGGGAGTGGGGGCGCTAACATGGGTTGTAGCAGGCCCATATAAATAGGCCGTCTTGGATTTGGCCCAATGGGTGAGTGGAAAATTAAAATGGAATTCAGAATTTCCAGAAAAGGCTAAGACTTCACCAAATTTTTAAACCTATAAAATAGGCTCCAAAATTTATGAAAATGTTTGTGGAGGCTCTTGACACAGTATAGATTCTTGTGTAAATTGTAAGGATTTTATCTGTTCTGTGATTTTCTCAAAAATTCTTCCAAGTTGTTGTTTGTATGTGAATTTACTATTTGACTTATGCAAAGGTACAAAAGCATGCTAAAATAGTTTTCCTTTCATAAACATGCTCAAATTATCCTCCCATTTATTCTCATTATAATTTCCCAAAATTGGGATTTTGGGATGCTATATGATCATGGCGGGAGGGTTGTGATTTGTTAATTATCAAATTACTTACTTGTTGTTGTTTATCTATTTAACTGCTCTTCAAACTTTATTTGCAAAATAATATGTATTGATATTGCAAATAAAATTTTCTTAATGCTAAAAACAACTTGTAGCATAGAGCCTCCTCCCTTGTTAGCCACACATATATAAATTTTACGATACACTATAAGTCTTCTTGAATACACAGTGTACTCAATCTTGTTAAATTGTTATTGAGTATGAGGATGAACCGATTCGGATGACACGGGTCTTTCTAGAGCTTTGTCCTTGTCGGTTGCCTATGGGATTGGATGGGGCATACCGCTGAACCATTTTGGTTTACTTACTATGCTTTCTGCTGCACTATGTTGTTACTTGAGTTTTATTTGGCTTGTCAGCCTTTGTAATAAAATTCTGTTATGTATCGTTTAAGGTTAAGTCCATTTGTAAACTTGTATGTATTTAAGGTTAAGACTGGTATATTAACAGTACTTCAGCACAATAGATGTATGAAATGTGTATAGATGTGTTATCAATGTCGTGGATGTGTATATTAGCTCACGATAATGGGACTAATGCGGTACACATACACGAGAGCTTGGTATTCAACGCCTGAGGTTCGACACTATGCATGCATGAATATACAATAATCATGATGTTAATGCAACATGCACCACCAAATACCATGTAATGATAATGCATATGACACCAAAATTTACCATGAGCATTAGGTAGTTATAAATCCATCGTAGATGATCTCTTCGACCACACGTGCACAAAAATCAAATTCGCCACCAAAAACTGCATCTTTCCTTTTTCTTTTTCTTTTTCTTTTCTTTTCTTTCTCTCCTCCCGTTCTCGTCCTTTTTTTTTCTTTCTTTGTGTTTCTTACTTTTCTCCTTTTTCCCTTTCCCCCCTTTTTCCTCCTTTCATTCCTTTTCTCCTTTCCCCTCCTTTCTTTCATTTTTCTCCTATTTCTTCTTTTTCCTTTCTCTCCCATTTCTCCTTTTCCTTCAATCTTTTGTTCTTTTCCCCTTTTCCTCGTTTCTTCCTCCCATGCAGCTTTACTTCTCTCTCTCCTCTCCTTCTTCCTCAATCCATCTCTACTCTCACCTCTCCTCTCCTCCCAAGCCCGAGGTAGGCGGATCAACCGTGGGCGCGAGATCCGCTTTCAACTCCGGATCCCACCAGGCTAGCTTTGGGCTACCTCATCCCGCACGGGGTAGTAGTGCTTGACTACCTTGCATCTCCTCGAGCCGGCGTCGTCGCTCGTGTTCGCCGAACGCGGTGGGAGGTGGAAGTGATGGCGGGACGGAGATGGCAAAGGTGGCGGCCGATGATAGCATTGCACTACTACAAAAGGCTATCTTGGGCGCCTCATCATGGCGGTTTCCAAAACCATCACTTTGTTAATGGTAATCACAAGCGGTTTTACCATCGCGGCCGTCTTTATTCTGCATACGCTAAGCATGCGTGATGAGCTAATATCATAAACGGTTCGTATCATGAACCATCTGTGGTACTTCATAGATGGTTCTTAATTCGATCCATCTGTGATAAGTATCTCATCACAGACGGTTTGTATTAAAAACTGTCTGTAATAAGTATCTCTCGATTTTACCTGCCTTTGTGACTTGGTAAAATCAAAGAGTTAGGCATTTCTGTGTGCGTCCAAGTTTTGGTAAAACCATAGAGTTGCATACGGTTTTTAATATGAATCGTCTGTGATATTAGCTCATCACAGACAGATTCAAACAAAAACCGTCTGTGGTTCGTGGAATTTTTTTAACACTTGCGTGAGAGGCGAAATATTTTGGTGCTATTCTTATATATTATACCCACCCCTGTCTTGTCTTCCACGGTCTCTCCTCTCCTCCCCACACTGGCGCAGCGGCGGCGGCGGCGAGGATGCGCAGGAGCTCCATATCTGCTGCAGGAGGCCAACCTGTGTCCGTAGCCTGCTGTTTCATGGCGTCTCCGGTGAGCGGGGTGCTACGGCTCGACTAGTACCGCCAGATCTGGCCGCCCCCTCTTGGCCTCAAGTGAACACAAAGTTTTGCCCCAAATTCCTATCCAGGATTCCTTCTCACTCTGATTTCGTCCCCTCCATCTTGTCAGATTTCATTCTCAGTGAGGACCCCTATCTGTGGTCGACAAGAGAGACCGATTCGGTTCGAGATGGATGCCTCTAATCGACCTCGTCCTCGTCAGAGAGTGAGCCATTGATTGATTAAGAGAGAGAGAGAGAGAGAGAGAGAGAGAGAGAGAGAGTATCTTTTAATTACCTTCTTGCAAACTTTCGAAAGAGCATATAGAAACTACTATCCAGCAATTGATTGGTTTGGCTCAAAATTTGAATTTTTTTGCAATAGAAAAAACTATCACAGATAGTTTTGAATAATAACTCACAGACGGTTATTATTCAGAACCGTCCGTGATAGTTTTTTTCACAGACGGCTTAAAAACAGTCTATGATGACATCATATTATCACTGATCTATAAAGTCAGATGGTTCAAAAAACTGTCTGTGAAGATAATTTTGAATCGTCTGTAATGATCTTTTATGTAGTAGTGTAAAGTCAGATGGTTCAAAAAACTCTTTGTGAAGATAATTTTGATAAATGCGTAATGATCTTTTATGTAGTAGTGTTGGGAGGTGGAAGCGACGGCTGTGGTTCTGTTTGGCGGGCATCGCCGCAGCGCACCGGGTTGGGCATGGGTTGAGGCAGCGCTCGAGCTGTGCAGTCGACGGGAAGGGATATGATTGAGGAGATTGTGGTATTTGAGGGAGGAACCAGGAGCGTTGGATGGAGATCCGACGTTCCAAAAACTTGACTGTGAGATACACTCCCACGCGAGCTAGTCTCATTTTATTTCACAAACTGTACGATACATACGGTGACGCCATGCATGCATGCATGTCGTAGGGTAGCAGCACGCGGGTGCAATATAGCTAGCTCAGAAGTGTAGATTATTGTACAGGTGAATACAATAGAGCTAGCCGACGTAGTACATGGGGTCGGGCAGCTTGAAGGTGCGGCCACCCTCCGGCGCGCCGAGGAGGTCGGTCCACTGGTCGCCGATGTTGCCGACGATCACGTACCCGGCGTCCACCAGCTTCTTCCGCTCGCCGGACTTGAACGCGATCGCCGACACCCTCGCTTTCACCGGCCTGCAGCATCCATGCGAAGCACACAGCATAGTTAATTAGTCCTGCACGATCGAGCTGATCGGTCGAGTATGATCGATATTGCATTGCACGCATTGATTATATGTCTGTGCACGCGTGCGCGTACGTACTTGCAGAGGAGCTTCTCGTAGCCGAGGTAGCCGGCATTCCTGAGGTTCTCGGCCGTGCCGTTCCTCAGGTCCTCTCGCCGCCCCGTCAGGATCACCGGCTTGATCCCCAGCGACTGCACCTTGTTGTACAGCCGCTGCGTCTCCGGCAACGCCGGTGCGCTCGCCTCCCGCGTGTAGGCGGCGAACTGGGTCGCGTTGTACGGCTCAGCCCTGCATGCACGTTAGAATTTAACTGCACGCTCGGCTGATTGATTGGTTCCCTAGTTGCATTGCATCATTGCATGCATATAAGCGCGCGTACCCGAAGCCGTGCTTGGCGTAGTAGGGGAGGTTGGATATGGTGGTCTCGTCGACGTCGAACACCCATACCTCCTTGCCGTCGCCGGCGAGCTTGAGGCCCTCGGCATAGGCGATGGCCTCGTCGATGACGACCCTCGAATCGTTCCGGTACTGCCCGCCGAGCATGTAGTTCCCGACGTACGCCTCGCAGCTGGCCGGGACAGTCCTCCAGCCACGCAGGTTGTTCATCTCCACGGCCAGTCGCCAGCTGTCGCACTGCACGCCGGCGTGCTGGACGAGGCCACCGCCCGACCCCTGCAGCGGCCGCAGCATCTGGATGACCGGCATGTCGTCGTCGAGCGACGCCGCGGCCTCCCACGCACCGGAGCTGCCCACGAGCACCGTGAGCACGGCGAGGAGCGTAGCTGTTACTGCCGTCGTTGCCATCGCCACCGGTGTAGTGGTACACTGGTATGGTGTGCTGCTGGTTTAATAGAGTGGGAGCGAGTGAGCTAGAGACACAGTCGGGGTTAATTGGTGGCGGGACCGACCGACCCATGACACGTACCCACCACCGGACATGTCGGGTCGTGTATCGACCACGTTCGCTGGAAAATTAATGCGATTGCTTTCAGCGCTGCTGACGATTTGGACGGCTGCGGCCCGCGGCTGAGCGAGGCTGGGGTCGGACTGGACTACGTACGGTACCTATAATGGTAGACAATTAGTGTCTATAATAGCTTTTTATGTTATTTATAGATAGAATTAAAGATAATTCTTACAATAAATTATTTTTTTTATGTCTCTATATGCAATTCTCTTATGTATAATTTGTCTTGTTTCTCGTATTACAGTCGACTACTGCATGAGAGATGATTCAATTCTCTTTGTTCTCTCTCATCAGTCTCTCTGGCTGGTATGTTGGCATTCTCGCAAATTAATTGTGTCGATGATTGCGTTTTCATCGTAAGAAACACTAAACAAGGCTATACCGTCACGTGCTAGTATTTTCATCTAGTCATTGGTACGACAACATCTAGGGATCACACCATTATTACGCAAGCTCCTGGTTGGGAGCCAGTGGACATGCATGAGGACAAAATTAGGAATTGCCTTGTCGGAGGAGATTTGAAGGGTGCTTATTAGGGATCAACCGACCGAGTAGGCGCCTGGCCTGACGGCTTTAAGCCATCTCAAATAGTGCCACTTTAGCTGTCTCCTAGCTATACCACATTAGTAAAATCCTACATGGATGAGAGAGAACGATGAGAGAGAGCACATGATGTCATTTTTTGAAGTACCTATCGTGCACGCGAAACAAGACAAGATGTGACCACCATGCCTTTGTTGGAGGCGGGCCGTCCGCTTCCTACACGGTTGTGGGGCCACATGGTGACGGCGAACCGTGGCGATCGGCTCAACAACGGCGGCGAGAGACCGGTGGGCGCAACAATCAGCTTGGCGATGGCGACAAACACAAGGATCATTGCGGCGAATGCGAGGACCGCGGTGGTAGCTGGATTTGTCCTGCTGGAGTCTGGATTTGGCCGGATCTAGGCATCAGCTAGCCGGATCTAACCGGGTTACCAACGGCGAGCTTGGAGAAGGCGGTGGCCGACGGTGGTGCAGAGGAGAGGGCGACCAGGAAGGGAGGGAGTGGGTGATGGGAGGAGGAAATGTTATCGGGGAGGGGAAAGAGAGCGGTGGAGGAGAGGCCGGCGGCGACAGTGGGAGAGAGGGCGATGGGGAGGGAGATGTGTAGGGAGGGAGTGGGCTGTGGGCAACGGGGAAGTAGAGAGAGGGGCAGGTTAAAGAAAAATTGACACGTGGGCCCGCTTCGAAGAAAAATTATAAAATATAAATGTTGGAGAGTGTACTAGAGACTATGTATTGGAGATGTTGTTTCTAAAGATGATGTGGCACATGTTAGAGACAAGGTTATCTCTAACTGTTGTACATGCCCTTAATGGGTTATTCTATAAGGACATGTACAATAATGTCTCTTAGGTTGCCTCTAAAACTCTCCACATCATCTCGAGACAATTTTAGAGACAACTACTCCAATACATTTGTCTCTTGAGTTGTCTCTATGGGGAACCACTAGCTTTCAATTCTTGCATGGACTTCATATATACGATGATCAACACTGAATTCCATCTTGTAACCTACATGTGTTTCCTACTTACAAGCAGTATGCATGAGAACGGATCTAGGCGGACATAACAATAAATGGTAAAGGAGATGAAACAAACTAGACAAGACTGTAAGACTAAAATAATCGACACCATCAAGTTCAGATTCATAGGATGGTCTGACAACAAGTTAACTGTTCAGGGCTGCTACCCCAAAGTCCAAAATCTAAAACGACCGTCGTCAACTGTTCCAAAAATCTGAGTATCAACAAAAGCCAACATATTCATATTTCTGAAGTTCATGTATAGGTTGCAGCTGTAAAGACGTTTTCTTGCTAGTTTGCATCTCCGATCACTCTTTAGTTAAATTGAAGCCTATGGAAATGAAACATAATATAAGTGACATTTAAACAATTATGCAAGCATGGTCAGCTAGTAAAGTGGTTGATCTCAGATCAACTACTCGTTGCAAAATATACAACAGAAGCACTGGGAATGCATGCAAATAAATGACTTGTGGTTTCATAAAAAGAAAGAATTAATATATCAAAACTATACTGGCTGTTTGCAAAATTTTCATTCTTTTTATCTCGAGTAAACAACTACTCGCAGAATTTAATAGTCAAAACAGGGTATCACGTTGACTCAAGAAACCATCAGGCGCATACGAACCCTAGATTGGCGGCTCATCTCCCTGGGAAGGGCGGATCGACCAACAAGCCGGTGATTGCACAGGCGCATGATGGGGAAAGGGAAGGGCAAATCGACCAGCGAGGATGCTAAAGAGATGGGATGGTTGGGAGAGAAGATGGGAGGAGGAGTAAAGGATTCGAGGAAATTGCTTAGGCAGAGGGAAGGGGAAAAGCTGAATGGATTATGTTCAATGGGCAGCTGGATCGAAAATAAGGAATGAGTGTGGCTTCTGCAAGGAAACCCCTTATCCCCAATGTTCACTACAGAAACCTCTTAGTTCCCAAGTGCCTATATGTTTCTTGAGTGTTTGGATAGAAACACTCGGGTGGAGTAGAGAGTGTTTCATAGGGCATTCGGGAAGGAAGTCGGCACTCGGGAGAAATAACTTTCAGTGTTTCCCACAACACTCGGGAGATGCGGATGGGAGGTAGTAGTTGTACACATGAAAATGGGATATCAACGCATTCGAGCAGGGTGAAATAGAGTCCTGAGTGCATCTGTCTTGCTTACACTCAGGAGAGCAAGGGCACTCGGGAGCACAATAATTAGTAGTGGTGCCCATTTTTCCCTTGTTGTGCCCTTTTTTTCGCTGCGCGTCGGTCCAACTGGTAACCCTACGCGATCCCCAATCCCATACTCGATCCCCAATCACCGCAGCCATCTCCCCATCCTCCTCTTCCTTCTCCCTCACCACCGACGCCGCCTCCCCGTCCCCCTCCTTCTCCCTCGCTGATCCAGCGCCTCTGCCGTCTCCCCCTCCTCCACTGCCTCCGCAGCTGGCGTCACCTCCCTGTCCTCCTCGCCTCCACAGCAGCCACTCCCTCCCCCTCCTTCTCCCTCGCCACCGGCGCCGCCTCCCCGTCCTCCTCCTCCTTCTCCCTCGCTAATCCACGGCCTCCACCGTCTCCCCCTCCTCCACTACCTCTTCCTCCTCCTAGTCTCCCGCCGCTAGACCCGACCCCGCTATCCCCCTCCTCCACTCCTGTAGATCCATCGCCACTGGCGTCGCCTCCCCATCCTCCTCCTCCTTCTACCTCGCCAATCCACCGTCTCCGCTGCCACTGTCTCCCCCTCCTCTGTACCTGACTGCGCCATCATCCTCCTCTTACATTGCCACCTCCTCCTCATTTGTCACCGCAAGCAATAGCTAATGCCTATGTCCTCTCCCTTATTCGCCGACGCCACAGTTCCTGACGGCGGTGACCTCAGGTACAACATGTCCTACTTCACATTTGTGTGAATGTTTTTACCTGATATGTATGCCTTTGATCTGATGTAAGCTATTGGTGCTCAAAACATGATGCAATATGTTCATGTGTTAAATGGAAGATGAATGTATATGGTGTTCAATTGATAATTCATATTAATTTGTGGATTACTTGGATTATACATGTATGTATTAGTTGTAATAACCAGAAACAAAGTAAAATTAATTAGTGTGTTTTCTTTGTATTTATTTTTTTGTTTATAATTTCATTTTTCCTGGCGGTACTACTAAACCGGTAGCAAAATGATACATACCCTGACGAGACTCACCCTATGTGTTCTCCAAGTTACCCTAAATTGCGACAGCAGCGATAACTAAGAACTTTTACGATTTTACTGATATTAATTTTTGACAATTCGCCCAAATTTGGAAATCCTTGTGCCATCAGTTATAATTTAATTGTTTGAGTTATATTTGTATTAAGTTGCTTGTTTGTTTTGATTTTGTGACCTATCTTATTTCAAATTAGATTCTATTGAGTTGTTGATTGTAGGCAACTTGGCGTGCTTTAAAAGTTTATTGGGATTTATAACAGGGGGGAATTTTGTTTTACTGATGAATTTAACTCTCTCCTATGTTCACACCCTTTGAGCTATTTGGGACTTGCACTTGACGTCAGAATATGAGTCCATACATTGAGAATGTTTAACTGATGTTGCTTAGTGCATGAGTATTTAGTGATTTGATATCCTTTTATTCGGAGTAAAGTCTGAACTTTAAAGTGCAGAGAGCTAGACCTTTTTTTTCAAGAGAAATTATTAAATTTTGAACCTTTTTTTTGCATACTAGGATGGCTGAGGATCGTAGTTGGAGGTACACTGGGTGTAGACAGTTGGATGAGTACAGTCAAGAATGGATGCAAAAGACCACCGATTTTTTGGATCGAGCATTTGCTTGGAGTACACGACGAGGTGGTATGTTCTGCCCTTGTTGTCGTTGCTCGAACACATAGCCACAAATGAGGGCGACAATGATCACACACTTGTGCAAGTATGGATTTAGTCCACGCTATACTGTGTGGGTCTACTATAGCGAGTCACAAAGTAGTAGATCGGACGTGCAACGCACAAATGATGGTGGCCACAATGAGAGTAGGATAGAAGACATGCTAGATGATGTGTGTGATGCATATGTGCCACCTGTAGAGGAAGAACTGGAGCCTACAACAAGAGCTTTCTTTGATATATTGTCCACAGCGAGTCAACCACTTCATGGGCAAACACGGGTGTCCCAACTAGATGCCATCACATGACTACTTGCTGACAAGTCCCGGTTCAGCACAAGCATTGCTTGCTTTGATGCATTCTTAAGCATGTTTAGCACCCTTCTCCTAGATGGTCACAAACTGCCCCCTAACTTGTATGAGGCCAAGAAATTGATAAGTGCACTAAATATGCCATATGAGAAGATAGATATTTGTATAAATCATTGCATGTTATTTAGGAATGAGAATGTGGACAAAGATCACTGTGATAAGTGTGGTGAGTCTAGGTATGTTGAGGTTGACTCCGATGATGGTCAGAAGCTTCCTATTGGCAGAAAAATACTTCGCTATCTATCATTTGTACCACGAATCCAACAGTTATACATGTCTGAGGTTTCTGCCAAATAAATGATATGGCATAAGTATGGTCGTCGGTACCATGATGACAAGATGGTCCACCCATTTGATGGTGAAGTATGGAAGCAATTTGACTAAGACAATGTAGAGTTTGCTGCGAAGCCTCGGAACGTTTGAATTACAATTGCAACTAATGGGTTTAACCCATTTGGTATGGGGGCTACGCCATACCGCTATTGGCTTGTGTTTGTCATTCCCCTTAACTTCCCACCCGATGTTTGCATGCAGAAGCAAAACATATTCCTTTCCTTGATAATCCCTGGTCCTGAATACCCAGGGAAGAATATGAGTGTATTCATAGAGCCGGTGGTGAATGAACTGTTACATGCTTGGGAACAAGGCATAGTAACATATGATCGGGCATCGAAATAGAACTTTACCAAGCGAGTCGCGTACCACACATCCATGCACGACTTCCTGGCATATGGGATATTTTGTGGGTGGTGTGTACATGGGAAGATGCCATGCCCAATCTGCAGGGAGGCATTGCGTGGCTGTTGGCTAAAGCATGGTCGCAAGCAATCCTTCGATTGTTATCGACAATTCCTTCCAATTGATCATGAATTCAGAAGTGACACAAATAGATTTAGGGCCAATGCTGTTGTTTGCAATGGACCACCACATGGGCTGGCAGGTGAGGAGGTTTGTGCACGACTAGATGCTCTCAAGCCTCTTGATGATGGAGATGGGTTCAAGAAATATGGCAAGAAGCGCAATTGGACTCACATTCCAAGCTTGTGGCAACTACCCTACTTCTATGAGCTCCTTCTTCCCCATAACATAAATGTTATGCACAATGAGAAGAATATCACAGAGGCCATATTTAGCACATTCTTTGATATTCTAGACAAGACAAAGGACAACATTAAGGCTCGCCTTGATCAAGAGGAGCTCTGCAACATGCCCTCTCCCAATATGGTCCGCAAGCTAGCTACTGGCAAGTAGGAAAAGCCAAGAGCTAGTTATTGCTTAACTAGGGCTCAAAGGAAGGAGATTTTGGAATGGTTTCAAACCTAAAATTTCTGATGGGTATCTGAGAAATCTAAGGAGAGGAGTGAATTTAGCTACCATGCACATCAATGGCCTAAAAAGCCATGACTACCACATATTCATGGAATGCCTTTTGCCTGTGATGATTCGTAGCTATGTCCCTGAGTGTGTTTGGCAAGTGATGGCGGCGTTGAGCTTCTTTTATCGATAGCTATGTGCGAAAGAGATAGATCCCATGGTGATGTCAACTATGGAGCGTGAAGTACATGTGTTACTTTGCAAGTTGGAAAAGATATTTCCACCTGGCTTCTTCAATCCAATGCAACATTTGACTCTCCATCTCCCCTATGAAGCTAGGATGGGGGGACTAGTGCAAAACCTATGGATGGATCCAGTTGAGAGGGAACAAAAGGAACTACAAGGCAAAGAAAAAACGATCGCGTGTTGAAGCGTCTATAGTGGAGGTGTACATACTTGAGGAAATTTCCATTTCACATCAATATACTTTGCTGACAATGTTCGCATGGTGCACAATCGAACCTCATGATACAACATTGGCATCCCTCAAAATGATTGCCAACTTAGCCTCTTCATCGGAGAGGTGACACTTCAAGAGGTGGTACTCCCAAAGTTTTATCGCGGCATGAGTGGTTGACTGCGATATTGTATGTCTTTACCAATCTCTCCGAAGTAGATAATTACATTAGGTAGGCAACAATTATTTTTTTTCCAAGAATTGATGCATGAGTATTTTAATCTACTTTTCTTGTTGCCTATAGGGAATTTGTTGGGAGCAGTGGAAGCAACATCAAGATCCATCGAGAAACAAATTGAGACCCTTCTTAGGAAGGGTCTTTGGGAATGGCAAACCAAATTTCCGACTTGGTTCTATAAGAAAGTAACTTCCCTATTAGCTTGCACATAATATTTACTAAGTAAAGAGGAACTAATACATGAAATCCATTCTATTTATCCTGTAGAGCTTGAATGACAAGTCTATGAGCAGTGAATTGAGGCAAGTTGCTCAAGGATGCCACACTCGGGTGTTGTCCTATAGTACCAACGATGTGAATGGGTACTACTTCCGAACATCGACACATGAGAGGGAACAGCCTAATGCAACAATAATTAATATTGGATTTGTGACTATATGGCAGGATGGGAGCAATACAACTGTTGAATACTATGGAATAATTGAACTATATTTCGATGGTAGCAAACCTCTCAAACTTATCTTATTCAAATGTCATTGGTTCCATCCGTTCAGGGGAGTCAGACGGGACACATCACTTGGGCTGGTTGAAGTTGCACATCAATCAGTCCTACCAGGCAATGACCCATTTATTGTGGCTCAACAAGTCATCCAAGTATACTACATCCCATACCCATGCAAAACTATGCATTGTCTAGTGGATTGGTGGGTAGTACATAAGGTGCAACCATATAGTAAACTACCTACCCCTAGTGAGCAGGACTACAAGATGGAGACCAACAATGGTGTTGACCTATTCTTTCAAGAAGATGGGCTGCCAGGGACTTTTCAAATAATAATTGGGGAAGAGGACGATCACATAGATGACATTCAAATCGATGTCGAGGAGGTTATCAACGAAGAGGACAGAGGATCCCACTATACACGACTACTTCTAAGCATGATCTTCTTGTACGTCTTCCATCTATTTGCTGCATGTATTGATTTTTTTGTGCAAATGTGCAACTTTTTATGAGCTTACTTGATTACGCTATATTAATTGCTTTATTTTATTTTATTTTATTTCAGGACACCAAAAAATGAGGGGCATCAAAGGGGCAGCATACTCTAGCTGAGGTAGACGTCTATCTTCCAAAGGGGCATCACCATGTCATGAAGGCAGAGGGGTAGCCGCAGCCCCCAGAGGATCCATAGCCTCAAGAGGAGTTAGAGGGGTGGCCATAGTCCCGAGAGGAGGCAGCGTGGGGTCTACCTCTACTAGATCAGGCACCTCTACCCCGCAGCCCTCGTGTGCTGATCATGTAGATGATGAGTATCATCCTAGTGAGGAAGAGGGCGAGGAGGATGAGTACCCTGAGGTGGAGGGCAGTACTACAACACAAGATTTTTTGTTGCAAGGACCTGTGAACCTGCCACCACAACTAACCTGAGAGGAGGACAAGACTGTCATTGTTCTGTTGGCAGCATGTAAGTAACTGTTAGCACTTTTACTAATTTATCCCACATTGTAGACCTCAAAAACTAATGTGCAGGCAATGCCGAGAAGAAGCTAGGGGTGAGAAATGTAGACTTCCAAACGGCATAATTGGCGTGTTGATTCGATGGCACTTCCCTGGCTTGGTCACTTACAGAGGAAGGCGGGAGCCTACATGGACATGGCGCCACTACAAGGCCGCTGAAGATACCTCCGTTGAAGGAGAAATACAATTTGATAATTGTTTGCGGTAGAGGAAAGTTTTTGGGTAAGTGGCTGAATATTCAAATCTGCATCTATTTATGTATTCATCTATTGATAAGAGAAAACTACTCCACACACACAAAAAGAAAAGAAAAGATATGCATGATTTCTCGATTTCAACTTCCTGAATCTAACTGTAATCACTAGAATGGCATTCCTTACTATTGTGTGCTACTAAAAAAAGATAAACTACCAGAAATTTTATGCTATTCCCAAAAGATGCATGATTTTTTTATGATTGCCTGCAGCTTGCATACCTCTACTGCTCTACTTTGTAGCTCATTCTTTTCTAAAGAAAAAAAAGCCTTTCGCAACCATTATTCTATGTGTTTAAATTGCCTAGGGATATAGAGAAGCTAGATAGACTCTCATAAAATAACCATTTTAAGCAACATGTTATATTTTCTTTTATATACTCCTATACTTGTCTGAAAAAGTGATATAGAATAGCAGAGTAAACCAAGTGCTGACAATTTTCTATGTCATCACGACTCCAAGGCTCCAAGTTGAACCTTTTTTAGAACAGGCTCCAAGTTGTCTTGAAACACCATGCTACCGTTGGGGAAAGGAAAGGATAAAAATATATGCAAAGCGACTAAGACATGTATACCAAGTTCACATCTTTGTCAAGATAGATATTGAGAGATAATGCAAAGAAATAACCAACCAACATTTTCAAGTACCAAGTATGTATGCCATGACTTGCACTTGATTCAAAATAGGAATTTCTCTATCCCAATAAAATGAGGGCAAATGTCATGGTATTTCTTTCAAGGATTTGGAAACCCATGAAAGAAATACCACTCAGATGGTATTTCGAAATCCATATTTGGCAATTCGGATTCAGAACTATCTACTTCAATCATACATGTTCATTGTTGCTCCACTCAGCTGTCACTAGTTTTGTAAAAAAAAGAATGTCATACATGTCCATTATTGCTCCATATGTTACTCTTCTACTCTATATACCTTCAGCATTTCTCTAATAATACATGTTCATTGTTGCTCCATAAATGGCCTCTATTTCCATATATGTCAAATAGGTTTAGATGGGCTAAGGGACAGGAAGCTGATTCTAGGAAAGTGGTGTAATACCCCATAATAGGACTCGGGAGAAAACCTAAAGATTTAAAGGATACGAGTAGCTGGAAATCGAATCGGGAGAAGAACCTAATAGAAAATAACCAATTAAACAAATAGAGAAGGGGTTAGCGGTGAATTCCTGCCAACTTGGGCCTGGGCTTTGGCCCCAAAGGGGCCCATATGTGGCCGGCCAAGGGGGGGACACCCTTTTCCTCCCCTTCCTAACCCTAGCCGCCCCTTTTGCCTCCCCCTCCAACCGTGCGCCTCCCCTCCCCCTCCACCCTTGCGCCCTCTCCCTTCCTCCCCTCAAGCCGCAGCCCCTGCCTAGGGTTCTCAGGTTGCTGCACTCCCTCCCCTTGGCGCCTCCCTCGCTACCGGCAAACTCCGTTCGTCTTCCCCGATTGCCGATTTGGAGATCGCTGGAGGTGGCCGGGCGTTGGAGAAGGAAGAAGGCGAGGGGAACGTGACCATCTTTGGGGGAAGAGCTCGCTGGTGGGTGCTCGTCGTGCCCGGCAAACGGTTCTTCAAGGGTAACCACGTTTTCCCCTCGTTTAGATGCGTATTTAGTTGATTGTCGCAATGTCGGTTTTCTGTTCCCTCAGGACAGATTGTATTGGACAGGCGTTTTGTCATAGATAGGTGCAGATTCTGTTCTGAGCTTCTCCTAGAAAGTTGTAGAGGACGTCCATAGCTTTCAATGAAGTGCTAGATCATATTATTTGGACCTCTACAGCAGAAGTTATGAATTATTTACTGTGACTGTCCTGCGAATCTGTCAGCATTTTGACAGGTTTTAGTGATCTGAACTTTGCGATCAGTTAAAGATAGAATTAGAGGATCTCAGTATAACAAAAGTTGTAGATAATTATCATAGCTTTCAGGGAAGCACAAGAACGCGAAATTTGGGTAAACGAGCTGAAAGTTATGTTAGTTTTAGTGCTCTGTCCAGAAAGTCTGACGTGAAATCGATGTCTTGTTAATCGGCTTGAAAGTGATTTTAGATGGCCGAATCAGGGAAGCTCACCAACTAGGTTTAGTTGGGAAATTTGATAACCTTTCAATGAAGTCCAAGAACACGTAATTTGGACCTCTGTACAGGAATATATGAATTTTAGAACTTGACTGTTCACAGAAGGTACAGAACAACAATTAGAAATTTGGAGTCGGGATTGGGTTGCGAGCTATTGCTAGTTGTGTTTGTTTTTAGAATTCATGTGGTTCGTTACTGTGGTCTTAGTCTATGTTCTTGATTGAATTTAGGTGGGGGAAGAGTACCGGAGGCAGCACCGTCTTCACGTTCCCAGTTCTCACGTGGTTAAGGCAAGTGCATTGTTTGATTCGTGGTTGTGTTTGATTGGTCATGATTGTGTGCTTCTCGATGTGTGGTAGCATAGTGAGATTGTTGGCTTGATGTTGATTTAAGATTGATGGATGCGTCATATATATCCATGCTCTATTGTTATATGTTCTTACTGTCTTGTGGTAATTTGATGATGATTAAATGATGAGCATGTGCATATTGAGATCATATTGAGGCTTGGTCATGTGGTGACCAAGTATGTTTCCTTTGAGATCCCCGTCATGAAGGTGACGGGCCCGAGATCCCCTCACTCGTGGAGTGTGGGCTTGAGGTCCCCATTACTTGCGGAGTAATGGGCAATTGGTCCCTGTGCGTGCGCGCACAGACATGGGTATGCAGCGGCGGTTGCATACTCTGCATTACCGGTGTAATGCACACAGAAAGTTAAAGATAAAGGTTCCTTGAGCATTGCATTTGCATATGAGATGTTCTAGTGTTGATCTCCTTTATATGTATGTTGATGTTATAGTTTCTTTATGTACTTGCTGAGTCTATGGACTCACTCTTGCTTTTATTGTTGTTTTAGGTACCCGAGCCAAGAATGACATGCATGGGGGGAAGTAGACTGCTAGTCACCCACATACCACATGAACTAAATAAAGTTGAATGATCTTGAGCGTGATTGATTTTAGATTATTATGTTCATCTTATGCAATGGATTAAATGTAATAATGATGAGTAGTGGATCTTTATATCTCTCTAGTTATGTTGGATTCTTAGCATGTCTTGATTATCTTTTGATGTCTTTGGATGAAAGTTTTAGTTAATATTTGATTAATCGTGTGTTGGAACCTTCGTGTAATTAACTTTACAAGGGAGGTTCTGAAATTTTATTAAGATTGTCTAGTCTAGAGTTATTAGGGGTTGTTTAGTAGCATTCCGTGTTCATGTCGGATGGGTGTTCTGATTAGTATCGAAGCGGGCGGTAGGTCCGTGGTGATTGGATTTACAACCTAGGCAACTTAAATTGCTAAAATTGTAATGGTTAATGAACTTATAAACGACACCTTGGTGCAGTAGGATGGGATGGGTCAAGCATTGCATTTACGCATCTGTTGAGTTGTATTAATGATTCTGTTTTGAGATGATCTCATTATATCTATAGTATAATACTATGGTTATTATGTGTGGGGGTAACCCATGTTGAGAGGTGGAGGTAGTGGTTGTGGTCCTGGGCTATACCAGGTTACACCACCGTTCATGGTATAGGATTAGCGAAGAATCCGCATGAGAGATCGTAGTACAGGCGTTGGTAGCGAGTATACTTAAAAGAGTTGTTCTCTTCCACGAATTTGAATTTGGTCAACTCTTATCCAGTTGAGATTGATGAGTTTCTCTTGGGTTATTTATTCTTGTGGTTGACGGGTTGCTTTGAGAGAAAAAAAAAAGTATTGGTGTGTTTTCTTTGGCTTAATTTGTCCTGTAAAGCAATCAATATTTTCCCAACTGATGAGTTATTCTTGCGGCTGGTGAACCGAGTTGATTGTCAAGTTTGATCGTTATTTTGGAGTTTTGTCCTTCTCATTGGAAAGCATGACCCATTTATCCGGTTGATGTTCTTGGGTAATGAAAGTTTCCTTTTGCAAGTCCTGTAGTACGTGGAAGTTTTGATTCAATATATTTCTTTTGGGTATCTTGAGTGTTGAAGTTGAAAAGTTCTTTTATAAAAGAAAATGCTAAACCCTTTAGCGATGTCATCTCGTGGTTAAGTGGGAGGTTATAATCGGAGAAATTAGTGAATATGATATGAGTTATCAAGTTGGAGTGCAGTAGTGTGTTGTATAATCGATCCTAACTAAGATCCCTGGAAGGAAAGTTGATTAATTTGATGGTATCATGTAGTAGTTCTTGTTGAACTGTGATTAGGTGTACGGCTATACCTACTTGGAATCAATAGAGTTATTAACCACTGTGGAACATTAACGGAGTGGTTGATCCTCGGAGTTGTTTAGTTTGCTAAACTAGTTAGATTATTTGATCTTAATGGATTAATCTAAGCGTGCGAAAGAGAAATATAAGATGTGTTCGACTGTCGTCTTGGTAGATATTAATATAGAAATCTTCTTTAATTGGCTATTTGATGATCTTATTTATGCTCGTGGGAGTACAAATAGATACAGGACCATCAATTCGTCCATGATGGAATAATCATCAAAAGTTTATGATAACCTCTAGATTGGAGTTAGTGTGTACTAAATAAGTATGAGCATTCGAATATCTTTGTGTTTCATTGGGAAGGTTTATGATGGGATTTAATAGGTGACATGTGTTTGCTTGATGGTGAGATTGTCAGATAATAGTATGTCTTTGATGAAAGGGTTTTGGTGTAACCTTGTAAATTGTGTAGTAGGTTCCTTGAAAAATATGGTGGTTGTTATAGTGAGGGTGTAAGAATTTGGTGTACCCTCATTTGAGGATGAGAGGATAAAGTGAAATGTAACAGTTTGGTGGTTTTGGGGACTTTATAAAGGAAGAGTTGATGATAACGAACCTTGCTAAGAGTGAAATATTCTTGATGTTAGTAATAAGGTCTACAAGAGATTGTGACGTGTTGGAGTGGTGATGATTCTTCTAGAGAGAAAGTAAGTTGATTGTTTTAATAACGGTTAAATGAAATATTTGGAGTTTTGTATTCGTGATCTTTGGGGACTCATGATTTTTTGCATAGATAAAATTAGTTGAGCAATGTGACATATGGAAAGGTTCCGTTTGGTTCGAAGTGATGAATGTGTTTTGGTATTAAAGACATCTCTTGTTTGGTTTGGCAAGTATTGTTGTAATCAAAGAGATTACTTTCGTTGTGTTAA
Source organism: Ampelocalamus luodianensis (assembly GCA_036346255.1). Taxonomy (NCBI): domain Eukaryota; kingdom Viridiplantae; phylum Streptophyta; class Magnoliopsida; order Poales; family Poaceae; genus Ampelocalamus; species Ampelocalamus luodianensis. The sequence goes on from JAYEVH010000261.1 coordinate 110,593, forward strand.
CGGAAAATGTTTACCATAAGTATTTGAGGTTGGAGCTAAAAAAATGTAATCCATAACTTTCTTGTTGTCTCAACTTAAGAGTTTCTTGGGTTTGCATAGCAATGTTTTATTATGATTTATGGTGGTGGAAAATTTCTTCCTGTGGGACTTGTGCCCTCGACAGTGGGCTCGTATCTTGTATTCTGAGATCCTACTATTTGACTGTCTCTCTTGGTCTCGTGCTCACTTCGAGGAGCCACGATTTCTTGTCTGTTGAACCTTCTATCTGTTTATTTCTTCCTTTTGAGTAAAGTATTAATCAAGTTGTGTTGCCAAGTGTTATAAAGAGTAATATGGTGATTGGTTGGAGGTGGTCAAGTATTTGGAACTGTTGAGATTTTTCAGGAACCAATCAATTTGAAGAGCAGTATAAAGTGAATTGGTTTCGATTTACAGCACCCGGAGAGAATTCTATTTAAATGGAAAGTTGTCGATGAGATAAAAGTGATTAGTGTTACAACTAGTGGGACCTATTGCGAATTATGATCCAGTAACCTTTGTCCGTGTTGGAATATTGGGATTATCGAAATTATGGACTCTTGATGAACTTATCAGAGTATCGCAATTGGATACTTAGCATGTTTGTGTAGAAGAATTGTGGTGGTGAAGTTTAATGAAAGTAGCGGCGTGGAGGAATCTAAGTGTCATGCTAATTAATGGGATAGCAGAAATCGTTGAACTATTGTCAACTATGACTCAGCCTTAGTAAGTAACCCTATGGGAGTTAAATTATTTCTAAGGATGTCATGGTCAAAGGATATATTTATTTATTGACGCTAGTGATTGGGTATATTTGAATGTCGGTTAAACAGTTAGGGTTTGGCGAATGGGTATAATGTGGTTGTGTAACTGAATTGGATTGGTGTGGATTAGAGAGGGTCTAAGACTTGTGAAATAAATCGTCTTGGGGCGGTTACTTGATTATGTGCGAATGGTAGAATAAGAGTGGATTTGAGTAGTGGAATGATCACGATAGTATCCTTTGTGGCTAGTATATGAGAGTGTGGGATGTGAATTTAAAATTGTTCATCCTTAACGGATTAAGGGATGTGATGGTGGGTGAAATCTATATTGTGTTGTGTTGGAAATTATTTTGACAAGTTCATTCGGTAGGGAAATTGGCTAGAGTACAATATTGTGGATTGGAAGAGTCTCCCTACATAAGTGTGGATTTTGTGTTCGGTAGAGCATAGGTTTGAGGTTGCCAATTTAAGAGAAATGAGTTAATGCGATATACGATGATTTGGGATCCTATGGTTTAAGAGAAAGTTGATTTCTTAAAAGAAAGATTTTGGTAAAGGGTGTGATCTTGGATAGTTAGATGCTTTCTTAATTCTTACTTGAACTATGTAGTTATGATGGATGTCGATTATAAATTGAGTTGGTTCTTGTCGGTATGTGTGATTCCTACCAGTTAGAAAAAAGGGTAAGACTGGTTTTTCGAGTGATTTCGCTTTTGGCTTGTGTGGCATTATTTCTAAACTGCCTATTTTGGAAAGTGGAAAAGATTTCGTGGTAAATTCATTGATTTTGGATTGGGCTCTTCTAAGAGAAGGTGACTTTGAGTTGGTTGCATTTTGACTCCTTTGTTTTCAGTTGAGTTTTTCGGATAAGTGAGTTGACAGGTGAGTTCTTTGTGCGTCCCTTGTTAAAGGAGATGCTGCTTGCTTAGGTAAAGTGATCGATTTAGTGTTGGAACAAGAGTTCTGCGGGTTCTGTGCAGACGATGTACTTCGGTACAAAAAGGAAGTTTAACCAAAGGTGTGTTGGATAGGTTCCTTAGTCACGGGAATATGTAGATTGGCGTATCGCTAGGACCGTCTCGAGTACTTGCGCGGAGTACTCAATGTCTTGTGTTTTTCGGTGCTGAGAGAGCACATGAGAGGTCCGGAGCATAGGTTTTTGTTGGAGTCATTGTACGAAGTAAGACCTTACTTTTGAGTCCCGTGCGTGGAGCGTACCCGTAAGGGTCGAGATTAGTCTTGAAGTGAAAGATGTTGGTATCCATCTAGGTGGTGTGATCCCATATGTCCAAGAGGGAAGTGACTTGGGAATTAGAGTCTTGCTTGCGCGAGCAATATTCGGAATTGTTCACAGCAGGTGTGTGGTTTGTTCGTAAATCCTAGCTGTGATTGTTCTTTGGGTAGAGCGATGGAAAGAATTCGGGGACGAATTCAGTTTAAGGGGGGTAGAGTGTAATACCCCATAATAGGACTCGGGAGAAAACCTAAAGATTTAAAGGATACGAGTAGCTGGAAATCGAATCGGGAGAAGAACCTAATAGAAAATAACCAATTAAACAAATAGAGAAGGGGTTAGCGGTGAATTCCTGCCAACTTGGGCCTGGGCTTTGGCCCCAAAGGGGCCCATATGTGGCCGGCCAAGGGGGGGACACCCTTTTCCTCCCCCCCTTCCTAACCCTAGCCGCCCCTTTTGCCTCCCCCTCCAACCGTGCGCCTCCCCTCCCCCTCCACCCTTGCGCCCTCTCCCTTCCTCCCCTCAAGCCGCAGCCCCTGCCTAGGGTTCTCAGGTTGCTGCACTCCTCCCTTGGCGCCTCCTCGCTACCGGCAAACTCCGTTCGTCTTCCCCGATTGCCGATTTGGAGATCGCTGGAGGTGGCCGGGCGTTGGAGAAGGAAGAAGGCGAGGGGAACGTGACCATCTTTGGGGGAAGAGCTCGCTGGTGGGTGCTCGTCGTGCCCGGCAAACGGTTCTTCAAGGGTAACCACGTTTTCCCCTCGTTTAGATGCGTATTTAGTTGATTGTCGCAATGTCGGTTTTCTGTTCCTCAGGACAGATTGTATTGGACAGGCGTTTTGTCATAGATAGGTGCAGATTCTGTTCTGAGCTTCTCCTAGAAAGTTGTAGAGGACGTCCATAGCTTTCAATGAAGTGCTAGATCATATTATTTGGACCTCTACAGCAGAAGTTATGAATTATTTACTGTGACTGTCCTGCGAATCTGTCAGCATTTTGACAGGTTTTAGTGATCTGAACTTTGCGATCAGTTAAAGATAGAATTAGAGGATATCAGTATAACAAAAGTTGTAGATAATTATCATAGCTTTCAGGGAAGCACAAGAACGCGAAATTTGGGTAAACGAGCTGAAAGTTATGTTAGTTTTAGTGCTCTGTCCAGAAAGTCTGACGTGAAATCGATGTCTTGTTAATCGGCTTGAAAGTGATTTTAGATGGCCGAATCAGGAAGCTCACCAACTAGGTTTAGTTGGGAAATTTGATAACCTTTCAATGAAGTCCAAGAACACGTAATTTGGACCTCTGTACAGGAATATATGAATTTTAGAACTTGACTGTTCACAGAAGGTACAGAACAACAATTAGAAATTTGGAGTCGGGATTGGGTTGCGAGCTATTGCTAGTTGTGTTTGTTTTAGAATTCATGTGGTTCGTTACTGTGGTCTTAGTCTATGTTCTTGATTGAATTTAGGTGGGGAAGAGTACCGGAGGCAGCACCGTCTTCACGTTCCAGTTCTCACGTGGTTAAGGCAAGTGCATTGTTTGATTCGTGGTTGTGTTTGATTGGTCATGATTGTGTGCTTCTCGATGTGTGGTAGCATAGTGAGATTGTTGGCTTGATGTTGATTTAAGATTGATGGATCGTCATATATGTCCATGCTCTATTGTTATATGTTCTTCTGTCTTGTGGTAATTTGATGATGATTAAATGATGAGCATGTGCATATTGAGATCATATTGAGGCTTGGTCATGTGGTGACCAAGTATGTTTCCTTTGAGATCCCGTCATGAAGGTGACGGGCCGAGATCTCCTCACTCGTGGAGTGTGGGCTTGAGGTCCCCATTACTTGCGGAGTAATGGGCAATTGGTCCTCGTGCGTGCGCGCCACGAGGCATGGGTATCTGTGGCGGTTGCATACTCTGCATTACGTGTAATGCACACGAAAGTTAAAGATAAAGGTTCCTTGAGCATTGCATTTGCATATGAGATGTTCTAGTGTTGATCTCCTTTATATGTATGTTGATGTTATAGTTTCTTTATGTACTTGCTGAGTCTATGGACTCACTCTTGCTTTATTGTTGTTTTAGGTACCGAGCCAAGAATGACATGCATGGGGAAGTAGATGCTAGTCACCCACATACCACATGAACTAAATAAAGTTGAATGATCTTCAGAACGTGATTGATTTTAGATTATTATGTTCTGTCTTATGCAATGGATTAAATGTAATAATGATGAGTAGTGGATCTTTATATCTCTCTAGTTATGTTGGATTCTTAGCATGTCTTGATTATCTTTTGATGTCTTTGGATGAAAGTTTTAGTTAATATTTGATTAATCTGTGTGTTGGAACCTTCGTGTAATTAACTTTACAAGGGAGGTTCTGCCGAAATTTTATTAAGATTGTCTAGTCTAGAGTTATTAGGGGTTGTTTAGTAGCATTCCATGTTCATGTCGGACTGGGGTGTTACAAGTGGTGTGTAATGCTGTTAAGAAGTTGATCCCACAGATGATCTATGAAGCACGCATCCAAGATGTGATCTATTACCACACACAAGTCCTTGGAAAGGAAATTTATAGGGCCGAAGCTTGCCGAACACATATCACTTTGGAGTCCTTGGAAAGCAAATTTATAGGGCCGAGGCTTGCCGAACACATATCACTTTGGAGGAGTACATGCAGGTAACCAACTGTACAAACGATATCCTTGATTACAATTAATCCTAGTTTATTCATATTTAACACTTGATTAATTTAGGCAATACCTTAGTGGGCCCAGAAGTGTGAAGATGCATGGCAGCAGATTGCATAAAAGAATTTGCAACGAACAATGGTTAGAGGCCTCTCGTTTTGCTAGGGAGCGGAGATTGTTGATGGGCGGGGCAGCACATCGTCAAGGCAGCTCCTCCATGGCTCATTACAAGAAGCACTTGGTAGGTTAGCATGTTCATATTGATTGTATGTTGTAGATATATATTTATTTACTTCCATGGTTTTTTTGGGTGCATGAAAAGAAGTAGAGGCCTATATTCGATGTAGAGGCATATGTAGAAGCTAGGAGGGGTGATCAGGAGGGCACCTTATGCAGCCAGTGCGCAACAGAGAACTTGGTATGATCATCACCTGCTTGAGACTATTTCCTCGTATCCTTGCATATATGTTTTTGTTTTTTTGTTTCATAGACACAATTGTTTGATTACAAGTACTTCTATGTCAGATTATTTAATTTTTGCTCCCTGATGATTTTGTCCAACAGGACACATATACTGAGGCTGCTAAGGAGATTCATGGCTCGGGCTTCGACATAATGAATTCACCACTAGAAGCGGCTGCTGTGTACAACGCTAGAAAGGGGAAGAAACATGGTCATTTCTTGATGGGCGCCAGCTACATTAGCACACGGACAACCCTCTCGGAGGTTCGAACAATGAGTACTGGATCAACGGATGATGTACACCCTCAAAGACGACGACGACCATCAACTGACAGGGTTTCTCAACTTGAGGCGAAGCTGCAAGAGGAAATCAAGTGTAACATCCCAAAAAAATGGGCTTATGTTTAAAATGTATAAAAATTTGGTCTTTTTTAAAAAATTTGCATGCATTCCTTTGTCATTTAATTTATTTGGATTTTCATTCAAGGATTAGTTGATTTTAAAAACCTAACCATCAATTTTGGGAATACAAAATAAATGGATAAATAAAACCAATTAAAATGAAAAATGATAACAAAAAAACAAAATTTGGTATAATTGTATTTGAATATAAAAAGTAAAATAATTAAAGCATGTTTTGGATGTTTTCCTCAAACCAAATAATAAAAGTAAAAGCAAACCGAAATTTAAAAGATTTGTTGAGCAAAATATAGAATAAAAAAATCCCAGAAAAATTACACAAGGGTCTACACTATGTTATAAGCCTTCCCAAAAATTTTCATCATTTTTGGAGCTCAGCATCTATATTTTAAAATCCCCAAAACTCTCAGCCATTTTTAGAAATTCTAGAAACCTGGCTCACCTCACCTTACCGACCTACGTGCCCTATCCGCTTGCCCGAGCGCCAGCGCCATGGCCGCTCCGCTCGCGCCAGCACGCCGAGCCAACCATCGCCCCCGGATTTTTCCAAGCGTCCACGGTTCTTCGACCTCGCTTGCATCGCCCGCGCATGCCCATACCCTGCTCCTCCCCGACCAGCGCCAACCCTACCCATACAACTGAGTGCAATGCCACTGGTGCCTGTGGTGCTCTCTCTCGCGCTCTCCGCCCTCCAGGCTATAAGTAGCCATCCAAGCCCTATGCGCCCTCTCCTTTACCTCCCTAAGCCTTTTCCTCTCCATCCCCACCGAGAGACTCAATCTCCCATTTCTGGCTGAGATGCCGCCTCATCATCGCCGGTGCCCCGGAGGGTTTTTCTCCTTGACATCCCTGTCACCTTGTGTTTCAGGATACGAGGACCATTTCCCTCATGTTAATTTACTTTTCCTCCACAGAAACAGCTGGATTTTCCCACCTTCCCTAACTCTGGCCGAAACCTCCCCTTTCTTCCCCAACTTAGAAACAGTGAGCCATTCCCCCAATTCATTCCTCTAAGAGCATCACCTTAACCCCCTTGAGCTTCCCTGAAGGTTATTGGCTACTCCTTTTGCTCAGGTCACCCTCCCCACATCAACCTCACCGCCGCCGCCTCGGATATCATTTCCAGCCACCACCATGCACCTCTGGCTCTCCTCTTCGTTCTGGTAGGTTCCCCATGCCTCATAGACGCTCATGCATGCGTTTCTTAGCTCAATGCATCGCCGTGTCGTTTTTGCCGTTTTGACCGAAAGCCACCGCCGCTCAACTCAGGCGTGCCGCCGCTACAGGCCACCGTGGGCCTCGCCGCTGGCACTGGCAGGTGCACAAGCATGCAAGTGTTCCATTTTGGGCACTCACCTGTGTCGCCGTGGACCACATCGCTGGCGACGAGCACAACAAGGTCACGCCCGAGAGCTCCTCTACTTGTCCTAACCGGACAAGCACTGTAGCACACCATTAATTAGGCAAATCCCGGTCAGTTAGGGCTAATTAGAGTTTAATGATTGCTTTAATTGTCACTTGTTCCGCTGATGCGTGGGCCCGTGAACAGAAATCAAAGGTATTAATGTTCTTAGTTTTCGTGTCGAGTCACTAACGTGCGAGCCCAAGCTCATTAAGTGTGCAGTGGACTCTGGTCCATGGTAGGGTGGACCAAGCGCATGGACTTTAGTCCATGCGCTATTCCCGTGGACCAAGCCTATGACACGTGGGTCCCACCTGTAAGAAAATATATTTCCTTTAGAGAATAAATGAAAAATAAAAGAAAATCACTTGGACCCACCTGTCATACACTGAGCATTTTTTGTTAGAAAAATAAATCAAAAAGAAAAAGAAAAGGCCGTGAGTCCCACCTGAGAGAGAAACTCTCTCTCCCTTTTCTTTTTCTGGATTTTCAATCCAACTCAAATTGAAACCTTAATAACTTTTGCATAAAAACTCTAAATTGAATCATTCTTATTTCTAAATTGATATAAAATCATAATCTACCTGAATATCAAACAAATATTTGGATTTGATTACTGTTGAATTTATTTTGTGTTATTTAATTGATTTTCGGCTCTTTTTGAATTAGATGTTGACTATTCGTGCGATATCTTCGACGACCAACCATCCTCATATTCAGAACAACAAGAGAAAGGCAAGCACCCCCTTTGATTATGTTGATCCTACTATTTCACTTATTGATCCTACAACAACAACAAGAGTAAGGCAAGGGGTCCATTATTGCGTATGTTTGATATGAAACTACTATGTTTGGGAAATCGGTAGTTGTAAATCCTATTTGATGCATAGACCCCTTTGATATGTTGATGTCCTAGCTGTTGTAGCCACTAGATTATGGGTTAGACAATATATAATGTCATTCGGGAGTTTGAGTGCAATTATCGCACAACTGCTTACTAGAGCGATAGATTTTTCCAAAGAGTTATAAAAGGACAATATGAAAAATATGAATTTGAAAAATTAATGAAAAATGTCCAGAGGGGTGTGCCTCTGTTGTTTTATATGAAAATAAAATAAAAAACCTAATTTTGAACACGGGCGATTTATATTATATTCTGAGAAAAGTGATAGAGGAGTCTCACTGGTAGATAGAGGGAGGTTCTCACCTGAGGTCTATTAAGGACTGGATGCCAACAAATCCAATCTAAGACCTAAGGTACAACCATATGTGCTGGAATGGGACAGCCTTAGCTAATTAAGTTATTGAAAACTAGCTAATTAAGTCATTGAAAACTAGCCTTGCATGTAGGTAGGCCATAGAGTGCGGTTATGACAGACGTGCTAGCATGTCCAAAGGGGCTCCCTTCACCGAGGTGTTGGGAACAAAGCTTGCTGACACAATTGAGAATGCCTCACTGAGACAGGGGCGTAAACCTGGGTGAAGTGAGGATAAACATTCGCTAGGCTAGTGCAAGGGTAGGACTAGGTGATGTAAAGACTTTTTCACGTGCTCTATATTGCTTACCTACAATAATGAGCGGTGGTATCGACGGATGCCGAACAAACTAGAGAATTCGTGTACTATGGGTAAAGTTGTACACCTCTAGAGAGTGTAAATATATTTAAATAGCCGTGCTCGTGGTCATGAGCGTGCTTAGTACGGACGGTGTAGTTTTAGTGTTGATTTTTACAAAAAAAAAATGTGTTATTGGAAAAACATGGGCAATGAATTGTGGGATTTTATTTGAGTTAACTACCATGTTATGACTAAACAGGAATTGTTGCTCGCAGCCGAGGAGGATTGCGAGCTGTTGTTATTGTTATCCATTCAATTACATACTTACTGTCCTGTGTCTATTTAACCGCTCTTTCAAGTCCCGTTGTAAAGGACAACTTATGAATATTGCAAATAAAATCTGCTTAATGCAAATTAACTTGTAGCATAGAGCCTCCTCTTTGATTAGCCTTGCATTTATATAAACTTTGCGATACACTACAAGTCTTGTTGAGTATGCATTGTACTCAGTCTTGCTCACATTATGGTTCAAAGAATGAGGAAGAGCCTACGCTAGACAACACTTTCTTTGCACCCGGAACCGAAGGGTTCAGTAACGGGTCTATCTAGGATTTGTTCCTTGTCGGTTACCTTTGGGTTTTTAGATGGGCATGCCATTGGAACTTGTTTAAATTTCATCACCTTTACTTCCGCTGCTATTTTGATACTCTGTTGGTACTTATTTTATTTGGCCGGTCGCCGTTGATGTAATTATTGTGATCACCTAAGTTAAGTGCCATTTTGTTTTACCTTGTATATGTGAATGTATGGATGTGAATGCCAATTGTTGTGAATGTATGTACTAGCCACTGATCATGGGACTAGTACAGTACACACATAAGGTCTTTGGGTATTCCACGCCCGGGGATCTAACATTGAGGCTAGGCAGCGGTTGGAGCAAATGATACATGTTAGTTGGAGCGTGGTAGTACAATAACAAAGTAAAATGCAAAAAATATATATTCATACTTAGCTAATGTATAGCAATGTGCAAACAAATATGCAAACACTTCATTCTCAACTTGATAGCACTACACCATGGACATCACTTACATTATCTACTCTGGTTAGTAACCGGTGAAACTCTATGATCAGACGTTCATACATATTTACTTTTTTGCCAATCACTGTGGAAAACATAGTGGGTTATACCTTTTTGCCAACAAGAACAGACATGTGCGAGAAACATAATTGCATTCATCCGCAACTTTCATAAGCACAAGTGCTTCCATAATTCTCATAATAGTATCAGTCATCGGTGTATTACACTCTTCGGTAGTCTACTCCAGAAATCTATCCAAAAAGCAAGATCACAAAAATTTCCTTTCAGAAGAAGGACAGAGAATATATGATATAGACATTGGAGCTATTTCCTCAATGCTACTCAGCCATCTTTTGTCGACCTCCTAGAAGCGAGAACTTTTTAGACGATGGGTTGGGCATAGGTTTGGATGGTGTCAACGGTGCCTCCTAGTCATCCCAATCATCGCCCCAATTGTCATCCCACTGATCACATTGATCGGCTTCTTTCTTCTGCAACTTTGAGAACTATTGCTGTGTTGTTCGCGGCATCACTGCTAGAAACGCTCACCTGTGTCTAATTTAACGATAGCAAAAGAACAAAGGATCAGTACACCACTCGAAATCACAGAAAAAAAAAATGCCAAAGATCTGGTTCTACGTAAAAGCTGATAAGAGCAACAATTGTGTACTAAATTTTCTGCCAACCCAGAGAGACATTGCTAACAAGCATTCAAAAAATAAATAAGCTAGTGCAGCAAAGCATGTATATAAACCGAGATAGGCATACCATACTGTACTTCATGTGAAACATAAAACTCACAAATCAATGATGCGACAGTACACAAATTAAATTGAACTTTTCAGCCATGGTCATGGGAAAGAGCAATAATCTGGACTGTATCTTCGGCTAAATGATCGTTTGCTTCAACATGGACTGTATCTTCGGCTAAAGTGACATAATCTGGAGCTGTGATGCTAACATCAATTGGGTTCATGCCTTTGTTGTCCATCAGAAGTGATAGAGCTAAAGAATCTGGTTTCAACTTTAACAAGTTACTATGTGCAAAATATGGAAAGAGCTCAAAATAACTAACATGACTATATCCAAATATGAAACAAAAACTCCAGAGAACATATGATGAAAAAATATCTTTGCAAAATATTGCCATTGGAGAAGAAAAGGTAATATGGGTCCTTAAGGCAACATCAATTGGCAGCCCTAGTTTTGGCTACATGTTGACAGTAAACTGAGGTAATATGTGGTTTTTGGTCTGTAGCCCCATCAGTCCCAAAAAACTAGCCAAAGTCTGGCTGGCATGACCAAAACTAGGGCCATCAATTGGCAGCCCTAGTTTTGGCTACATGTTGACAGTAAACTGAGCTATAATTGGTCACTCATTTTCTGTAATGAAGTGCTTAAAACTTATTTCCTTGGTGTGACAATACAATGAGATTCACATTTTTTATGCCCGCTAAGCTATATACTATGAGAGAAATCAGGAATGCGATTTCTTATAAAGATAATAGCCAGTTATACAGTTTATGTATGTTGATGTTGGTTAAACAACTACATTTTTTACCCTCATCGGATTATGAAAATGTAGGCAACGGCGGGATCAATGGCAGATCCAACTGCTTCTGAAGTTAATGCTGGAGATGGTACACATGTTAGCAGCCCAAACCAAGATCATGTGGATGAGTCCATTGTCTAGAGGCCACTCGAAGATAATGCGAATGAGTGCACTCACAACTGCTTCCAACTGCGGGATCAATGGCAGATCCTACTGCTTCCGAAGTTGATGCTAGAGATGGTACACATGTTAGCAGCCCAAACCAAGATCATATGGATGAGTCCATTGTCGAGAGGCCACTCGAAGATAATGCGAATGAGTGCACTCACAAGTGAGATATTCAGTATATCACCCAAAAATGTGAGTCATTGATACTCTCTCTACATAAAACATAAATTTACTAGATGGATTTGTCTTGGCAATATAGTTTTCCTACTTATTTTACTCTCTGTACTTGTTTTTATAGTACAATGAATGCATGACTTGTATACATGTGCATTTAAACAAAAAAAAAACTCTTATTGTTGTGTACGATTTTATTTGTGTCCTCCATTAGTTCAAAATATAACCATCATATATATATGCGCAAGAACTCGAATATATGTTCATTTCCAGAGATTTTTCGCATTATACATATGGAGGATATATATATTTTTTAGAACGTCGTATAAATATACATAGGATCTTGATTGATACTTCTCTTGTTCTTCCTTTTCCCTATGGAAATTCATGAGTAACATGCATGTCCTCAGCTAGTGCTATTCTACACTCTGTTAGTAGAGCATGAGTCTCTTGTTTAGCTTTGAGGGGTTTGGACTTTGGACTCTAGCTAGGGCCTAGGAGTCATGAGTCTCTTGTTTCAGCCAAATTAATCTTTTACAGAAATTTGTAATACACACTAACATGGACACGCACGTAGCTAGCTATACATATCTTGAAAACCTGAACCAAATCGGGTATGATCTATCTACCATCAAAATTAGCCAGTTTCTACCTTGTTTATCCCAGTTGGAACTTTACCCTATTGCTTCAGAACTTGGTCACGGCAAGCTAGCTAGATGTCGCCTACAAAATCGAAGTGATACATAAGATCAAGAAACAGGCCTGTCTATACAATCTAAGGACTTTTATTTAGTGATTAGATGGAGGGTAGCATGTACATGGATATAAAACAAGGTCAGTAAAGCTGTAAAGGGCATCCATTAGAAATCAAACTTTAAATGTGTATACGTAACGTACTTTGGTACATAAGTCTATAATTTTCCATGTATCTATAATTTTCCATTTCTGCCATAAGAATGTCATTATTAACCTTTCGGAAATGGTTTTTACTTCCATGAAGGTTTTGTAAATATGTTCGTCCGTACTAACCAGCATGAGTATCTTGTTAGGGCCTAGGAGTCATAACTCTTGTTTCAGCCAAATTAATTCCCCTAAATAAATTAGTTGGTGACCGAAAGAACTGATCCATGGTCATCATCTTTGCAGTTGAGCATTGGGAGCGACAAGTTGAAGGTTAAATTATGCACCTCAACAATTGATGTACCAAGCATTCACTCCGTAAAATTGGACCTTTCATGTTGAGCTACTTGGAACTGTTATATGTATCATGCCTTATGCCTAGCTTTTTGAATTTGAACTTGAATATATTATGGATGTCCGATCTATATATGTGAATGTTATATTGTGAACTCGAACATTATGTCAATGTTGTCGAATCTATATATGTAATGATTTGTGGCTAATTCATGTTATTTTTCTTGTTGTGGAATGTATGATCTGTTTGATTGTCGAGTTTCTTGTCAGCCTACACTACAACACAACACCTATGTAGAGACGTCCAATCTATAGGTTAGAGACGTGTTATTTCACCTCTAGAGGACCGTAGAGCCGTTTTTATAAAGCGTCCTTGGAGCGTCTCCCCACAGACCGTGTCAAGAACCGTAGAGATGCCTGTAAAACATGTGTACAGGATATAAGACGCTTTATAGAGACGTTAAAATTCATGTCTATGTATGTAGAGATGTTTTAGTACATACACTTACATAACGTCTTTATTAATATAGACACGTCCGATTTGCATGCCAAGAGACATAGAGACGCTTTTATTTTGAATTTAATTTAATTTTGAATTTAATTGGATTATTTCGAATTTGATTCGTGCATTTTGCTACAAACGGAAACATATATCGTCATATGAAGACATTATTCCACCTCGTCCAAAAAAACTAGAAAACAATAGAGCACATGTCATCACATGGAAGCATTATATTCTCACAATCAGAAAACTAAGAAAACTATAGCGCATGCATGCACTTCATAGCAGCAACAAATATTTGAATTTACAGCAAGTGGAGTTCACAACTAAATCAAACATCCATATAGAAAAAGGTGTAGATACATCAGGAAAAGATCCTATGGATTGAGACAAAAAAATTTCTAAATAGTTGGAATCTATCCATAAGCTTTGTCCAGGAAGAAACTAATACATTAGCTCCTCCATCTCCATTGTATTCTTTTTGTAGTCCTCAATTATCCTCAGCTGACTCTAGGTGTAGGTCATTCAAACTCTTTATTGCAGAATCCAAATCATCTCTAGATGCCTCAAGAGTTCTTTCCAGCAACTGGAATAATTTTGAAAATCATTAAAATCAATATCATATGGCTACCATAAGAATCCACTATTTATTCACTAAAATGGTGAGCTAAATTATGCATTATGAAAACAATCCAGTCATCACCAGCATAAAATCGTAAGTTTCGATACAAGACACCAAGCTTCATGTAGCAAACAACACTAACCAAAAAAAAAAGCACTTGGCACAATGGAAGCATCCTGCCTGGATCCGACGCCCTGGGCCTCCCCTGCTCCGCCTCTCAGCTGGATCCGGCACCCCTGGATGGAGGCTGAGCTCCGGTTTTCAACAGGTAATAGGTGAAGAATCGGATGAAAAGCGTACTAGGGAGTAATAACAATGCTACTATGGCCCTCTTTGTTTAGGCTTAGACTTTTTGGCTTATAGCTTAAAGCCAGTTTTTTGGCTTAATCAGCTTATAAGCCTCTAAGCTTTTAAGCCAAACTTTGTTGTTTGGTAATCCGGCTTTTTGTAGGAATGGGCGCCGGCGGCGTCGGGTTGGGAAAGATTGGAATCGATTGGAAAAAACGAAACGGTTTGCAATTATATACCAATAGCATTTTTAGGGTAATTTTAATGAAGTTCGATGGCAAAGAGATATTCTATTCCACAAAAGCAAAAAAAAAGCACCTCTCCCATAGCTTATGGCTTTTAGGCTTAAATTGGCTTAAGCTTTTTATAAGCCTGACAAAAAAGTCACCCCTTTGTTTAGACTTAGGCTTTTTTGCTTTTAAGCCAGACAAAAAGCCTAAACAAAGAGGGCCTTAAGGCTGCTCCCAATGGGCAGTATCTTAGTGTAGTTTCTTAGTGCATGAGGAGTGTTAAGATACTATCTTCCCAATGCATTGTTTCTTATGGTTTAGTATCTTAAGTTGTTTCATTTAATTACATGCATGAGCTGTTTTGCATTGGATTTCGAGCTGAACTAGTATCTAAATTAGATACTAGATTACCCTATCTCTTCATTAACTATGGTGTCACATCATTATTTTGCCTACATGGCATGCTAAGATACCAGCCAAGGTGGAGCACTGGGAGCAGCCTAAGGGGGAGGAGAGTGGGAAGACGAAGCATCACACGCGGGGGAGGGTGGGGACTGCGACAAGATGAAGCCACGAAGGGAGCGAGCGATCGGCCAGTAGCTGCGTCATGCGTGGGGAGGCACAACACTGACCAGCAGATTGGATTTCAGTTGGGAGGTTAAAGAAGTGGGGAGGTGGAGAGACGGAGGTGTATTGGGAGGTGGGGAGTAAGAGATTTTGCGGCGTCATATAAAACATCTTGAGAAATGTTTTTATATAAGGTATTTTTCGGCGTAAAGATAGATATAAAAGTGTCAAAACAAAAGTATTTTTACATGATAGTTTTATTGTAGTGCTAGTTCAAAATGAAATGCAAATCGGTGTATATGCTGTTCGGGCAATTCTCGAGTGTCGTTGTTTGACATATACTCGGGAAACAAATACAATTCCCGAGTGTCGTAGGTTGACATACACTCAGGCAAAAGTTCGGGACCGTCAGAAAAGGATCGCCATGTGGCTAGCTTTCCCGAGTGTTTACACTCGGCCAATTTTCGGGACTCATTGAGAAAGAAATGTCCCCAAGTGATAATTTCGACTTTCCCGAGTGCAAACACTCAGTAACGTATTCTGTTACGGTGGTTAAACCCGTTGTGGCAACTTTTCTCCCGAGTGTTGTATTTTTCCTGAGTGTAAATCCGAACACACGGCGAATTTATGTCTTCCGTGTGTAACTCTTGGGAAACCAGTTTTTACCCGATGAAACTATCCCGAGTGGTTTTTTCCGACGACCAACCTTCGAGAATTAGTAGCCCGAGAGTTTTTGGTATTTTTCCGAGTGGTTAGAGCACTCGGGATCTTAACGGTTCCAATAGTGGTTGTTCATATTTAGTAACGGAAGTTCGTAATAAATTGTCTCAGAAGGCTAGTGATGAACGCTTGCGGCAGTCAATAGGTCATGGTGCTATCAAACATAGAGCCTTGTTCTATGCGGTTTGAGATTGAGATGGTTATGGCTGAGGTGCTGTGAGAACCCGCGTAATTAACTAATCTTTTTTTCACTAATCGGTTTTTAGCGGTAATTAATCTCGGTTTAGCAGTAAGCTATCAGTAGTGTTGCGATCGTCGTTAAGCTTCTAGTTTGTTGTCAGCGCGTTGGTTTAGTGGGTTTCGTTGCGTGAGCATTGCATTTCTAGTCAATGAAACAATAGCAGTGCATCCTCATCATTTCATTTCATCAATTGTTATGTAAATAATTACAACCCATAGTAGTTTGCATCCAATAATAAAATGTTGCATGCATTCTGCCGAAGCCCTCCTTGTATCCTCATCCGTTGGTCGCTAGTCTATCGAACCATCCTTTGATCCATTGCCATCGCTCGCCAAGAATGCAGAAAACGGTTAGCGAGCCAAGTTGAAAGCAACAATTGAGAGTAGTAGAATAAAGGAAATGGCCGTCAGATTTTCCCCAAAGTGCAGTAGAATACCCGAAGCAACCTGAGCAATCGGTCCCTTGACCGACAAGATACCCAGACCAACCGAAGTTAGTCGGCCTCTTGATCGTCAAGATATCCAGACCACCTGAGGTCGATCGGCACTGTCGCCGTGGGTCTCATCACTCGGTGTTTAATTTAATCGCACCCACGTATAGTGATTTTCAAACCATGGACCAAAAAGCCCCAACAAAAATCATGCCCGTGAAAGCCATCCGGATAAGGGCAAGGGCATAGTGGGCATTAACCACCATAAGGGGCAACCGAACCATCCATTTCCCCACAACCATTTGGACAGACAATCCATCAGCATTTCCCAGCCATCAGTGGAACGAAAGAGAGCCAGGGAGATAAGAGCAGCCCCTCTAAAAATATCAAGCACAGGAATGGAGATCAGGGCAAAGGACAAGCCACAGCCGAGCCATCCCCCTTGCATCACATTCATGCCCCTCACTGCCACACAATGCCATTCTTCCCAGCCGTAGCACAAGATTCACAAAGCACCCACCAGAGCAAGGAGCAAAGCCAAGCAGCACCAACACCCCCACCTCCCACTGCCCACCAGCACCTCCATCCATAAACCCACCATGGAGTAGTAGTAAGAAGAAGGAGAGGAGGATAGGTGAAGGGGAAGACCGAAGGAGCCAGGCGGCAAGGAGCCAGGGAGCCAGGAAGAAGGGCGAACCGGAGAGCAAGGGCGACAGCGGCGACGGCTTCGAACCATCGACGACCACCTGAACTCTAAGTTAACCAGCGTCGCCAGGCATCAAGCAGCCAGGATGAGGGCCAAGCTCAGATGCTACATCATCACAGCTTGCAAGCCACCCACAACAAGGAAGAGGAGGAGAGCACCAACTTGAAGCCGGCACTGCCATCCCCCTCTCCCATCCCAGAACCCAACCAGAGGTAACCTCAGCTACACCTCATCATCATGCACTACACATTCACATCATTCACACCTAGATCATCACACAGTAGCATCAACATATAGCTCTCAGATCATCGCATATGCATCCCAGAGCACTAGGGCGAGGGGTAGAGAGGGAGAGTAGGGTGAGTTTAACCTCAGTAGCAGCTTCCTCCAGTAGTGTTGTCCACTCCAAATCAACCTCAAGCCTTGCATTCATCAAGCAATAGCATGCATCAGTACTTCATTCATCCATTCATCTGTGCATATTAGTAGAATAGTTGAGCTTGAAGGTTTTGGGAAGAGAGGAGGGTCTTTGTGCCACGGTGCCGGCGGCCGGGAGGCCGAGCCGGCCTGGCCAAAGCCACCGGACAGGTAGATCGTAGCAGCAGGGAGGCCAGGACCCGCGCCGGGAGCGTGGACTCGGGTCGAGCCGCACAGCCGGGAGCCACACGCGTGAGGACGAGCTGGAGGAGACCCAAGAGGGAGCCACACGGCGACGCTGGCCTCCGGCCGCGCCGGGAGAAGGAGAAAACCCGAGAGGGAGCGAGCGGCTTTGGAGGTGGTGACGCCGTGGGGGCCGAGATGGACTGGCGGCGCATGGGTGACGCAGATGGGGAAGAGGCGTCGTAGAGGAGCAGGAGCCGGAGCCGATGGCGCCAGCAGGAGGCGACGCATCTGGGAGCTGAGGGGAGAAGAAAAGAAGGAACCAGGGGAGGAGGCCGACTCGGCTGGGGGGATAAGAGGGTAAGGAAAATAGGGAGGAGAGAGAGAGAGAGAGAGAAAGGTTTAGGAGTAGTTAGGGTTAGAAATCTATTTGGATGCTAGTAGTCTGTTGTTTGGTAACCTGTTTTCGATATTCGCTTAGTCTGATAGCCTGTATTAACAATTCGATATCATTGCTAGAATAGTTAGCTTGATCCACCCTAAGTTTATTTGAGATTGGTAGTTAGCTTCGTTTGAGCTTGATTAGAACTCTGTAGAAGTAGATGCATATTTGGAGAGCTTAATCTGCTTAGTGATCGTGATCGCGATTAGTATTCTAGTTTAGGGCGTATAGATGCGTTGTTCGACAGCTCGGTCCTGTAGTTGTTAGACCGTGGATTAGCCAGCCGTGCTTGGGAAGTGCTAACTGAGCGAGGACCCGAAAAAGCTGCTAAATTAAAATTGTGCTAACAAATTAGGATATACTAACCTATGTACTACTAGTATCACCCAATTTCAGCTGTATATTTATTTTTTCCTTGTGCGTGCTACCGCTTTGTTTCAGAGGATGATCCCACGCCGACAGGAGTAGTTAATGCGGAGTTCTTCGTCGACGATATTTTCTACAGTTCTGAAGGCAAGCGATCCTCTTGAACATGAATCTAGCTATTTCAACTGTAAACTTTATATTACTATATCATATAATTATTGCATCAAAACTATTTCTCCAAAAGTAAATCATTAATTGTTTATGAAGATGAGAGAAAAGAAATGATATGATGAGTAATGAATGAAATGAAAGATGATGTAATATTATGGCTGGTAAAGGGGGCCCGGGGCAAGGATGAGAGAGGGCAAGAGGTGGGACCCCTTTACGTATGGTTAATATATAAGGACCAACAACACTCTTGCTCGGTCAGAAGCCGTATCTGAGTACCGACCATTCTCTCATTTCGATGAGCAGAAAATGCTACCAGATTACGTACTTATGCTTGTAACATCCCAAATTTTGGGCTTGTGTTTCAAATGTAAGAAAATGAGTAGAAATTAAAACTTTTTCTTACATCATGTATTTCCTGTTGTGCCAATCAATTCTTGTTCAAGGAATTATGGAATTACATTGTCACAAGTCTTGTTGATCCAAATCTTGCTATTCCAAAAACAATCTTGTCAAATCTTATGATCATCCTCTGGAAATATTTTTCCTAAGTCTCTGTGATGGTATGTGACCCCTCTGAAAAATTTCACAATTTTTAGAAATTGTTTGAATATTTTTAGAGGCAGTCAAACCTGTTTGACTCTTAGTCAAACATTAAAACAGAGCCTTGCAGAATTTTTGGAGATTTATTCACAGTATAAAAACCTCTGAAAATTTTACACAAGGTTGATATCTGAGTTAGCAAGCTCTGTAAAATTTCATAATTTTTGGAGTTAATTTGCTACCTCAAATAAATCTTTCAAAGTCTCTGTTTTTATTTCAAAGTCAAACTGGGTTTTACTGTTACTCGGGTTCGAGTCAGACTCGGGCTCGGGCCAATCGACTTGGTCCAGTCAACTAAATGCACCGAGCCACTCTTTAAAACGCGCGGTGGATCTCAACCGTTAGATCTAAATCGCACGGCCCGCGCGCGTGTATCATTTCGGACCTTCCGGTTGCAAGTCTGAATGTCAACCGTTAGATCTCCATCCAACCGTTGAGATGCGCCGAAACTTTCGGACCCTCCGGTTGCATTTTTGAATCAGAGCCGTTGGATTAAGATCCAACGCCGCACTCTTCGTTGTAATTTGAGTTTGCAACGTGGAGCTATTCGAGCCGTTCATTTCTAATCGTAGGGTTCGCAATATCTCCATTGTGTTTTAAAGCCCGTAGGCGTGGCGCTATCTCAGCCGTTCGTGTCTCATCCAACGGCCGTGAGTCACCGAACCTTTTTCGCTGGTCGTCTTCTACCTCCGGCCGTGCGAGCGCTGTAGGGGGAGTAATGGCAGTGTCATTTCTTGCTCCCTAAAGCCACCCTAGCCGACGTTTAGGGGTATGGGAGGTACTCTGTGCAAGGCCATGCCCTAGTGCACGTCTACACCCCTTTTCCTTGTCGCCACGCATTGTGTTTGTGCTTTGCCGCTCAAACATGAGTGGTGCAAACCCTAACACTTTCTTGGCCTTATAAGCACTCTCAATGCCTCCGGTATTTCTTTAGACCACCATCAAGCTTCATTCTCAGTATTGGAGCCTAACACCTCAAAAATGGCAAATCGCCATTGTTGACCCGTGAAGCTTCATTGGTGTTCTTGGTGTTCCAGTGGTCCTCCTTCATGTTTCTTTGCCCTAACCTTATCTATTTACTTCCTTGAACATTTCCCCTCACTTGATTTTGGATTTGATTCTCAGGAATTGTCCAATTTGGGGTTTGTTCAAATTCGGCCGAATTTGGTCATCTTCTTCCTCAGCTCAGGTGAGTGCTCCATTTTCCAATTGCTTGCTCATGTAGCTTCTGTGAATCATTATGAAGCTATTTTGATGCTTTGGTATCACTCATTTGGCTGTGGTGTCGTTTTCAACCTTTCTTCTTCATGTCCGCGAGCTTTCACCGTGATCAAGCATCTCCGCCATCTTCAAGCTTCTTGTCACTAAGGTAGCTTCTTATTAGTCCTTAGAAGCTCGCACCGCACCCTAGGCTCGCATGGAGCTCATCGCGATTTTCATGTTTAGCGAGAAGCTCCCATTTTCGCTTTTTCCGCCAGCGGCGTTCTAGTCCTCGCCACGGCGAGAATGCTACCATTAGGTTCGCATCTTGTTATTGCGAATCCATTTTGGGTCTTGTTCAGCGCGCGCGCCGTTGTCGCCGCGATTTGCCGTTGAACTCACTCGGTTTTGCCGCACGCCAGCTCCCGCTCGTCATCCGATTAGGACACATTAATTGCTAATCATTAGTTATTAATTATGTCTTAATTGTTGTTGTTGAGCCAGCGACTAGTGGGCCCAATATCCTTAACTCGCCTCGGTTCAATCCCGCATCGTTCCTACATCATTAATGCTAATCATTGGTTAGTTAATGTGTCGGCGTTAAATCGCCGTCGGAATCTCCTCCGGTCGCCTTGTCTTGTGGGCCCGAGGGATTAAAATCAAATTCGGTGAGTCATTAGTGCCTAATTAATGGTAATCATTGGAATCATTAAATTCGCCCCAACCGCCACTCTCGCCGACAAGTGGGCCCAGTGCACTGTGCACGTGGGTTAAACCAAAGGTGGGTGACTGAAGTCACCGACATGCGGTCCCACATGTCAAGATCTTCCTTTGAAGCCGCGGTCAATATCTACCGTTCGCTTTTAGATCCGCGCCCGGATCGTGAGTGCATTCGGACCCTCCGGATGCCTTGATCATTCTCGACCGCCGATCTTGAGATCAACGGCCGAGATCGTGTGTGTAATCGACCTTCCGACCGTTGGTGCGCTCGACCGCCCATCGCCAGATTCGCGGCCGATTGGCCCAAGCAACCGCACCGTCCGGATGCATACACCTTCGTGAGCCGTTGGATCGTGATCCAACGGTGGCTCCGATTAGGTTTGGCGCGCGTGCGCTGTTTTCCGCGCGCGTGAGCCGTAGGATG
Organism: Ampelocalamus luodianensis; assembly: GCA_036346255.1. NCBI lineage: Eukaryota > Viridiplantae > Streptophyta > Magnoliopsida > Poales > Poaceae > Ampelocalamus > Ampelocalamus luodianensis. The sequence continues at coordinate 132,140 of JAYEVH010000261.1, forward strand.
TTAGATCAAGGGTTGCCGAGCGCCCACGCTGTTTTCTTTTAATTGGGTGGTTCTGTATTTCGTAAGTATTTGTTTAACAACCAAAATGATATAAAACTTTAGAAACTCATAACTAATTCATTTTAATCGCTTTTAGATAATTCCAACGGTAATAAATTATGTTGTCACTTTAGTTTATTATAAAAATGGATTTAAGCATGTTCCAAAGAGTAGGAAATTGTTTAGTTAAGAATAGCTTGTTTTCTCGCTATTTTTATATATTCTAGAATTGTATTAAAACTTGGAAAATGCATATCTTTTCTGTATATCCGATAATTGTATGATTTTAACTTTGATAAATTTTTATTAACTAAACTTTAATCTAAAAATGGTGGAAGGCCTAAATCAGACTTAAAAATATGTTAGTAGATTTAACCTTATTAGCAAAGACTTAAAAATTCATTTAATGATGTAATAGACACGAGTAATTCCCTGTAAATCCTAAAAATAGAAATTTGATGTTAGGAAATCCCTCTGTTATCATTCTATAATGTGAAATAGGTTTTGCACATGTTTATATTTCTGGAAAGTGCATTGTGCTAGTTTTGCATCTTAGAAAAATCATAACTAAATCATTTTAACTCCAAATGACCTGAAATTTTATATGGGTTACCTCTATACCAATAGGTAGCTACCATAAAAATTTCAGCTTCAAAATCTTTCTAAAAAATGTTTTTACTACAGTGCTAATTATGGCCGAAAATGGGTTTTTAGGTAATATCTTTTGCACCTCAAATCCAAATTAGGTTTTTCCAGTTTCTATGTCTAGGTATATTCGTATTCTGCCTTATGGGTAAATTTTGTAGCATTTGGATAATTTTTGCTTGCTCGCTTGTTTAAGTGCTGCTCGTCTTATTGGTTGTTCTTGATTCTTTTGCCTTTTCGCTAGGATTCGACATTTGCGGTAATCCCGAGAACGACCCTCCACAACAGCTTTGAGCAAAGCAAGAAGGCAAGCGGTTTGATCATGTTAATCCCAAGATTTTAAGTATTTATGTTGATTACAAATTCTATGTATGCATTGCTACTTTGTGTTAATAGTTGGCCTAGTAGATGCATTTCCTTAGCAAATGATTATTCTCTACTACCATGAGCCTAGGTTACTTGTCGTGATTTGGAGTTCATGGATGGGCTCTTGTCACTTAGTAGTTGCGAATTAATTGCTTAGCCATGCTTAGTTCGGTAGAAATGGGCGGTTATCGACTTGTCGATAACCTTGATCACATCAAACTTATTATGATTATGATTTCCACCTTGTGCTATGTCTACTTATGAAAACTAAAACGAGAACAAAATGATTTAGACTTGGGCACAATGGTATGATGGTGTGATTTTTGGGTGTGATCGAATGGTGCCCGGTCAACAAGGACCGAACATCTTGTTACACTAAACCAAGCATTTTAGCGTGCTAACCACATTAGAGGGTATGAGACCTCTCTTGACTTAGTACTTTGGTGTGTATTGGCTCCGAGTCGCAGGAGTCGCAGGAGGGATGGTGTTGGGAGCACAGTGTCCGAAAGACTTCACCCGCGATGGGATTTGTTGTCTTTCGCTTGCAATGTAAGCATATGGGTTTCTATCCATATGAGCGGCTCGTAGTTAATACACAAGATTGGAAATGTCTCGAGGACTTAGCGGCCGGCATACCTTGTAGTGTGCTTGTGGCTTGAAGGCGGTGCTCAAGTGTGGGTACATTGGTACACCCCGCAGGGTTAAAACTATTCGAATAGCCTCGCCCTAGGTTATGGACACGCTGGCAAGGTCTTTCAAGAGTTAGACTACAACCTTTAAATTAAAACTTGATGGGTGGTACGAATCGGGATTCGTGCTATGTTGTGGTGGCTATTGGGATAGTCACTTCTGTGTGGTTACTTGTATGTATCTTTACTTATCAAGTTACTTTGATAACAAAACAGATTTGCAAACTTGCTTTTGAAATATATTACATTATTGCAAATAAAGTTGGCTTCATGCAAATGAGACATACAACCTCCACCTAAATAAGCTTGCATGTAGTTTATGATTAGGTCCGCTTTTCCACACGTCGGTCTTGCGGGTACAAAGACAATCTTTGTACTCGGATGCTATGCTTAATTGTTTCATTTAAGAGGAAGAAGGTGAGCTCGAGGGCCTCACTTTTGTGAGCTGTGTTGTGGTAGCTATGGGCGACTAGCTTGGCGGCCCGGTCGGTTGCCTTGTGGGTGTATGGCTAACCGGTCGACTTTTGTTCTAGCCATCTTATGGCGCTTTTGCTTCATTGTCATTCTTGTATATTGTTCTATTTGGCGGTCGGCTCTCTTTGTAATAACTTTACTTTATGTATGTCGTTGTTAAACCTAGTGATGTATGTGTATGGAAATGATGTGTAATTTTGTGATGATGTGCATATGCTGCAACTGGGAAGCATATGACCATCGAGGCTTAGAATGTTTAATTAGTAACGCTAGAGCCATTTGGAGGTTAAGTGTTACTAGTTAAATATTCCGGTCCTCACAAAGTTGGTATCGAGCCATCTTGACCGTGAGAAACCTCTAGCTTGGTCGCTTTAGGATATTTTGAAAACTTACTTTCAAATAACTGATAAAACTTAAGTAAGTTCTCGTGTTTTACTCCTTATCTATCTTAGCTTGCTCATCTCACCTTATTCTTGATTAAATTTGGAAAAACTGTTTTTCCTCTCATCTTCTTTTCAAAGGATAGTTGTTTAATCGATTAAATTAGTTTTGGGAGCACCATGAGAGCCTTAAATTGAGTCTTGGCTGTTTGGAGTAAGGAATAGGAGCCCCTGGAACTTCAAATTTCGGCCAAGGGCTTGAAGGAGAAATTCTGGACAGCAAGTGCATATTCTGGATAGCTAGCTTGTAATTAGTATATAGTGCTGAAAATGAGAGGCTAATCCAACTAAAACTTGTGGGGATAGAAGGGTAAGAAGTGATATGAGATTAGCTAATGCCTATACTCTATTAGGTGGTTATACCTTGATTTTTGGACTGTTTTGAGCTAGAATTTAGTTCTGAAAATTTTGGGTTTTCTCACACGATTACTCGTTCTTCCATACGGGTTAGTCGTTTCAGGAAGTCGATTTGGTGATTGTTGGTCTTGTACTCTTGGTGGTTATTCCTGAGCCCTTTTTATTGAGTTTGCATTTCTTTGCTTTCTTTTTATCTCGGGCTTGTAGCTAACTCATCTTAGTGAATCAGATGGTGGTGGGACACGAGCGCCGGAATCACCGTAGTCCCGATGAGGAACTTCCTCCTCCGACCATGGCGGAAGTCCTCATGCGCATCGAACGCAATCGCTCGGAGGACCGTAGGGTGTTGGAGGTTATCGCCGAAACACCTCCACTCCTCCGTGCCTCGATCCGGAGGTGGTCACCGCCTCGTGGGGACTTGCCGAGTTCCTTCGCACGCAGCCTCCCACCTTCTCCCGGTCCGAGGATCCTTGGACGCAGACGATCGGGCTGCGCCCGGTTGAGCGGAAGCTCAACGCTGCTCGATGCCGAGCAGAGCGGCACTTTTCGCATCCCATCGCTTGAGGGTGCGCACTCTCATGGTGGAAGAATTTCGCCATGCGACTGCGGGACACGTGGTCTCGTGGGAGGAGTTCCGGCCGCCTTTCGTCGGGCCCATGTCCCCGCCGCCTGATGAAGCTGAAGAAGAAGGAGTTCCTTGCGCCAAACAGGCGCAAATGCGGATCGAGTACCTCCATGAGTTCAACCATTTGGCGAGGTACGCCTCGCCGAGGTGGCCACCGATGAGGCCAAGCAGAGAAGTTCATGGAGGGTTTGTCCGAGGAGCCGTGACAAGCTCTCTATTGTGGACTTCCCGACTTCCGCACCTTGGTGGACAAGGCCATCGCCGCCGAGCATAAGGCGAGAGCGCTGGCGAAGTCCCGCAAGCGCAAGTGGGAGGCCCAATGTCTCGCGCAGTGGCCTCGCTCGTCCCCGAAGTTGGGCTCGCACGGTGGCCCGCTTTGACTTCACCATCGCCGAGGCCTTCCGCACCAGCTCCACGCCCTCCGCAGCCGTGACTCGATCGCGTGCACTGCGACCAGCAGCAGGTGTTCTCGCAACCCCGCGCCGACGCCACCTGCTTCTATCGCCACAACAAGGGCCACTACGCGAGTAGTTGTCCTAAGAAGATCGAGCGCCCCTCGCCCTAATGGAGGACGCGGCAGGGAGTGGTCACCCACCGACCGAAGACCCGGGCTTGGGAGCGCCGAGTCAATCACATCTCGGCCGAGGAGGCACAGGAGGCGCCCGACGTGGTGTTGGGTACGCTCCTTGTTAATTTGCATCCCGCCACGCTTTATTTGACTGGGCCTCGCATTCTTTATTTCGAGGTCTTTGTCGTTGATTGTGGGCTTCACCGTGTTCCTCTGGGATTCCACCGCGATTCGCTCTCCGGTTCGGAAATGAGAGTCACCAAGTATGTCGGGATGTTCCTATCCACATCGAAGGAGTGGGATTCTTGGCGAGTCTTATCCCGCTCGACTTCGGCGCGCTTGGATGTGATTCTTGGCATGGATTGGTTGTCCCAACACTTGGGCCAAATCGATTGTGCCAGAAGATTGTCTACCTCACCACCTCTTCAGTGAATAGGTTGGGTTTTCACCATGAGCTATAGAACCCCACCTTTTGCCCTTGAAGCAAAGCCAAGATTGGAGATTCACGATGTCCCCACGGTGTGTGACTTCGCGGATGTCTTTCCCAAGATTTGCCGGGATGCCTCTGCTCGAGAACTGGAGTTCGTGATAGAGTTGCTGCCCTGCATCGCCCCTATTTCAAAGAGGTCGACGCATGCCTCCTAACGAGTTGGAAGAGTGAAGAAGCAACTAGGTGAGCTACAAGAGAAGGGTTTCATTCGCCCTAGCTCATCTCCTTGGGGTTGTCGATTATTTTTGTGAAGAAGAAGGACAAGACCTTGCGCATGTGTGTTGATTACCGTCCGCTTAATGAAGTGGACGGTGAAGAACAAGTATCTTTTGCCCGTATTGATGATCTTTTCGATCGTTGACCGAGCACGTGTCTTCTCCAAGATTGACTTGAGATTGGGCTATCATCAAGTCGATCGGGCGAGATATTCGAAGACCGCCTTTGCTACTCGTTATGGTCTTTACGAGTACACCGTCATGTCTTTTGGTTTGACTAATGCTCCTGCTTTGTTCATGAATCTTATGAACTCGGTATTCATGGAGTATTTGGATAGGTTTGTGGTGGTATTCATCGATGATATCCTTATCTACTCCAAGAGTGAAGAAGAGCATGCCGAGCACCTTAAGCTTGTGTTGGGCAAGCTGCGTGAGCACCAGCTGTATGCCAAATTCAGCAAGTGCGAGTTCTGGTTGAAGGAAGTGGCGTTCTTGGGTCATGTTCTTTCAGCAGGAGGTGTGGCTGTGGATCCTAGCAAGGTCAGTGATGTGCTATCTTGGGGTCACCAAGTCACCACCGATGTGCGGAGTTTTCTTGGGTTGGTGCTACTATCGCGCTTTATCGAGAATTTCTCCAAGATTGCGAAGCCTATGACCGAACTACTCAAGAAAGACAAGAAGTTTGAGTGGTCCGCCGCTTGTGATGTGAGTTTTCAGAACTCAAGACGCGTTGACCTCAGCCCCAGATGCTTGTTCTCCCCGATATTCACAAGAGTTTTGATATCTATTGTGATGCTTCTCGTCGTGGTCTTGGTTGTGTTCTTATGCAGAAGGCAAGGTTGTGGCCTATGCATCGCGGCAGCTGAGGCCCCATGAACTCAACTATCCTACTCATGACTTGGAGTTAGCTGCGTGGTCCATGCACTCAAGATTTGGCGGCATTATCGATTGGTAAATCGTGAGGTGTATTCGACCACAAGAGCTTGAAATACTTGTTCACCCAAACAGATCTGAACCTCGAGCAGAGAAGATGGTTGGAATTGATCAAGGATTATGACATGGGTATTCGCACCATCCGGCAAGGCCAATGTCGTTCTTCGATGCACTCGATCGGAAGGTGTATTGCAACATGTTGATGCTCCAAGAGAGCAGCCTACCCTCATTTCGTAATTCCAGCGCCCAATTTGGGTTTGATCGAGCGCGTTCTCTTGCTACATTGGTTGTGCAACCAACCTTGGTGGACCAAATCAAGGCGACAATGACGGATGTTGGTGTGAGCCAAATCAAGCGTAACATCAAGGATGGGATAGCCAAGTGCTTTTCAGAGGACGAGCATGGCGTTGTGTGGTTTGGGCAGCGCCTTGTGGTTCCTAAGGTCATGGAATTGCGGAATTCGATTCTCGCAAGCCCATGATTCTCCTTTGTCTATTCATCCCGGGCTACCAAGATGTATCGGGACCTTCGCCGAGGTTCCGTGGACCCGAATGAAGCGTGAGATTGCCAAGTTCGTTGTCGAGTGCGGCGTGTCTGTCGTCGTGTGAAGGCCGAGCATCAGCGTCCAGCAGGTCTTCTTCAGCCTTTGCCAGTGCCAGAATGGAAGTGGGATTCCGTTGGCATGGACTTCATCACCGGATTGCCCCGCTCGTCCAAAGGGAATGATGCTATTTGGGTCGTGATCGACAGGTTGACTAAAGTGGCGCATTTCCTTCTGTCAAGACTCGCCGTGTGGGGCCTTTGGCCGAACTTTATGTCTCGAGGATTGTGAGTCTTCACGGTGTACCGAAGACGATTATTTCTGATCGTGGTGCACTTTTCACCTCGCGGTTTTGGCATAGTCCGCAAGAAGCTATGGGGACCCGCCCACTTCAAGATCTGACCTTTCATCCTCAACCGATGGCCGACGGAGCGAGTCAACCAAGTGTTGGAAGATATGCTCGTGCTTGTGTTCTTTCCTATGGGAAGAAGTGGGAGAAATGCCTACCATTTGCGGAGTTCTCCTACAACAATAGCTTTCAGGCCAGTCTTGGCATGGCACCATTTGAGGCTTTGTATGGGAGGAGATGCAGAACCCCATTGAACTGGCCGAGATCGTGGCGGCGCTTTTCGCCCGATTCGATCAATGAGGCCGAGTCAAGTTCGATTGATCCGCGAGCATCTGCGCACGCCCACCGGACAAAGAGCTATGCAGATCATCGTCGCCGTGAGTTGAGCTTTAAGCCCAATGACTTTGTGTATCTCAAAGTCTCACCCTTGAAGGGCCATCAGCGTTTTGGCATCAAGGGCAAGTTGGCTCCTCGATATGTTGGGCCTTACCGCATCGTCGAGAGAGTTGGGGCAGTTGCATACAGATTGGAGCTACCAGCTGCACTTGAGGGTGTGCATGATGTGTTCCATGTTTCACACCAAGAAGTGCCTCCGTGTCCCGACCGAGGAAACTCCGTTGGAAACTCGATGTGCGGGAGGATTTGACCTACCGCGAGCATCCTGCTCAGTATTCTTGAGGAATCTGAACGGAGAACAAGGAACCGTGCCATCAAGTTCCTTAAGGTTCAATGGTCAAACCATTCCAAGATGAAGCAACTTGGGAGCGAAGATCGCCTTCGTGCAGATTTTCCTTCTTTCTTCTCCGAGTAAACGGAATCTCGGGTCGAGATTCTTGTAAGGGGGGGAGAGTTGTAACATCCCAAATTTTGGGCTTGTGTTTCAAATGTAAGAAAATGAGTAGAAATTAAAACTTTTTCTTACATCATGTATTTCCTGTTGTGCCAATCAATTCTTGTTCAAGGAATTATGGAATTACATTGTCACAAGTCTTGTTGATCCAAATCTTGCTATTCCAAAACAATCTTGTCAAATCTTATGATCATCCTCTGGAAATATTTTTCCTAAGTCTCTGTGATGGTATGTGACCCTCTGAAAAATTTCACAATTTTTAGAAATTGTTTGAATATTTTTAGAGGCGATCAAACTGTTTGACTCTTAGTCAAACATTAAAACAGAGCCTTGCAGAATTTTTGAGATTTATTCACAGTATAAAAACCTCTGAAAATTTTACACAAGGTTGATATCTGAGTTAGCAAGCTCCTGTAAAAATTTCATAATTTTGGAGTTAATTTGCTACCTCAAATAAATCTTTCAAAGTCTCTGCTTTTATTTCAAAGTCAAACTGGTTTTATTGTTACTCGGGTTCGAGTCGGACTGGGCTCGCCAATCGACTTGGTCCATCAACTAAATGCACCGAGCCACTCTTTAAAACGCGGTGGATCTCAACCGTTAGATCTAAATCGCACGCGCGCGCGTGTATCATTTCGGACCTTCCGTTGCAAGTCCGAATGTCAACCGTTAGATCTCCATCCAACCGCTGAGATGCGCCGAAACTTTCGGACCCTCGGTTGCATTTTTGAATCGAGCCGTTGGATTAAGATCCAACGCCGCGTACTTTCGTTGTAATTTGAGTTTGCAACGTGGAGCTATCCGAGCCGCTCATTTCTAATCGTAGGGTTCGCAATATCTCCATTGTGTTTTAAAGCCCGTAGGCGTGGCGCTATCTCACCGCTCGTGTCTCATCCAACGGTCGTGAGTCACCGAACCTTTTCGCTGGTCGCCTTCTACCTCCGCCGTGCGAGCGCTGTAGGGGAGTAATGGCGGTGTCATTTCTTGCTCCTAAAGCCACCCTAGCCGACGTTTAGGGTATGGGAGGTACTCGTGCAAGGCCATGCCCTAGTGCGTCTACACCCCTTTTCCTTGTCGGCGCGCATTGTGTTTGTGCTTTGCCGCTCAAACATGAGTGGTGCAAACCCTAACACTTTCTTGGCCTTATAAGCACTCTCAATGCCTCCTGGTATTTCTTTAGACCACCATCAAGCTTCATTCTCGATGATTGGAGCCTAACACCTCAAAAATGGCAAATCGCCATTGTTGACCCGTGAAGCTTCATTGGTGTTCTTGGTGTTCCAGTGGTCCTCCTTCATGTTTCTTTGCCCTAACCTTATCTATTTACTTCCTTGAACATTTCCCCTCACTTGATTTTGGATTTGATTCTCGTGAATTGTCCAATTTGGGGTTTGTTCAAATTCTACTAATTTGGTCATCTTCTTCCTCACTCGTGAGTGCTCCATTTTCCAATTGCTTGCTCATGTAGCTTCGTGAATCATTATGAAGCTATTTTGATGCTTTGGTATCACTCATTTGGCTCGGTGTCGTTTTCAACCTTTCTTCTTCATGTCCGCGAAGCCACCGTGATCAAGCATCTCCGCCATCTTGAAGCTTCTTGTCACTAAGGTAGCTTCCTATTAGTCCTTAGAAGCTCGCACCCGCACCTAGGCTCGCGATGGAGCTCATCGCGATTTTCATGTTTAGCGAGAAGCTCCCATTTTCGTTTTTCCGCTAGCCGGCTTCTAGTCCTCGCCGCGGCGAGAATGCTACCATTAGGTTCGCATCGTTATTGCGAATCCATTTTGGGTCTTGTTCGCGCGCGCCGCGCTGTCGCCGGCGATTTGCCGTTGAACTCACTCGGTTTTGCCGCACAGCAGCCTCCGTTTGCGTATCCGATTAGGACACATTAATTGCTAATCATTAGTTATTAATTATGTCTTAATTGTTGTTGTTGAGCCACCGACTAGTGGGCCCAATATCCTTAACTCGCTCCGGTTCAATCCCGCATCGCTCCTACATCATTAATGCTAATCATTGGTTAGTTAATGTGTCGGTTAAATCATTGTCGGAATCTCCTGCGGTCGTCTTGTGGGCCCGAGGGATTAAAATCAAATTCCAGTAGTCATTAGTGCCTAATTAATGGTAATCATTGGAATCATTAAATTCGCCCTAACCGCCACTCTCGCCGACAAGTGGGCGGTGCCGTGCACGTGGGTTAAAAACCAGCGTGGGTGACTGAAGTCACCGACATGCGGTCCCACATGTCAAGATCTTCCTTTGAATCGCGGTCAATATCTACCGTTCGTTTTTAGATCCGCGCCCGGATCGTGAGTGCATTCGGACCCTCCGGATGCCTTGATCATTCTCGACCGCCGATCTTGAGATCAACGGCCGAGATCGTGTGTAATCGGACCTTCCGACCGTTGGTGCGCTCGACCGCCCATCGCCAGACTGCGGTGGGATTGGCCCAAGCAACCGCACCGTCCGGATGCATACACCTTCGTGAGCCGTTGGATCGTGATCCAACGGTGGGCTCCGATTAGGTTTGGCGCGCGTGCGCTGTTTTCGGCGCGCGTGAGCCGTAGGATGTTAGATCAAGGGTTGCCAAGCGTCCACGTCGTTTTCTTTTAATTGGGTGGTTCTGTATTTCGGTAAGTATTTGTTTAACAACTGAAAATGATATAAAAACTTTAGAAACTCATAACTAATTCATTTTAACTGCTTTTTAGATAATTCCAACGGTAATAAATTATGTTGTCACTTTAGTTTATTATAAAAATGGATTTAAGCATGTTCCAGTAGCAGGAAATTGTTTAGTTAAGAATAGCTTGTTTTTTGCTATTTTTATATATTCTAGAATTGTATTAAAACTTGGAAAATGCATATCTTTTTCAGATATCGATAATTGTATGATTTTAACTTTGATAAATTTTTATTAACTAAACTTTAATCTAAAAATGGTGGAAGGCCTAAATCACACTAAAAATATGTTAGTAGATTTAACCTTATTAGCAGCACTTAAAAATTCATTTAATGATGTAATAGACACGAGTAATTCCCTGTAAATCCTAAAAATAGAAATTTGATGTTAGGAAATCCCTCTGTTATCATTCTATAATGTGAAATAGGTTTTGCACATGTTTATATTTCTGGAAAGTGCATTGTGCTAGTTTTGCATCTTAGAAAAATCATAACTAAATCATTTTAACTCCAAATGACCTGAAATTTTATATGGGTTACCTCTATACCAATAGGTAGCTACCATAAAAATTTCAGCTTCAAAATCTTTCTAAAAAATGTTTTTACTACAGTGCTAATTATGGCCGAAAATGGGTTTTTAGGTAATATCTTTTGCACCTCAAATCCAAATTAGGTTTTTCCAGTTTCTATGTCTAGGTATATTCGTATTCTGCCTTATGGGTAAATTTTGTAGCATTTGGATAATTTTTGCTTGCTCGTTTGTTTAAGTGCGGCTCGTCTTATTGGTTGTTCTTGATTCTTTTTGCCTTTTCGCTTAGGATTCGACATTTGCGGTAATCCCGAGAACGACCCTCCACAACAGTTTGAGCAACGAGAAGAAGGCAAGCGGTTTGATCATGTTAATCCCAGATTTTAAGTATTTATGTTGATTACAAATTCTATGTATGCATTGCTACTTTGTGTTAATAGTTGGCCTAGTAGATGCATTTCCTTAGCAAATGATTATTCTCTACTACCATGAGCCTAGGTTACTTGTCGTGATTTGGAGTTCATGGATGGGCTCTTGTCACTTAGTAGTTGCGAATTAATTGCTTAGCCATGCTTAGTTTGGTAGAAATGGGCGGTTATCGACTTGTCGATAACCTTGATCACATCAAACTTATTATGATTATGATTTCCACCTTGTGCTATGTCTACTTATGAAAACTAAAACCGAGAACAAAATGATTTAGACTTGGGCACAATGGTATGATGGTGTGATTTTTGGGTGTGATCGAATGGTGCCCGGTCAACAAGGACCGAACATCTTGTTACACTAAACCAAGCATTTTAGCGTGCTAACCACATTAGAGGGTATGAGACCTCTCTTGACTTAGTACTTTGGCGTGTATTGGCCCGAGTCGCAGGAGTCGCAGGAGGGATGGTGTTGGGAGCATTGTAGTGTCCGAAAGACTTCACCGCGATGGGATTTGTTGTCTTTCGCTTGCAATGTAAGCATATGGGTTTCTATCCATATGAGCGGCTCGTAGTTAATACACAAGATTGGAAATGTCTCGTAGGACTTAGCGGGCGGCATACCTTCTGTGAGTGTGCTTGTGGCTTGAAGGCGGTCCAAGTGTGGGTACATTGGTACACCCGCAGGTTAAAACTATTCGAATAGCCTCGTCTAGGTTATGGACACGCTTGGCAAGGTCTTTCAAGAGTTAGACTACAACCTTTTAAATTAAAACTTGATGGGTGGTACGAATCGGGGATTCGTGCTATGTTGTGGTGGCTATTGGGATAGTCACTTCCAGGTGGTTATTGTATGTATCTTTACTTAACTGTTACTTTGATAACAAAACAGATTTGCAAACTTGCTTTTGAAATATATTACATTATTGCAAATAAAGTTGGCTTCATGCAAAATGAGACATACAACCTCCACCTAAATAAGCTTGCATGTAGTTTATGATTAGGTCTGCTTTTCCACACGTCAGTCTTGCGGGTACAAAGACAATCTTTGTACTCAGATGCTATGCTTAATTGTTCATTGCAGGAGGAAGAAGGTGAGCTCGAGGGGCCTCACTTTTGTGAGTCGTGTTGTGGTAGCTATGGGCGACTAGCTTAGCGGCCCGATCGGTTGCCTTGTGGGTGTATGGCTAACCTGGCCGACTTTTGTTCTAGCCATCTTATGGCACTTTTGCTTCCATTGTCATTCTTGTATATTGTTCTATTTGGCAGTCGGCTCTCTTTGTAATAACTTTACTTTATGTATGTCGTTGTTAAACCTAGTGATGTATGTGTATGGAAATGATGTGTAATTTTGTGATGATGTGCATATGCTGCAATTCTGGGAAGCATATGACCATCGAGGCTTAGAATGTTTAATTAGTAACGCTAGAGCAATTTGGAGGTTAAGTGTTACTAGTTAAATATTCCGGGTCCTCACAATGCTCTCCACAACGGGTAAGTATATAGGTGTGAGTGTGTAATGACAGAAGTAGGCGCTATAGCGCTATGGGGAGTGTTGGGTGCAGAGAGGATGAACTGACCCAACCAACATTACTAGAACTCGGTGTTGGCCAGGTCGGCACCGACGGAAAGTAATGGGTGGAGAAATTAATCACGTAATCTGGAAAACGTTCTGTATTCTGAACTCGGAGTTGCATCAAAGGAAATACGATGAACCTAGCTCACAAAGAGCTCAGAATAGTTATGGGTAAAGTGGTACAAGCCTGCGCAGTGCTATATCAAATCATGAATTCATGCCAGTCTCCTAGATTGGAGTCTACGGGAACCGCTAGGGGTCTTTCTTCTCTCCGAGTGACTAGTAGTCTTTTCAGAATAAAATTTTGCCACCTAATGTTTTATTGAGTTATTTTCAGAAAAGAGATGAGCTAGAAAATGAAGAAAGAACAGAGATGAGTCATACAGTGCATTTTGCTATTCATGCTTACTGAGTACATTCATTTGTACTCAACCTTGCTAGTATTCTCCCCTCTAGACCCTAGTCCGGCTGGGAATTATCCCGCGTGGGACGAAGGACTTGCAGGTACCGACGAAACCGTACAAGGCGAGAGCGTTGACTATGAGGACCAGGGTGAGATGGGCAGTCGACTCGGCGCTGGGGACGAATTGAAGATCGATGGAGTAAAGAAAGGCAGACGAAGGGACGTAGTCCCATTGTGCCGTTATAAATTACTATGTAAGAACCATAGCCTTGCGTGGCTAACTGGAATAAAAGGTACAATTTCTATTTGATTGTTCTGCTACGCTAACTCTGGTAAAACTTACTATTCGTTGGAGCAGTGTGATTACCCCTGGGGTAATGACACGGGGCGCCGCAGGTGCACTAACCAGGGGCGGATCTAGTATAGGGACATGGGTGTACAGATTACCCCTGGGGTAATGACACGGGGCGCCGCAGGTGCACTAACCAGGGGCGGATCTAGTATAGGGACATGGGTGTACAGATGTACACCCATTATTTTTGGGGAAAAACCCAGTATTTATTAGGTATATTAGGTATATATACTAGTAAACACATTAAATCAGTATTTGAACTGCACAGGAACTCCTCCCATCGTGTTTTCTGCCCCGCGCACGCAGCCACTCGCGTTGCAGCCCCACGACCCACGCCCCACCTGATTGCTTGCAGCCCACCACGGCCCACAACCGAAGCGGCCGAGCGCCTCATGGGATCAACCAAGCGCCGAGTCGAGCAGATGAGCAATCACCAGACCTAATCCATCCGGCCATCCCCTTCGACCAATCGACCTTCGTGAAATCCCCGAGCTTTGTGGCGGCGGCAACACAACCGCGCAAGGGCAAGCCGCATGCGGCGAAGGCGCGAAGCGGCGATGCAGCGAGCGGCGGGGCAGGGGTGAGCTGTGAGGTGAGCCCGTGAGCGCCGAGCCGCCGATGCCGAAGCCGGGGATGGAGGGAAGCCCTACGGCGCGCGGTAGCACCGAGACCGAGTAGGACCAGCCACCGGCACCGGCGCAAGGAGCAGCGGCGGCCGCGGTCAAGGTGAGCTCCTCGCCTCCTCGGTTGCCGGATGCCGGTTGGTTTCTTCTTTCTTGCCTCGTCTCGCGGCCGCCGCCTCCTTCGCCGCCTCGCCGCCTCGCCATCCTTCGCCGCCTCACCGGGGCCGAGTGGCCGAGCCGCGCGGGAGGAGCCGCCTGCTGGGCACGGTCTCCAAGCACCAGGGGAGGCGAGTGCGGGGCCGTGGGTGCACCGCCGGAGGTCGGACGAGGCACTGGGCCGGAGGGGAACCAGGAGGCAGGAGGAAGCAGTAGCACCCATGAGACCCATGGCGCCGGGCCGAAGGAGAGGAGAATAGGATTGGCCGAATGGGGGAAAAGAAAGGCAAGATTTAGGAGAGAAGAGAAGAACCGAAGAAGATGATGGATTGGGGAAATGGGGAGTTCGGCTGGATTGGGGGAAGTCCGATTTTTATTGGCATTCAGGACTGTTGGCATTGAAAGATTTTGTTTTATGCTGATCATGATTTACCTTTTGATGTTTTGATGATTTTGATTTGTGATAATAGATGCTCATGCATGATCTTGTGATGGAGGTGGGTGCTATCGATGGAGCGCAGGCGCGGCGAGCGTCGTGGGTAGGGGCGCATGATGCAAGGCGGGGCGGGAGAGCGCCGAGCAGGAGCAGCGACCGGCGCAAGGAGCGGCGGCGGTGCGGCGAGCTCAAGGTGAGCTCGCTCACGCCATCAGTAGTTGTGCTTCATGTTCATGGATGCTAGATTTTGAAGTGAAAAACCTTGTGGGTCAGTAGGCATGTTGTTATTGGTTCGATGCAATTGAATATGCTTGTTATGAGGTTGAGATATTGAGGGTGAATGGATTATATTGAGTGAGATTTACAAATCTTGTAGGATGAATCGATCGTTTAGTACAAATATACTCAGAGGATGAATAGATAATTTAGTACAAATATTTTCTATAGGATGAATGGATCAATTAGTATATATATTTCCAAATTGCAAAAAAATCCAAATCGAGTGAGATTTACTCAATTTGTGATATCATAGTAATAACCTTGTTTGTAGTATTGCTTTGAATACTTGCGTGAAGCTTAATGTGGGTATCAAAAATTATAGAGAATACCATTGCAGTTCTAGACTTCTAATAACATATAATGATTAAAACATGTCATAAGTTAATGAATAATATTTTTGTAACTCCAAACACCTATTCTAGAAATGTTGGATCCGCCACCGGCACTAACCACACAAGAACACAGGCACGATGCCTATGCAGCAAGAGCGAACTATGCATGCAATGTTCAAAGCTTTTCTCAAGGCGGAAGTAGGCAATGGGAGCTCAACATTGTTTTGGGTAGATAGTGGCTGGATGGGGAACTCGATTATGCTTGTCGCACAGAATCCGTGGGAACTAGTAGGCAAACGAGATACTGGTTTAGGTGCAACCCCGTGAAATGGTCAGCTTTTTCCCCACACAATGACCACATGATGCCATGTAGTAAGAAAATCTGAAATCAAAGCGCAATCAGTAATGCAATTTTTTTAGGATGGCTGGTAATTCAAACACAATGTTGGATGCAGGAGCATATCCTAATATATATACCCAGCCGGTGTCATAGGACACCGGATCCATTTTTTTGATAGAGATCAGCTCATATATGGCATGCGTGCATCCCCTAGCTCGAAGTTCGTGCACTCTGTAGGCCCACAAACCAACCAACCAGCAGCCCACTCCTACTCTCCTAGCACCCCATTAGGCAGCCCACAAAGCTAACCAGCCAAGTAACCGATGGCGCATGCGGTCAAAAAAACGAAGGGAGTATTAACCCACAAGAGCAAAGGAATGCTAGTCTCACTTTATGTCAAATATGCCTATCACTAGTAATAATAGCTGTAAATAAAGTACAAGTATAATAATTAAAAATAATAAAATAACAAGCATGACTAAAAGTAAATAAAGGACTTATAATAAAGGTTAGGCATTGGAGATTTCGGTTCATGGTAAATTGGTAGGTAGCGACTCATATTCGTGAGTTCGTATGATCACTTCCCTTTTCATGGTTTCATAGATGAGTTACCTTTGTGCCACCGTTCTTTCGCTCGTGGGATTCCAAGCTCTGCCATCCACCTCCCAGTCTGACCGCAACCAACACAGTTTCAGTATTATGGTCTTAAGACCAGATCAATGCATTAGGTCTCATGATAAATTGTGCTCCTCGGACTTGTTCCACCTCCCAGTCTGACCGCAGCCAACACAACTCCTCCTTGATATCTGCGTCTGTTACCCTAGGGTCAGGGACTTGTTCCATCATTTAGTGATTATCCTGCAAATAATAACTACTGTTATATGTTCATCTTAACCGGCGCCTTAAATTAGATAACATACATAAGCGCAACAAGTATAATCAAACGATCTCCAATGAAACTGAACATGTCTACTGTATATAATTAAAGCATAGTCGCATTACTACCACTTCTACCAATCCCCTACATCTCCTCCGCCAACGAGGACTACTCACACACAAGTAAAGGATCAAAACTAGACCTGTTCACAGGCGACCTGGCCTGATCCGGGCTTGGGGGGTGGATTTTTGGCCCGAAAGCGTGACGAATGTAATTTAAAAAATAAAGAAACCCTTTTTTATTCTCAAAATGAATTAAATATTACTTATTCAGAAAAAATTAAAATAATATTTTTAAATCAGAAAAACAAATTTCGTGTCGTGCTAAGGCTTGCCTGCTTATGACGGACTTTTGAGCAGGGCGAAGCCCAGCTCGGCCTAGCGTTTGAACAGGTCTAATTGAAATCATGCATGCATAAACATCACGGAATAAAAGAACGAAACTTCCCTTTGCGACGGTTGATGCGACGGAATCGAGTCTCCAATTGATAACGATGAAGGATTAAACAAGGACTCCGACTAAAATGTAGTCTAGATCAAGAAAATGGTGAAGAACAAGTTCGATCTCTACCTCTCCTAATCTAATATACAACTCTTTGGATTCTACGATATGACTTGATGTTGGGGGTAAAGGCTTCATTCCTTATAAAGAGCGGATCTGGTTTGACATGTGACATGGTCAACAAATACCAATCTTGCAATACAATAATAAATCAATGATAATTATTGCAGCAAATAGCACAATTGTGGTAAGAACAAGGCCAAAAACCCAGAAAATATGTGACGCGTTTGGGACGCATCAACCTCTCCAAACTTGAATCTTTGCTCATCCTCGAGCAATGCAAGAAATTATAACGGAAAGGAAATATCATGAATCGAGGAAATTGGAATGGAGGTGAAATGATACTGACGAGGGGATTCAACCTTTCCTGTTCCATTACAAACCTACAAGCTTAGAATAGATAGTGTATACATTTACAAGGCTGTGCTCATAAAAAGAATCATACGGATTTGCATTATCCTTCGTGCCACTTGAGCATCCAACTTTCGAGTTCCACGACAAACAGGAGCAACGAGCGGATCCGCGGCGTCGGGCGAGCATCACAGTAAATGGGAATGGATGTAGGAAGCAAGCATAGTGGCCATGGGCAAACGGGCATGGCCGCGGCGAGTGGATGCATTGCCTTCTTGCACAATGTTGGGTGAATGGCTATGGCCGTGGTGTTTGCGACTGAGCGCGACAATAGGTAAGTGGCTTGATTTTGTTTGACCAAATAGGTTTGGATTTTCCTAAAATTTCACAAAACTTATTGAAGCTTCTGAAACTTGTGTTCTTCTTCTGAATCTTACCTGAAACTCACCTTTTGAATATAAAAGTTTCTTTTCAGTCAAAAAAATATATGTCAAAGTTTCTGCTATTGAACTCAATGTTTGATTCAAAACACGCTAGGACTTTAAGTTTAAGAATTTGAAACTTTCATATAAAAAATATTGTATATTGCTTATAGTATCATATTAGAAGTCTACGTAACTACTAGAATACGTTATTTTCCCGAGTGTCCGAAACACTCTGAGAAGTCCCCAAAACACTCGGGACACTAATTCCTGAAGGTCAGCCGTCGGGAAAAGCCACTCGGGATCGTTTAGTCGGGATAAAACTGATTTTTCGAGTGTTCCCGAGATTTACACTCGGGAGAAATAACTTTTCGAGTGTTCGAGCTTACACTCGAGAAACATAAAACACTCGGAGAATAGTTCGCACAGCGGGTTCTCCACCGTAACAGAATACTTTCCCGAGTGTATGTCAACCAAAGACACTTAAGAAAAGTTATTTTTACACTCGGGAAATTAACAGAATCTGTTCCCGAATGTATATCAACCAAGGACACTCGGGAAAAATCAAGCTCTGAACTTGCCCCTGCAAGGTTGGTACGTACAAAAACATTGACGGGATTCTGGGGAGAATGCTTGCTTCTTTCATTTCAATTTTCCATCTAAACAAGTTTACGTACAAAAGAATAACAGACAACATTGAACAAAAAATTCTTGTGACGAGAAATGGTAACATTCTGGGGCATTCTGCCCTTTTATTAGAACAGACACTCAAACCTCTCCATCCTGATTAGGTAGGCAGGCAAACCGGCTTTCACGAAAGTGAAATCTCGTTTGTGTACATAAGCTTACATGAATTTGTTTCTCGGGGTGGCATTACAAATTTAACATTAGCAATATGAAGGGAGGTTACAGATGCTGCTAGACTGAGTGGACAAAAAAGGGCGGCAGGTAGCAAATCCAAGAACCACCAAAGCCTACATAGAACAGCCAGTGCTTCTTTTTAGTCTTGCGTGTTGGAAGATCTGCAAAGTACAGACTATATGATGACGAGGAGGTCACGTGAACTAAGTCAACTAACCATTGACGCACAAACACTCCAGTACATATTTTCAAATGCGACCACTAAATTTTTATTATAACTGGTAGATATCATCGGGCAAAATACTCACCTTCAGTTGCATACTACACTCCAGAAACTTAGCCAAAACTCTGCAAAAGGGAACAAGGAATGATAAAACACCACATTTCCCGCTGGGATTTGCCTCCCATATCATGTATGGGGATGGGGGATTTAGCTGCTAACAGTAAGCAAAGATTTCTACAACGAACGATTATCACAATAACAAAGCAGTTCACACGATGTGAGACATTAAGTTCGAACATGCAATGGAATATGTGAGCATTGGAACAAACAAGATCCCAACTCTAACCTCTTGTAGGAGAGACATCCCTGGGGACTATCTCGATTAGGCATGTGTCTCTAAACGACGTCAGCAGGCAAATTTTGGCAGCAAACTGATTTAACATATCAAAAGGGTGTTAGATCATCACAAATATAAGATGCCTATTAGTACTAAACAATTGAGTACTTCTAGCTTGTGATTGTCAAGGTGAAACTTCTTTAATGTTCATATAAGATGGTGGCCTATCTTTTTTGAGAGGACATCAAAATCCAAATGCACCTGATTTACAGAACATGTAACTCAAAAATAAAGCATAAGAAATGTGAATTATAGAATGCCTGGTTGAAAAAAGAAAATAAGCAACCAAATATGAACGACATTGTGTTGCTTGCCAAGATAGAGATCATAGGAAATGACACTAAAATTTCTTACTATCTTCAAATTTCAAGGAGTTTTATTATGATGAGAAAACATCAGATTTAATCTACAGCTAGAGCTAGACAGATAATGCAAAAAAAAAAAAACCTGTAGTTAAAAGGTTTTTACTTATCTTTTTAATTGTGGAATTAAAGAAACAAACTTCATCTTTTTAATTGTGGAATTAAAAATGCCCCAAAACAATTAGGGGAATCTAAGTACACATAAATTCAGGAATAAATTTCCAAAATAATTGGTGTTTAAATGTACATACAAAGTTGGATTTAAAATATATATAATATGTAAATGCATATAAATTCAGGATGAAAAATTAAAAATGATATCCAGTATACAAACTAGGAATTAAACTTTTGTGAAATGTGTGTTAATAATTTAGAATTAAAATTATGCAACTAAAATATTTATTTTTCAAATATAAAACATTACTTTTAAAAATAAACCATCAAACTTAAATTCCACACAAAAACTGCTATCCAGATTCAATTAAATACATAATCAAAATTTTAAGAGATATTAACAATAGATATATAGAAAATATTTAGCCCGGAGGCACGGGTTGATGACCAGGAACATTAATTATTGACTTCAATAAAAGTAAAGCTGGAGCTATCGTCCAAACACTATTATTTAACTTCTTTCTTTTTTCCATCAAGGAGCTTAGATTTTATTAACCATTTGCGGGGATACAATCAACTTGCAGACTAGAAAACATTAAATCCGGTGTACCTTTCGAAACTTGTTTAGCACAAGTGTGCACCCTGTTTGCTTTCTAGGAACATAGCAGATTTTGACGCTATCAAAAATCATGCTTAGCTTCTCATTTATGGGTGATCAATATAGTTTCCAATACACATATTTGATCATTAGTTTTTCTAATTATATGTTAGTAAAAAATATTAAAAATATAATGATATATAGAAGTAATTTTTATGAAAATATACAAATATAATTTTCATGTGACAAATATACTAATTATGCGTGTTTTAAAAGTTTGATCATATGTATTCTAAAACGACAAATAAAACAGAGGTGAAACTAGATAAAAGGAAATAAAAATAAATGAGAAATAGACAAAAAAATTATAAAAAAACTAACAACGGTTTATGTAAAAGAAAATACAAAGCAAAAAATAGCAATATGTTGTTCTCTTCAAATATTGTTATTATCACGAATAACCGGTCTTAGTTAGGAGGTACAGGTACATAATCGAACATTGAAAGATCGAGGATTTGGATCCTCTGATTGAAGCTATCAATGCAGAGGATTTATAGTGAATGACATTGGATGACGATCTTTACCGTCCGATCAAAAATCAAAGGCCGATATCAATAGTACAAGAGTGCTTTCTCTGAGAAAATCGATGCGAGTAATGTTCACGCACTCACAAAACTTGTTCGTCCACTAACTTTTGCAGTAATGCAAAGGATCCAGATCCGTAGTTGAGTATTTGAGTGAGGCGTAGTTATGAACATAGTGCTGCGCTGGTTGGATTACCAAATGGAAATTGCTTCACGTAGGAAGCAAACGCTTACGACGCCAGATGCGGTGAAGACACGATCGATCGATAGGACCCAGGTCTTGTGTGTTCATCTGCTACTATCGCATTTGACGGGTCGTACCACCAAACTTCGATGTACAGTGGGGCCGTTACCAAATGGTTTGACGACGTGTCCTTGAAACAATAATTAGTGGATTGCTCTACATATGCATGACTGATTATTGGTTGGTTTGCATAAAAGATATGTCGCCGCGAATAGTTAGTTACCACGAAGACGGAAGGAAATTCTAT
The DNA here is from genome assembly GCA_036346255.1 of Ampelocalamus luodianensis. Classification (NCBI taxonomy): domain Eukaryota; kingdom Viridiplantae; phylum Streptophyta; class Magnoliopsida; order Poales; family Poaceae; genus Ampelocalamus; species Ampelocalamus luodianensis. The sequence continues at coordinate 153,755 of JAYEVH010000261.1, forward strand.
GGGGCAGGGCCTCCGTGAGGCACCCCCGAGTCCTTGGATCGGGGGGAGGTGATGGACGGTGATGGGGCGGGGCCTCACCCGTCCCACTGCATTTTTTTTCCCACGAAGACAATGTGTGTGTGTCTTTTTCCCCTAAAAAAATCATATACGGACGCAACTGAATGTACTTACAAAAAAAGTGAGCTGCTGTAGATTAACAGAGGCCACATGCATATCAGCCACCGAATGCGACAGAGTAGTACTCTGTCGGGGCAGCGCATCAATGTAATCGTTCTGGTCTTCACGAGAGAGATGGAACTTGGAAGCCATACTCGAATTCGTTCCACCAACTTGGGTGCTGGGAAAATCCAGTCTGATAGTAAAATTGTGACTGATTTGTCTGAAAGTTTAAAGTTTAATAGCCTGCTGGTTGGGGACTCGTGAATCCATAATCTACCCTAGTCTTGTGCTTTTTGAAAACGTGGTTTGCTTGGTGTGAGTAGAAATCTCAAGGGACAACAATTAATGCAGCTTCTTTGTATTCAGGGCGGATCAAGGTCAAGTGACTCCAACGCCCTTCAGCTCAACCCACGTGGTTCCGTTAGTATATAAGCATATGATCTCTTTTATTACATATTACAAGTTAGTGTTACGAGTCATCTTTTTTCTTCCTCCTTTTTTCTTCCTCCTGGATCCACCGCTGTTTGTATTATTAGTGAAAGTGTTACATCTTGTCACATCATAGTTTAGTGTTCTTGCTATTGCTATTGTACAAAGGTTGCAACCTTTATAAGTGGTGTTCCGCTGCATTGCACTGCAGATGTTACAGAAAATAATTCTTGCATCCATATTCTTTCTTACAGGGAAAGACTCCTCAAGCTCCCAGCTCATCCACGTAGTTGATTTTGCGAAAAACACACCGCAGTTTAAGGAGTCGCGTCGAGGTCCCCGGTTCGGCGGTCATCAGCTGTTGGATCGGTTGCACGGTCATGATCGTCTCTCCGTGAGCTCCCAGCCCATCCACATCGTTTACTTTGTGAACCCCACGGTTTTTGGAATCACATCAAGGTCCCTGTTGGATCGCAGTTGCACGATCGTGATCGTCGCGTTGAGGATGCATCCAGGTCCTCGGCATCAAGGGGTTGCAAGGCCGTTGTATCGCAGGGATCACAACAGGCGGCCTACACTAGTACACACAGGCTCATCACTGCATCGCTTGGGCGTCATCACGACGGTTTCGAATCGCTCGTGTTGTTACGTCGTGATACGCCGTTATCACGACGGTTATTAATATAACCGCTCGTGATATCATCATATCAACGACGTCGGTAACTATCGAACCTCCGTGATATCCAAATATCACGAGCGGTTACGATTACAAACCGCTCGTGATATCCTAATATCACAGACGGTTCTAATTACCAACCGTCTGTGATATATACAATATTATAGACGGTTCTGGTTACCAACTGTCTATGATACCCTAATATCACAGACGGTTCTAATTAGGATATCTGATTACAAACCGTCTGTGATATCCTAATATCATAGACGGTTCTAATTACCAACCGTCTGTGATATATACAATATCACAGACGGTTCTGGTTACCAACCGTCTGTGATATTGTATATATCACAGACGGTTCTAATTACCAACCGTCTGTGATATAATCATATCAACGACGGTCGGTAACTAGAACCGTCTGTGATATCTATAGCCTCAGGAATTGCTAGTCATGCCCTCTGAAAACAAGCATGCAGAAAATAGATACATATCATAGATGAATCAATCGTTGACAACTCAAAGTGATCATTTACAACTCAAAATCAATTACAAAAAAATTACAACGACTCAATTATTGTCGCTAGAGTTACAATTCGAATTACAACTACTCAAAGTGAATTACAATTGAATCAATTGTTTGAAGGTGGTTCAATGACGTCGACGGAGTAAAGTAGTAAGCATATATATATATTTAAATTTATAATTAGGAAATAATTATTGCGTAGATTGACAAATGTAGGATCCTTCATCTTAGCACTCATGATTTCATGCATATGATGGCAAACGTAGAATGCACATTGTTCTTGTTTTTGCTGGCGACACTACAAAAATAGAATTACATATATATGTATAATCAGTTCGAGACGCATTATTACGAAGTATGATATATGATTATTGTGTTGTAGCACGTACCAAAATCGCGTCTGTGTTGTAGTGTGGCGCTCGACCACTTGTATGCCCTCTGCCGGCAACATAGGCGATGAACGACCTACATGTTTCCAAAAACTTAACCTCGCCATTTCAAATGAAGGAAGACTATAATAGAGTTATGTATGGAGGAAATGAGCATACTGTCGAGTATTCCTTGCACAAGGGTGAAGTCGTATGCGTTTCTTTGAGTAGGGAATCAAGGTATATTACCTTGTTCCTCTTTGGTACAATGACTAAAAGAATCCGATGGAAGCTACAATCATGTATGTCGCTATAGTCATTAAACCTAAGTTCAGATCTGCAGATAAAATACAAATGAAATTTGTATAGCTAGTGAAGCACTTACTTCTGGTTGTAGGGCACCAGTATGTAGTCCTTGTCGTCCTGAGCAAGCAATCCCGCCGTTATGTATTTCACGACGTACGATGCGTCTTCCTTGATGGTTTGCTCAGAGAACATGTGTGGGTCGAGAAAACCCACCGGTTCTCCGCATCCTCGGGCATTTTTCATCATGTATCTATGTATATAAGCAATGAGTTGTGATATTTTCATCATGTATCTATACATAAGCAATGGTTTGTACACACTTACGTGTCCAAAGATCGTAGAAGCGGCGCCGAGGGCTTGGAGGTTGAATAGGTCGAATAAGTCGTTGAAGCCCACGATGAAGTGGCGGCTCGTGGAGGAAATGCTCCTTCGTGTATTTGACGACGATTCCGAATCGCATCGCTTATCTTTGGTCTTACGCATGTACCAGGTATGCAAAGACTGACAATCTAGTCCAGCGTAGGCTAATACTGTGTTGCTCACCAACGGACTTCCGAGGGAGTATTTCCTGGGAGGCGGAGGCGCCTTAATATTCTGCGGTTTCGACTTGGACTTAACGACTTGTCCGCTACGCGTCTTCCTGTGAGACGATTCGGGAACCGATACGACGACACGCTTTTTCGGTTCCCGCTTTTTCCACAGAACCGATACGACGACGCGCTCGTTCCTTCCTTGCGTCTTCTCCACGGGAACCGATACGGCGGGCTTCTGAACCAAAGGTTGAGGCAGCACTGCAGGGTTGTGTCCAGATGGTTGAGGTGGAGTCAACGAGGGTCCTGTTGGAGAGGCATGGTCGTGTCGAGATGGTTGAGGTGGAGTCATCGAGGGTACTGTTGGAGAGGCCTTCTGAATCGAAGGTTGAGGCGGCACTGCAGGGTCCAGGGCGATGTCCTTCTTGGGCCACTGGATAAAAGTGTACAAGGCATCCCCTAGTGTTCTGATTTTTTCGTTCGGGCAAATCTCCAGCGGGACGGCCCTTAAATTTCCATGTACCATGTCCACTTGGACCTTGGCGTAACCCTGTGCCACCTGGGCACCGTGCTGCACTGTCGCTTCGGCATGTATCGCCATCCCCACCCACCTCAATAGACAACCCACCATCCTCACTTGGGCGTGCAGGCGTCGCCTCCTATAAAACGATACTCAATTAGCTAAGACGTCCTATAGGTCTATCTTTGGAGCATTCGAGATATACATTACCTTGATGGCGTCGATAGGTAATCGGACATCATTATGCTCGAATTTTTGTGGACGCGACGCTACTCCGATGTTGAGTAGGACTGCTCCCAAAATAACAGGTGCCTTGCGATCGTTGAGTTGATTGATTCGATCCTCCAATCTTGCTATATGTCCTTCAAATCTTGCAAGAAGCCTCATTTCCAATCGGTGGTCGACTCGCCTTGGACCTCTTCCTACCCTCGCACGCGTGTAGTAGTCGTCTGCGAATCCATCCTCCAAGGTACGTTAACCCCTTTGCTCGCGTGCGCACTGGTGCTCCTTGTTTCCCGGGGCCGTAGATAGTATATCCTTCTCCTCGTGCGATTGGAAGGAGCCTCGGAACATGCGGAAGTCAATGCTTTTGCAAGGAGGTCATGATGTTATTATAAACACTATGAAGTTATGAACTTATTAACAACTAGGTAGTTCGACATATTTACCGACGCTTGGCCACCTCACGTCCGCTGGGTTTGTGAAAGAGATTCCGCCGAAGACGTGGTTGATGCCTCGCTCTTAACCGGAAAGAGCGCACTCGTCGTGATCTCAAAGAAATGGCCTTGTTTCGCTCTCGCCTCCGCCGCCCATTGCGTGATTTACCGTGTACCCAGCCGTGCCGAGTTTGTGGGGTGAGTGTTCGGTGTTTGGAGAGCCTTGTGCGCCGCACTTTGCTCATAAAATTCGCCGTCATCTTCATTTGCACAAAGGCGTCCCATATATCCCGCGACAAGAATTTATACATCGTGAAGGGTGTTCGACCCGTGTTCACGCATGCCGTGACAAGCGTGCTCTTGAAGGTCCTCCACGCCTTTCCCATCGCAGCAACGCCGCTGCGTTCCACACGTGCCATGTCCGCTTCGGGAAAGTGAACGATTTTAAAATTTCTTTCCACAAAGACGCCTCCGATCATCCGATCGTTGTGTCGGCTTAGTGTGGTGATGGGGACCCATTCCCTTCCAAGTATCCCACAGATGGTCCGAAATCTCGTCGCTGCTTTGGGGGGACTCACAGGAATCCCATTGGCATTGACCTCCGTGATGGTCATTAGGCCCGTAGGAATTTTCGATATTCCTCTGCCATCTCGCGTACGTACAACTTTCCTCGGAGATCGAGACGCATTCGCGACGCCGATGACGACGGCGAAGACGGTATGACGCCATGTCGCTTATTTGCTATCTATATAATAAATAACTAAAAATAGTTGGCACAATGTTCCTTTACATCATACAGTAAAACGTTTTTAAAAATTTCAAATGACACTATATGTCAATAGTAGCACAAGCAAAAGGGATGTAAAATAATATGTACAGAAATAATATAAGATTGTACAGAAATTAATATGTAATTTCAGATATTAAATTTATGCTAACAAGGCGATCAGTGGTCAATGTTTGGTCCATAACTGAAATCAGAGCAGGCTATATGTAATTTCAGATATTAAATTTGTGCTCTCAGAAGGAGAGTTGCAAAAGAACTAGTCTTTGCCATCTCAATCCTATTGTCTATACTCTTCATTAAATGAATATGATAATATAAATTCAAATTATGAGCTCTAAACAATACTTTGCTTAACTGTCACATGATCTCAACTGTTACCGAAAACATATTAAACTTCCAGTCAAACATTCAATTAATCTCAGTATAAGACAAAGTTCATCACAGAGCATGTCAACAAAGCCCACCGATGAAACCCTAGCAATATCACCACCGCACCCATCACAGAGCAAGGAAGGAGTAGAGAGAGGACTAGAGAGTAGAGTACCAAGGGTAACAGATATAAAACCGCAGAGTAAGTAATACAATAGAGCTCAAGAATGAACTAACTATCACATTCAAACTCAAGATAAGACAAAGTTCATCACAGAGCATGTCAACAAAGCCCACTGATGACCCTAGCAATATCACCATCAGTACCCATCACAGAGCAAGGGAAGGAGTAGAGAGGACTAGAGGGTAGAGTACCGTGGGTAACAGATATAAAGCGACAAAGAGCAAGTAATACAATAGAGCTCAAGAATGAACTAACTATCACATTCAAACTCAAGATAAGACAAAGTTCATCACAGAGCATGTCAACAAAGCCCACTGATGAAACCCTAGCAATATCACCATCAGTACCCATCACAAAGCAAGGGAAGGAGTAGAGAGAGGACTAGAGGGTAGAGTGCCAGGGGTAACAGTATATCAAACTGACAGTAGCAAGTAATACAATAGAGCTCAAGAATGAACTAACTATCACATTCAAACTCAGTATAAGACAAAGTTCATCACAGAGCATGTCAACAAACCCCACTGATGAAACCCTAGCAATATCACCATCAGTACCCATCACAGAGCAAGGGAAGGAGTAGAGAGAGGACTAGAGGGTAGAGTACCGGGGGGAGGAGGCCGGTGCAGGGGAGGAGGCCGACACGGGGTCGACGCGCGGGAGGAGGCCGATGCGGGGAGGAGGCCGACACGGGTCGGCGGCGCAGGGAGGAGGCCGTGCAAAGGAGGACGCCGACACGGGAGGCCGTGCAGAGGGAGGAGGCCGACGGCGAGCGAGGGAGGCCGGCAGAGGGGAGGGCGCCGACACGGGAGGAGGGCGGCGTGGGAGGAGGCCGGTGGAGGAGGCGCCGACACGGGAGGAGGACGGCGCAGGAGCGGCGGCGGTGTGCGGCGAGCTCAAGGTGAGCTCGCTCTGCTTGCCATGTAGTTGTGCTTCATGTTCATGGATGCTAGATTTTGAAGTGAAAAAACCTTGTGGGTGTAGGCATGTTGTTATTGGTTCGATGCAATTGAATATGCTTGTTATGAGGTTGAGATATTGAGGGTGAATGGATTATATTGAGTGAGATTTACAAATCTGTAGGATGAATCGATCGTTAGTACAAATATTTTCTCAGATGATGAATAGATAATTTAGTACAAATATTTTCTATAGGATGAATGGATCAATTAGTATATATATTTCCAAATTGCAAAAAAAAAAAAAAAACCAAATCGAGTGAGATTTACTCAATTTGTGATATCATAGTAATAACCTTGTTTGTAGTATTGCTTTGAATACTGTCGTGAAGCTTAATGTGGGTATCAAAAAATTATAGAGAATACCATTGCAGTTCTAGACTTCTAATAACATATAATGATTAAAACATGCCATAAGTTAATGAACAATATTTTTGTAACTTCGAACACCTATTCTAGAAATGTTGGATCCGCCACCGGCACTAACCACACAAGAACCTGGGCACAGATGCCTATGCAGCAAGAGCGAACTATGCATGCAATGTTCAAAGCTTTTGTCAAGGCGGAAGTAGGCAATGGGAGCTCAACATTGTTTTGGGTAGATAGTGTTGGATGGGAACGATTATGCTTGTCGCACAGAATCCGTGGGAACTAGTAGGCAAACGAGATCTTGGTTTAGGTGCAACCTCAGAAATGGTCGCTTTTTCCCCACACAATGACCACATGATGCCATGTAGTAAGAAAATCTGGAAATCAAAGAATCAGTAATGCAATTTTTTTAGGATGGTGGTAATTCAAACACAATGTTGGATGCAGAGCATATCCTAATATATATACCAGTAGGTGTCATAGGACACCGGATCCATTTTTTGATAGAGATCGGCTCATATATGGCATGCGTGCATCCCTAGCTCGAAGTTCGTGCACTCTGTAGGCCCACAAACCAACCAACCAGAGCCCACTCCTACTCTCCTAGCACCCCATTAGGCAGCCCACAAAGCTAACTGACCAAATGTAACAGATGGCGCATGCGAGTCAAAAAAACGAAGGAGTATTAACCCACAAGAGCAAAGGAATGCTAGTCTCACTTTATGTCAAATATGCCTATCACTAGTAATAATAGCTGTAAATAAAGTACAAGTATAATAATTAAAAATAATAAAATAACAAGCATGACTAAAAGTAAATAAAGGACTTATAATAAAGGTTAGGCATTGGAGATTTGGTTCATGGTAAATTGGTAGGTAGCGACTCATATTCGTGAGTTCGTATGATCACTTCCTTTTCATGGTTTCATAGATGAGTTACCTTTGTGCCACCGTTCTTTCGCTCGTGGGATTCCAAGCTCGCCATCCACCTCGATCGACCGCAACCAACACGGTTTCAGATATTATGGTCTTAAGACCGATCAATGCATTAGGTCTCATGATAAATTGTGCTCTCGGACTTGTTCCACCTCCACCGACCGCAGCCAACACAACTCCTCCTTGATATCTGCGTCTGTTACCCTAGGTCGGGACTTGTTCCATCATTTAGTGATTATCCCGCAAATAATAACTATCTTGTTATATGTTCATCTTAACCGCGCCTTAAATTAGATAACATACATAAGCGCAACAAGTATAATCAAACGATCTCCAATGAAACTGAACATGTCACTGATATAATTAAAGCATAGTCGCATTACTACCACTTCTACCAATCCCTACATCTCCGCCAACGAGGACTACTCACACACAAGTAAAGGATCAAAACTAGACTGCATTCACAGCGACTGCCCGATCCGGGCTTGGGGGTGGATTTTGGCCCAAAGCGTGATTTAATGTAATTTAAAAATAAAGAAACCCTTTTTATTCTCAAAATGAATTAAATATTACTTCTTATTCAGAAAAAATTAAAATAATATTTTTAAATCAGAAAAACAAATTTCGTGCGTGCTAAGGCTTGCCTGTTTGCGGACGGGCTTTTGAGCGGTTCAAGCCAGCTCGCCTAGCGTTTGAACAGTCTAATTGAAATCATGCATGCATAAACATCACGGAATAAAAGAACGAAACTTCCCTTTGCGACGGTTGATGCGACGGAATCGAGTCTCCAATTGATAACGATGAAGGATTAAACAAGGACTCGACTAAAATGTAGTCTAGATCAAGAAAATGGTGAAGAACAAGTTCGATCTCTACCTCTCCTAATCTAATATACAACTCTTTGGATTCTACGATATGACTTGATGTTGGGGTAAAGGCTTCATTCCTTATAAAGAGCGGATCTGGTTTGACATGTGACATGGTCAACAAATACCAATCTTGCAATACAATAATAAATCAATGATAATTATTGCAGCAAATAGCACAATTGTGGTAAGAACAAGGCCAAAACCCAGAAAATATGTGACGCGTTTGGGACGCATCAACCTCTCAAACTTGAATCTTTGCTCATCCTCGAGCAATGCAAGAAATTATAACGGAAAGGAAATATCATGAATCGAGGAAATTGGAATGGAGGTGAAATGATACTGACGAGGGATTCAACCTTTCCTGTTCCATTACAAACCTACAAGCTTAGAATAGATAGTGTATACATTTACAAGGCTGTGCTCATAAAAGAATCATACGGATTTGCATTATCCTTCGTGCCACTTGAGCATCCAACTTTCGAGTTCCACGACAAACAGGAGCAACGAGCGGATCCGCGGCGTCGGGCGAGCATCACAGTAAATGGGAATGGATGTAGGAAGCAAGCATAGTGGCCATGGGCAAACGGGCATGGCCGCGGCGAGTGGATGCATTGCCTTCTTGCACAATGTTGGGTGAATGGCTATGGCCGTGGTGTTTGCGACTGAGCGCGACAATAGGTAAGTGGCTTGATTTTGTTTGACCAAATAGGTTTGGATTTTCCTAAAATTTCACAAAACTTATTGAAGCTTCTGAAACTTGTGTTCTTCTTCTGAATCTTACCTGAAACTCACCTTTTGAATATAAAAGTTTCTTTTCAGTCAAAAAAATATATGTCAAAGTTTCTGCTATTGAACTCAATGTTTGATTCAAAACACGCTAGGACTTTAAGTTTAAGAATTTGAAACTTTCATATAAAAAATATTGTATATTGCTTATAGTATCATATTAGAAGTCTACGTAACTACTAGAATACGTTATTTTCCCGAGTGTCCAAACACTCTGAGAAGTCCCAAAACACTCGGGACACTAATTCCTGAAGGTCAGCCGTCGGGAAAAGCCACTCGGGATCGTTTAGTCGGGATAAAACTGATTTTTCGAGTGTTCCCGAGATTTACACTCGGGAGAAATAACTTTTCCGAGTGTTCGAGCTTACACTCGAGAAACATAAAACACTCGGAGAATAGTTCGCACAGCGGTTCTCCACCGTAACAGAATACTTTCCGAGTGTATGTCAACCAAAGACACTTAAGAAAAGTTATTTTTACACTCGGGAAATTAACAGAATCTGTTCCCGAATGTATATCAACCAAGGACACTCGGGAAAAATCAAGCTCTGAACTTGCCCCTGCAAGGTTGGTACGTACAAAAACATTGACGGGATTCTGGGGAGAATGCTTGCTTCTTTCATTTCAATTTTCCATCTAAACAAGTTTACGTACAAAAGAACAACAGACAACATTGAACAAAAAATTCTTGTGACGAGAAATGGTAACATTCTGGGGCATTCTGCCCTTTTATTAGAACAGACACTCAAACCTCTCCATCCTGATTAGGTAGGCAGGCAAACCGGCTTTCACGAAAGTGAAATCTCGTTTGTGTACATAAGCTTACATGAATTTGTTTCTCGGGGTGGCATTACAAATTTAACATTAGCAATATGAAGGGAGGTTACAGATGCTGCTAGACTGAGTGGACAAAAAAGGGCGGCAGGTAGCAAATCCAAGAACCACCAAAGCCTACATAGAACAGCCAGTGCTTCTTTTTAGTCTTGCGTGTTGGAAGATCTGCAAAGTACAGACTATATGATGACGAGGAGGTCACGTGAACTAAGTCAACTAACCATTGACGCACAAACACTCCAGTACATATTTTCAAATGCGACCACTAAATTTTTATTATAACTGGTAGATATCATCGGGCAAAATACTCACCTTCAGTTGCATACTACACTCCAGAAACTTAGCCAAAACTCTGCAAAAGGGAACAAGGAATGATAAAACACCACATTTCCCGCTGGGATTTGCCTCCCATATCATGTATGGGGATGGGGGATTTAGCTGCTAACAGTAAGCAAAGATTTCTACAACGAACGATTATCACAATAACAAAGCAGTTCACACGATGTGAGACATTAAGTTCGAACATGCAATGGAATATGTGAGCATTGGAACAAACAAGATCCCAACTCTAACCTCTTGTAGGAGAGACATCCCTGGGGACTATCTCGATTAGGCATGTGTCTCTAAACGACGTCAGCAGGCAAATTTTGGCAGCAAACTGATTTAACATATCAAAAGGGTGTTAGATCATCACAAATATAAGATGCCTATTAGTACTAAACAATTGAGTACTTCTAGCTTGTGATTGTCAAGGTGAAACTTCTTTAATGTTCATATAAGATGGTGGCCTATCTTTTTTGAGAGGACATCAAAATCCAAATGCACCTGATTTACAGAACATGTAACTCAAAAATAAAGCATAAGAAATGTGAATTATAGAATGCCTGGTTGAAAAAAGAAAATAAGCAACCAAATATGAACGACATTGTGTTGCTTGCCAAGATAGAGATCATAGGAAATGACACTAAAATTTCTTACTATCTTCAAATTTCAAGGAGTTTTATTATGATGAGAAAACATCAGATTTAATCTACAGCTAGAGCTAGACAGATAATGCAAAAAAAAAACCTGTAGTTAAAAGGTTTTTACTTATCTTTTAATTGTGGAATTAAAGAAACAAACTTCATCTTTTAATTGTGGAATTAAAATGCCCCAAAACAATTAGGGAATCTAAGTACACATAAATTCAGGAATAAATTTCCAAAATAATTGGTGTTTAAATGTACATACAAAGTTGGATTTAAAATATATATAATATGTAAATGCATATAAATTCAGGATGAAAAATTAAAAATGATATCCGGTATACAAACTAGGAATTAAACTTTTGTGAAATGTGTGTTAATAATTTAGAATTAAAATTATGCAACTAAAATATTTATTTTTCAAATATAAAACATTACTTTTAAAAAATAAACCATCAAACTTAAATTCCACACAAAAAAACTGCTATCCAGATTCAATTAAATACATAATCAAAATTTTAAGAGATATTAACAATAGATATATAGAAAATATTTAGCCCGGAGGCACGGGTTGATGACCAGGAACATTAATTATTGACTTCAATAAAAGTAAAGCTGGAGCTATCGTCCAAACACTATTATTTAACTTCTTTCTTTTTTCCATCAAGGAGCTTAGATTTTATTAACCATTTGCGGGGATACAATCAACTTGCAGACTAGAAAACATTAAATCCGGTGTACCTTTCGAAACTTGTTTAGCACAAGTGTGCACCCTGTTTGCTTTCTAGGAACATAGCAGATTTTGACGCTATCAAAAATCATGCTTAGCTTCTCATTTATGGGTGATCAATATAGTTTCCAATACACATATTTGATCATTAGTTTTTCTAATTATATGTTAGTAAAAAATATTAAAAATATAATGATATATAGAAGTAATTTTTATGAAAATATACAAATATAATTTTCATGTGACAAATATACTAATTATGCGTGTTTTAAAAGTTTGATCATATGTATTCTAAAACGACAAATAAAACAGAGGTCGAAACTAGATAAAAGGAAATAAAAAATAAATGAGAAATAGACAAAAAAAATTATAAAAAAACTAACAACGGTTTATGTAAAAGAAAATACAAAGCAAAAAAATAGCAATATGTTGTTCTCTTCAAATATTGTTATTATCACGAATAACCGGTCTTAGTTAGGAGGTACAGGTACATAATCGAACATTGAAAGATCGAGGGATTTGGATCCTCTGTACTGAAGCTATCAATGCAGAGGATTTATAGTGAATGACATTGGATGACGATCTTTACCGTCCGATCAAAAATCAAAGGCCGATATCAATAGTACAGTAGTGCTTTCTCTACAGTAAAATCGATGCAGAGTAATGTTCACGCACTCACAAAACTTGTTCGTCCACTAACTTTTGCAGTAATGCAAAGGATCCAGATCCGTAGTTGAGTATTTGAGTGAGGCGTAGTTATGAACATAGTGCTATTGGTTGGATTACCAAATGGAAATTGCTTCACGTAGGAAGCAAGCGCCACGACGCTCAGACGGTGAAGACACAATCGATCGATAGGACCGGTGGTCTTGTGTGTTCATCCGCTACTATCGCATTTAGGGTCGTACCACCAAACTTGATATATGTCAATGGGGCCGTTACCAAATGGTTTGACGACGTGTCCTTGAAACAATAATTAGTGGATTGCTCTACATATGCATGACTGATTATTGGTTGGTTTGCATAAAAGATATGTCGCGCGAATAGTTAGTTACCACGAAGACGGAAGGAAATTTATGGGGCAGGGCTCAGTGAGGCACCCCGAGTCCTTGGATCGGGGAGGTGATGGACGGTGATGGGCGGGCCTCACCCGTCCCACTGCATTTTTTTCCCACGAAGACAATGTGTGTGTGTCTTTTCCCTAAAAATCATATACGGACGCAACTGAATGTACTTACAAAAAGTGAGCTGCTGTAGATTAACAGAGGCCACATGCATATCAGCCACCGAATGCGACAGAGTAGTACTCTGTCGGGGCAGCGCATCAATGTAATCGTTCTGGTCTTCACGAGAGATGGAACTTGGAAGCCATACTCGAATTCGTTCCACCAACTTGGGTGCTGGGAAAATCCAGTCTGATAGTAAAATTGTGACTGATTTGTCTGAAAGTTTAAAGTTTAATAGCCTGCTGGTTGGGGACTCGTGAATCCATAATCTACCCTAGTCTTGTGCTTTTTGAAAACGTGGTTTGCTTGGTGTGAGTAGAAATCTCAAGGGACAACAATTAATGCAGCTTCTTTGTATTCAGGGCGGATCAAGGTCAAGTGACTCCAACGCCCTTCAGCTCAACCCACGTGGTTCCGTTAGTATATAAGCATATGATCTCTTTTATTACATATTACAAGTTAGTGTTACGAGTCATCTTTTTTCTTCCTCCTTTTTCTTCCTCCTGGATCCACCGCTGTTTGTATTATTAGTGAAAGTGTTACATCTTGTCACATCATAGTTTAGTGTTCTTGCTATTGCTATTGTACAAAGGTTGCAACCTTTATAAGTGGTGTTCTATTCATTGTACTGCAGATGTTACGAAAAATAATTCTTGCATCCATATTCTTTCTTACAGGAAAGACTCCTCAAGCTCCCAGCTCATCCACGTAGTTGATTTTGCGAAAAACACACCGCAATTTAAGGAGCGTCGAGGTCCCGTTTCGCGGTCATCACCGTTGGATCGGTTGCACGGTCATGATCGTCTCCGTGAGCTCCCAGCCCATCCACATCGTTTACTTTGTGAAACCCCACGGTTTTGGAATCACATCAAGGTCCTGTTGGATCGCGATTTGCACGATCGTGATCGCCGCGCTGAGGATGCATCCAGTCCTCGGCATCAAAGGTTGCAAGGCCGTTGTATCGCAGGATCACAACAGCGGCCTACACTAGTACACACGAGCTCATCACGCATCGCTTGGAACCGCCATCACGCGGCGGTTTTCGAATCGCTGCGTGTTGTTACGTGATACGCCGTTATCGCGACGGTTATTAATATAACCGCTCGTGATATCATCATATCAACGACGGTCGGTAACTATCGAACCTCCTGTGATATCCAAATATCACAGACGGTTCTGATTACAAACCGTCTGTGATATCCTAATATCACAGACGGTTCTAATTACCAACCGTCTGTGATATATACAATATTATAGACGGTTCTGGTTACCAATCGTTCTATGATACCTAATATCACGCAGTTGTTCTAATTAGGATATTCGATTACAAACCGTCGGATATCTAATATCATAGACGGTTCTAATTACCAACCGTCGTGATATATATAATATCACGCAGTTGTTCGTTACCAACCGTCGTGATATTGTATATATGCGACGACGGTTTATTACCAACCGTCTCGTGATATAATCATATCAACGACGGCTCGGAACTAGAACCGCTGTGATATCTATAGCCTCAGAATTGCTAGTCATGCCCTCTCAAAACAAGCATGCGAGAAAATAGATACATATCATAGATGAATCAATCGTTGACAACTCAAAGTGATCATTTACAACTCAAAATCAATTACAAAAAATTACAACGACTCAATTATTGTCGCTAGAGTTACAATTCGAATTACAACTACTCAAAGTGAATTACAATTGAATCAATTGTTTGAAGGTGGTTCAATGACGCCGACGGAGTAAAGTAGTAAGCATATATATATTTAAATTTATAATTAGGAAATAATTATTATGTAGATTGACAAACTGTAGGATCCTTCATCTTAGCACTCATGATTTCATGCATATGATGGCAAACGAGAATGCACATTGTTCTTGTTTTTGCTGGCGACACTACAAAAATAGAATTACATATATATGTATAATCGGTTCGAGACGCATTATTACGGTATGATATATGATTATTGTGTTGTAGCACGCATCAAAATCGCGTCTCGTGTTGTAGTGTGGCGCCACCACTTGTATGCCCTCTGCCGGCAACATAGGCGATGAACGACCTACATGTTTCCAAAAACTTAACCTCTGCCATTTCAAATGAAGGAAGACTATAATAGAGTTATGTATGGAGGAAATGAGCATACTGCCGAGTATTCCTTGCACAAGGGTGAAGTCGTATGCTTTGTTGAGTAGGGAATCAAGGTATATTACCTTGTTCCTCTTTGGTACAATGACTAAAAGAATCTGGAAGCTACAATCATGTATGTCGCTATAGTCATTAAACCTAAGTTCGTATCTGCGTATAAAATACAAATGAAATTTGTATAGCTAGTGAAGCACTT
>JAYEVH010000558.1:0-267525 GCA_036346255.1 Ampelocalamus luodianensis
GAGGCCACTCGGTGCCCCTCTGTCGTCGCCAAGCACCGCGGTGAGTTCTGGTAACTCACTTGATGCCCATCGCGCTAAATTTCATTGTCTTCCTCTCTAGTGATCCACGCCTTGTCACCCCCCAACTGTAGGGATGAAAGCTCTCGTCATGGCGCGCCAGTGCTTCTCGCCCGAACCGCGCGACCCTGCATCGGCCGGTGGTCCTCAAGCGACCCATTTTGCCCGTCGCGCTGAGCGCGCGCCACTCCATCACCGTGGCGAATCCGAGGTCGAGCAGAGATCCTCTGTTCTTTTGGTTGTGCTCCTCTCACATGCATCACGGCGGTGGGGCCCTCCTTCAAAACCAATTAGTTAGCCGCTAATCATGCTTATGATTGTTCTTTAGTCCACTCTCATGCATGATCGAAGTTTGTAATTGAGGTTTGAAAGTATATTAGTGCAAGTTTCCTTGTAGCTTTTCTCTGTTGTCATTTTTATACATTTATCGATAATCTAAAAATTTGTATCATGCTTGCTAATAGGTTTTGTTAGGTTTGTTGCCTCCTTTTGTCGTGATGGTTAGCATGAAATCAGTGAGTTGAAGTATCTTCATGCTTCTAAGCTCTTGTTGTCATGTTTGATCATGGGATAGTTAGCTTGATCATATTCTTGTCTCTATACTTTGGATTTATCAATGCGGTTAGATTTGATGCCATATTTCTTTGTATTGTGATAACCTTGCATAATGTGAGCATGTTGCTTAGGGTATGAGTAGTGAATCTTATTAAATACCCAAACTCAATTGGAATTTTGTTTAGCATCTCATAGTTGGATATTTGATTATTAGTATTGTCGTTAGCTTTTGTGGGTTACGTAATATCGACATAATAGTTGAGTTAGAAGCTAAGTGGTTGTTGATTTATTAACTTGATGATTAAATAATAGATGTGCACACAATCACCATCAAAGCACTGTCCAAGTTTAAAGCATGTTAGAAGTTTGATTTTGTGGTTAACCTAGCAAAAGAGTGGATGGGTCTCTGTAGCAATTATTTGTCATTCTTTGTGATAGTCTAGCCTTGGTGTATATGTTGGTGTTTGTATTGATGTTTGAGTTTTGCGGTGTTATTCGTTTCTTATTACTGTTTTGTTAATCGTTAGGATTCGATATTTGCGGTAACCACGAGGGCGATCCTCCGCACCATATTGAGCAACGTGAGCGAATAGCGGTTTGATCATGTTTATCGAGTATTTTAAAGTCTAATATTTTGTTTCAACTATATGTATGCATCGCTTAATTTGTGTTAAATTGATTAGTTAAATCCGTGATGCTGCATATCCTGTAGACAAAATATTGACCTCTACTACACGAGCCTAGGTTATTTCTTTGTGATTAGAGATCATTGGATGATCTCTTGTCACTTAGTAGATCGAGTCAAATTGCTTAGACATGTAGCTATTCGGTAGAGGCCAGGCGGTTATCGACTTTGAATTCGGTGACCTTGATCACACAAAATCTACTATAACTTTATGTTTTAGCATTTACTGCTATGTTTATCATAAAACTAAAAAAAAATGAAAACAAAAATGATTTAGACTTGGGCACAATGGTAAGCTGGTGTGATCATTTGGGTGTGGTGGAAAGGTGCCAGTCAGTGGGACCGAGTTACTTGCGCCACCGTCTTGAGCATTTGCGTGCTAACCACACTAGAGTATATGGGACCTCTCTTGACCTAGTACTTTGGCGTGTATTGGCTCAAGAGTGCGAGGAGGTCGCGGGAGGGATGGAGGTGGGAGCATGGTAGTTGTCCAGAAAAGCTTTATCTGAGTGGGTAGTTGTCTTCTCGGCTTTACCATGTAAGCGTATGGGTTTCTATCCATCGGCGGCTCGTGAGTTAATACACAATATTGGAAGCAGTCTCGTAGGACTTAGTAATGCCGAGCATACCTTGGAGTGTGCTTTGGCTTAAAGGCGATGCAGAGTGTGGGTACATTAGTACACACCTGCGAGGTTAAAACTATTCGAATAGCCTCGTCCTAGGTTATGGACACGCTCGGATCGCCCCAAGAACTAGACTACAACATTTAAATTAAAACTTGATGGGTGAGTGCGGATGCAGGATTACGTGCTATTGTTGTGGTGACTATTGGGATAGTCACTTCTAGGTTGTTATCTTTCGCTTTTGTTATTATTATCATACTGTTATTTCAATCTTAAAATGAATTGCAAACTTGCCTTTAAAGTATTACATTATTGCAAATGAAAATTGGCTTTATGCAAATAAAACATATGGCCTCCACTAAACAAGCTGCATGTAGCATATTAGCAGTCTGCTAGTTCACACGTCGGTCTTGCGGGTACAAAGACAATCTTTGTACTCAGTGCTTTGTTTAATGTTTTTGTTGCGAGAGGAAGAAGGTGAGCCTCGGGGTCCTCCTACCACCGATTTGTCTTTGTCGCCGTGGGTGACGACTAGTCTTGGCGGTCGGTCGGATGCCTTGTGGGTTGAAGGCACACCGGTGGCTTTGTTTATAGCCATCTTTTGGCACTTTTGCTTCAGTGTCGCTCTTTTGTTATTTGTGTATCTTGTGCTTTGTCGGCCTATATGCATAATCTGTTGCTATTTGGTTATCTTCCGTTTGTAGTGTGATGTTTGGACTCTATGTGTGGAATGGAGTTGATGTCTAATTTTGTGCGGGGTGTGTATCTGCTGCAGGAAGTATACATATCTCGAGATCGATTTATTTGATTTGTGATGCTAGGACCGGTGGTTGGGTAAGCATTACAAACCAAATAAGCGAAGTCCTAAAAGTTGGTATCGAGCCATTCGTAAGTAATAACCCAAGCATAGTCGTCCTTAGGATATTTTGAAAGTCTTATTTTCAAATCATAAAAGGTTTGTGAAAACCTAGGCGATTCTCCGATTTTATTCCTTACCTATCTTAGCTTTCTACTCTCATCTTACTCTAATTTAAGTTTTGAAACTTGGTTTCTCTCTTCACCTTTCAAAAGATAGTTTACTACTGGTGGAATTAGTTTGGGAGAACCATGAAGTTTAATCCAACTAAAACTTGTGGGGATAATAGGGTAAGATGTAAAGGGAGTAGTTATGTGTCGATTTTCTTGGTCGAACTTTATCTGCCTTGTGTTTGTTTAGTTGCTTTCATGAATTTTGGGCTTTCTTGCTCTTAAATTTGTTGCTAACTTGTCTTAGTAAAGCAGGATGGCGGGAGAGCAGCGTGGCGATCGGTGGTGGTCATGATGAGGAGCTTCCCCTCCTCAGACCATGGGTGAGGTGCTCGCTCGAGTCGGCGAAACCGCATGGACGAGCACGCGCATCTTGGAGGTTATTGCTAGGAATACCTCCACTTACGCGGTGGTGGCGGCCACGGTTCGCGGGGACTTGCGAGTTCCTCGTGCGCGACCACCGACTTTCTCCGCTCGAGGACCCTCGATGCGGATGATTGGCTGCGCATGGTTGGCGTAAAGCTCAACATAGCTCGATGCGAGCGCGGGATAAGGCACTCTTCGCGTCCCACCTTGAGGGCGCGGCACTCTCATGGTGGGAGAACTATCTGCGCCATGCGCGACGCGAGCCATGTGGTCGCGTGGGAGGAGTTGGATCGACTTTCCGTCGGGCCCACATCCCGGATGGCGATGAAGGTGAAAAAGAAAGAATTCCTCGCGCTCAAGCAAGGCGCAAATGCGTGACGGTACTTATGCGAGTTCAATCATCCAGCTCGTTATGCTCGGGTGAGGTGGCCTCGGATGAGGCTAAGCGAGGAGAAGTTTATGGATGGCTTGTCAGGAGGCTGCGAGGACAAGCTATCTGTTGTGGACTTCTCGGACTTTCGAGGCCTTGGTAGATAAGGCCATCGTTGCGAGCATAAGGCAAAGCGTTGGCGAGTCCATAGCGCAAATGGGAGGCGCATCGGTCTACTCACACCGGCCTCGTTCGTCCTCGGTGGGCGGCACCGATGGCCGTTCTTTTGCTCCACCGGCGCGAGACCATCGCACCAGCTCTGCGCCCACCGCAGGCGTGTTTCCGACCACGTGCGCTGCGATCAGTGACAGGCGGCCTCGCAATCCGGCGAGCCGAGTTACTGTTTTATTTGCCACAACAAGGGCCACTCATGGCGCTTGCCTCAGTGCTGCGGTAGTCCCTCGTCCTAATGGAGGGCGCGGGCGGGTGTGGTCACCCACGACGGAAGATTATTGAAGACCGGAGTGCGGCGTGTTCGGGTGAACCACCTTTCGGTGAGGAGGCTCGGGCGCGCGGATGTCGTGATTGGTACACTTCTTGTTAATTCCGTCTGCTGCGGTATTATTTGATTACGGAGCATCGCATTCTTTTATTTCAAGATCATTTCTGCTGTTAGTGGTCTTCTTGTGTTCCTTTGGAAGTTCCTTTGCTCATCCGCTCTCGGGTTGGAAATGAGAGCTGATTCTGATGTCGGGATGTTCCTATCATAGTTGAAGGGAGGATTTTTGGCAAATCTCATTACCGCTCGATTCGCGAGTCTGGATGTGATTCTTGGCATGGATTGGTTGTCCCAACACTTGGGGCAAATCGATTGTGCGGGAAGATTGTCTATCTTACCAGCCCGCCGGGTGAGCAAGTCGGGTTTCGCGCAACCGGGGCCCGTGTCGTGTGCATTAGAAGCAAAGCCGACCTTGCAAATTCAAGATGTTCCCATAGTATCGACTTTGTGGATGTCTTTCACGAAGATTTGCACAGGATGCCTCGGTTCGAGATCCAGGTTTGTCATCGAGTTCTTGCCGGTCCGCTCGATTTGAAGGCGCCATATCGGATGCCTCCCAATGAGCTAGAAGAATTGAAGAAGCAGCTTGGTGAGCTCCAAGCAAAGGTTTCATCAGTCAGTTCATCTCCTTGGGGTTGTCAGTGATCTTTGTGAAGAAGAAGGACAAGACTTTGCGTATGTGTGTTGACTACCGTCCTCTCAATGAAGTGACGGTGAAGAACAAATATCCTCTGCGCCCGCATTGATGATCTTTTGACCCGGTTATGCGGAGCTCGGTGTTCTCAAGATTGATCGAGATCGGGCTATCATCAAGTCGGATCGGAGTGAGATATTCAGAAACGGCTTTCACTACTCGTTATGGCACATGCGAGTACCGTCATGTCTTTGGTTTGACCAATGCTCCAGCGTTGTTCATGAACCTTATGAATTCCGTATTCATGGAGTATTTGGACAAATTTGTGGTGGTTTTATTGATGACATTCTTATCTATTCCAAGGCCGACGAGCATCTTGAGCATCGAAGATTGTTTTGGGCAAGTTCTTGGGAACATCACTATATGCAAAGTTAAACAAATGTGAGTTAGTTGAAGGAAGTGGCATTCTTGGGCCATGTTCTTTCAGTGGAGGCATAGCTGTAGATCCCACAAAGTCGGCGATGTTCTATCTTGGGGCCGGCCAAGTCGATCCACGATGTCTGAGTTTTCTTGGTTTAGCGGGCTACTATCGCAGCTTTATCGAGAACTTCTCCAAAATTACAAAGCCGATGGTGAATTGCTTAAGAAGGACAAGAAGTTTGTATGGTCCTCTGCTTGTGATGAGAGCTTTGGAGCTCAAGCGCGATTGACTTCACTCAGTCCTCACTCTTCTGATATCCACAAAAGCTTCGATATTTATTGTGATGCCTCTCGTCGGGGACTCGGGTGTGTTCTTATGCGGGAAGGCAAAGCGTTTGCCTATGCATCTAGGCAAATTGAGACCTCATGAACTCAACTATCCCACCCATGATTTAGAGCTTGCTGCGGTGGTTCATGCACTCAAGATTTGGCGGCATTATTTGATCGGAATTTTGTGAGGTGTATTCGATCACAAGAGTTTGAAATACTTGTTCACTCAATGGTCTGAACCTCGAGCGAGAGGAGATGGCTAGAATTAATCAAAGATTATGACATGGGTATTCGATATCACACAGGCAAGGCCAATGTAGTTCTGCGATGCACTTAGTCGAAAGGTGTATTGCAATACTTTGATGATCCAAGAAGCGACAACTGCGCTTCTTCGAAATTCCAGCGTCTCAACTTGGGTTTGGTTGAGCATGGTTCCCTTCGCCTTGGTTGTGCAACCAACCTTGGTGGATCGAGATCAAGCGACCGCGACAATCGATGATGGCGTGGGTAAAATCAAGCGAGAACATCGGGGATGGTTCAGCCAAGTGTTTCGAGAAGATGAACACGGTGTTGTATGGTTTGGGCAGCGGCTTGTGGTCCCAAGGTCCCGAGTTGCGGGATTTGATTCTGCGGAGGCCCATGATTCGCCTTTATCCATCCATCCGGGGCCACTAAATGTACCAAGATCTGCGTCGAGATTACGGTGGACTCGCATGAAGCGAGATTGCGGGTTCGTGGCGAATGTGACATATGTTGTCGCGTCAAGAGCGAGCATCGGCGTCAGCGGGTCTTCTTCACCCTTACCTATACGAGAATGGAAGTGGGATTGATTGGTATGGACCGTCTTTGGTCTACCGTACTTCTTGGGGAAGGATGCATTATAGGTTATAATTGATCGATTGACGGTGGCCCATTTCCTTCGGTCGATCGAAGATTGATGTGAATCAGCTAGCGGATCTTTACATATCCCGCATCGTGAGTTCGCATGGTGTGCCACGAGCGATAGTGTCGGATCGTGGCTCTCTTTTCACTTCCCGATTTTGGCACGACTGCGGAGGCCATGGGTACCGTCTTTCCTTGATTCGACCTATCATCCTCGGTGATGGTGGACGGAGCGAGTCAACCAAGTTCTAGAAGATATGCTCCGTGCTTATGTTCTCTCCTACGGAAAGAATTGGGAGAAGTGCCTACCGCTTGCGAATTCTCCTACAACACTTGACTTCGGGCGGTCTCGGTATGGCACCGTTTGAGGCTTTGTATGGGAGGCGATGTAGAACACCGTTGAACCCAGTGGCGGTGAAAGGCGGTTCTTTGGCCCAATTCCATCAATGAAGTTGAAAGTCAAGTGCGATTGATTCGTGAGCACTTGCGCGTAGCTCGGTCGAGCGAGAAGAGCTATGCGGTCGGCGTCGTCGCGGTGAGTTTCCACCCAATGACTTTGTGTATCTCAAAGTCTCACCTCGAAGGACATCGTCGTTTGGTGTCAAGAACAAGCGGCTCCTCGATATGTCGGGCGTGTCGCATCACCAAGAAAGTGGGAGCTGTTGCATACAAGTTGGAGTTGGCTACACTCGAAAGGGTGCATGATGTTTTCCATGTGTCGCAATTGAAGAAGTGCCTTCGTGTTCCAATTGAGGAAAGCGCCCTGGAAAATATTGGCGTGCAAGAAGATCGTCTTATCGTGGCGTCCGTTCGTATCCTCGAAGAAGTTGAGCATGAGAACAAGGAACCGTGTGATCAAGTTCCTTAAAGTTCAGTGGTCAAACCACTCCGAGGATGAAGCCACTTGGGAGGCGGGAAGATCGCCTTGAGCGATTACCCATCCTTCTTCTCCGGTGATCGAATCTGGGGCGAGATTCTGTAAGGGGGAGATTTGTAACAGCCCTAACTTAGGGTTTGTATTTCAAATGTAAATTTTGAGGAAATAAAAACTTTGCTGTCTCTTCAAGTCATTTGAAAGTTTCTACATTTTCCCTAGCAATTTCCATTTCTAGAATTAAATTCTTGTGAATGGAAATTGTTGTGACAAATTCTTAGCCTTCAAACTTGTAATCATCCCTAGGAATATTTTTCCTGTCATCTTAATCATCCTATCTACCTCCTGAATTATTTCACAATTTTTAGATTTTGTTTGCTATTTCAAATGGCCAAGTCAACTCTGTTTGAAATCTGGTCAAACTCCTGTACAGCAGCTTGTGAATTTTCTCTAGAACAATGCAGTGCATAAAGGTTCTGGAAAAATTATACAAGGTTGTTCTCTGTCTCTAGTAGCTACCATAAAAATTTCAGAAATTTTGGAGCTCAGGAGCTACCTCTAAAAATTCCCCAAACCTTCTCTGTCTTTTAAATCAAATTCTAAAAATCTGTTCCTCGGGCCCGAACCCAACCTCGGCTCGAGTCCGGCCGCGCCACTTGACTCGGTCGCGTCAACTAGCTGCACGGCGTGAGTCCAATCGATCGTGACCGTCCGATGCAAATCGAGCGATCCACGTTGCGTCTTAACCGACTGTCGAATGCATACATCAATCTCGACCGTCCATCTCGGATCCAACGGTCGGAGCGATTCAGATCGAGTCAAACCACCGGTTCGCACCGTTCGTCGATCGGCGGGCGGTCCCACTGCAGGTTGTTTCGCCCACGTCACCTCGCCATGCTCCGGCGCACGCGCCGCCGCGCTCTCGCGGCCGCGCCTACATGCGTCTTTGCCACCTCACCTCACCGGTCTTTTCACCGCCCACCGTCTCACCTCGCCGCCTCCTTTGCTCCTACAAAACCCTCCGAGCTTTCCCTACCTCGTTTTCGTCTCCATTGCCGTTCTTCTCCACTGAGCTCCGGGAGCCGTGGCGCCGTTGCGACGCATCTCCGGCGTTCTGCCGCTCGGTGATCTCGAGCACGGCGAGCCGCGTCACGGCGTGTTCCACATCCACGAAGTAAACCCCTCAAAAATTTCGGGTTTCATCGCTTGTGGAGCTGCGCGTGGCCTTTCTTCTCAAGTCCGGCGAAACCGCCTTTTCCACCGCGCGTCTTCTCGGTGAGCTCGGCTCAATTCTTCGCTTTCGGTGAGCACCACCGACTCCACCTTTCTTCTCCACTCTCTCACTCGTCCTCTCGTTCACCCGAGCTCTGTCGCCGTTAATCGCCTTGCTAGCCGCCGTGGGCTCGTCGCCGGCCACTCGGTGCCCTCTGTCGTCGCTAAGCACACCGGTGAGTTCACGGTAACTCATCGATGCCCATGCGCGCTAAATTTCATTGTCTTCCTCTCTAGTGCGATCCACGCTTGTCACCCCACTGCCGCCGCCAAGCTCCGTGCCCGTGGCCGCCACCGTGCTTCTCGGCGAACCCGCGACGCTCCGCGGCCGGTGGTCCTCAAGCGACCATTTTGCCCGTCGCACGTGGCGCGCCGCCACTCCATCACCGGCGAATCCAGTCGAGCCGCCCGAGATCCTCTGTTCTTTTTGGTTGTGCTCCTCTGCATGCATGCGGCGGTGGGGCCCCTCCTTCAAAACCAATTAGTTAGCGCTAATCATGCTTATGATTGTTCTTTAGTCCACTCATGCATGATCGAAGTTTGTAATTGAGGTTTGAAAGTATATTAGTGCAAGTTTCCTTGTAGCTTTTCTCTGTTGTCATTTTTATCCGTTGTCGATTAATCTAAAAATTTGTATCATGCTTGCTAATAGGTTTTGTTAGGTTTGTTGCCTCCTTTTTGTCGTGATGGTTAGCATGAAATCGTAGTTAGTATCTTCATGCTTCTAAGCTCTTGTTGTCATGTTTGATCATGGGATAGTTAGTGATCATATTCTTGTCTCTATACTTTGGATTTATCAATGCGATTAGATTTGATGCCATAGCTCTGTATTGTGATAACCTTGCATAATGTGAGCATGTTGCTTAGGAGTATGAGTATTTGAATCTTATTAAATACCCAAACTCAATTGGAATTTTGTTTAGCATCTCATAGTTGGATATTTGATTGATTAGTATTGTCGATAGCTTTGTAGGTTACGTAATATCGACTTATAATAGTTGAGTTAGAGAAGCTAGCTGTTGTTGATTTATTAACTTGATGATTAAATAATAGATGTGCACACAATCACCATCAAAGCCTGTCCAAAGTTTAAAGCATGTTAGAAGTTTGATTTTGTGGTTAACCTAGCAAAAGAGTGGATGGGTCTCTGTAGCAATTATTTGTCATTCTTTGTGATAGTCTAGCCTTGGTGTATATGTTGGTGTTTGTATTGATGTTTGAGTTTTGCCGGTGTTATTCGTTCTTATTCGCTGTTTTGTTAATCGTTAGGATTCGATATTTGCGGTAACCCTGAGGACGATCCTCCGCACCATATTGAGCAACAGCAGCCAGGCAAGCAGTTTGATCATGTTTATCCCAGTATTTTAAAGTCTAATATTTTGTTTCAACTATATGTATGCATCGCTTAATTTGTGTTAAATTGATTAGTTAAATCCGTAGCTGCATATCCTGTAGACAAAATATTGACCTCTACTACCTGAGCCTAGGTTATTTGCTGTGATTAGAGATCGCTGGATGATCTCTTGTCACTTAGTAGATCCGAGTCAAATTGCTTAGACATGCTTAGCTATCGGTAGAACTGGGCGGTTATCGACTTTAGTCGGTAACCTTGATCACACAAAATCTACTATAACTTTATGTTTTAGCATTTCTGCTATGTTTATCTGCAAAACTAAAAAAAAAAAATGAAAACAAAAATGATTTAGACTTGGGCACAATGGTAAGACTGGTGTGATCTGTTGGGTGTGACTGGAAAGGTGCCCGAGTCAATTAAGGACCGAGTTACTTGCGCCACCGTACTGAGCATTTTGCGTGCTAACCACACTAGAGTATATGGGACCTCTCTTGACCTAGTACTTTGGCGTGTATTGGCTCGGGTCGCGGGAGGTCGCGGGGGAGGGATGGAGGTGGGAGCATGGTAGTTGTCCAAAAGCTTTATCCCGAGTGGGTAGTTGTCTTCTCGGCTTTACCATGTAAGCGTATGGGTTTCTATCCATACGAGCGGCTCGTAGTTAATACACAATATTGGAAAGCAGTCTCGTAGGACTTAGTCTGTGCGGCATACCTTGAGTGTGCTTTGGCTTAAAGGCGATGCGAAGTGTGGGTACATTGGTACACCCTGCGAGGGTTAAAACTATTCGAATAGCCTCGTCCTAGGTTATGGACACGCTCGGATCGCCCCCAAGAACTAGACTACAACATTTAAATTAAAACTTGATGGGTGAGTACGGATGGGATTCGTGCTATTGTTGTGGTGACTATTGGGATAGTCACTTCTAGGTTGTTTATCTTTCGCTTTTGTTATTATTATCCCCTTTGTTATTTCAATCTTAAAAATGAATTGCAAACTTGCCTTTAAATGTATTACATTATTGCAAATGAAAATTGGCTTTATGCAAATAAAACATATGGCCTCCACTAAACAAGCCTGCATGTAGCATATTGCAGTCCGCTAGTTCACACGTCGATCTTGCGGTACAAAGACAATCTTTGTACTCGTGTGCTTTGCTTAATGTTTTTGTTGCAGAGGAAGAAGGTGAGCCTCAGGGTCCTCACTTCTGTGAGCTGTGCTGTCGCTTCGTGGGTGACGACTAGTCTTGGCGGTCCGGTCAGATGCCTTGTGGGTTGAAGGCACACTGATTGGCTTTGTTTATAGCCATCTTTTGGCACTTTTGCTTCCGCTGTCGCTCTTTTGTTATTTGTGTATCTTGTGGCACATCGGCCTATATCCGTATCTTTGTTGCTATTTGGTTATCTTCCGTTTGTAGTGTGATGTTTGGACTCTATGTGTGGAATGGAGTTGATGTCTAATTTTGTACCGGGGTGTGTATACTGCTTTCTGGGAAGTATACATATCTCGAGGATCAGTTTATTTGATTTGTGATGCTAGGACCAGGTGGTTGGGTAAGCATTACAAACCAAATAAACTGGGGTCCTCACACTTACCAAGGAGTGGCAGGAGCCAAGGTGGCTACTTCAATTGCCACGACAGGAGCGGCGGCCACTTCGGTTGCCACGGCAGGAGTGGCGGTCACTTTGGGTGCCACGGAGAGAGGTAATGCGATCGATTCACGCGGCGTCGTGCGGCGGCGGCGGTAGGCTTGATTAGTTGTCTCAGCAACCGAACTACAGTGGCAGCACACTTGATTGGTTGTCGTGGTAGCAAGATGGCAGCAGGCGGTAGGGCGCGTCGGTTGTGTATGGTTGCTGTGGTAGGGGAGGCACAGCGGCGGCAGGTGACTTGGTGACCGCGTTAGCGCCACCTGATGGCTGTGGCAGCAAATTGGTGGTGGTGACAGGGAATGGTGGCAGGAGAGCGATAGCAATGAGTTGTCGCAGCAGCGTTGAGGTGGCCAATCGGTTGCCGCGGTAGGTGTTTTGGTGACTACGGCAAAGATCGGTGGGCAGTGGCGTGGCTGCGGGTGGTGGGTGCTTGGCGTGCGCGAGGGACGATGAGTGCCATTGCAGCGAAGGTAGTGGTGGCAGGGGACTGGGGCAGGAGTGCGGCAGCGAGGAGTTTTCGCGGTAGCATTGTGCAGGATGAAAAATATTGTTGTGGCAGAACTAGACGACTTGCAAGAGACTCTAAACTAGACCAATCTAGATAGAAACCAGCACAAAGACTCGAGGATGCAACAAAAATTCAACAACGCAAACTAAAAGAAACAAATTGCATTGGCTCAAAGGGCTCGGTATGGATGATAGATGCAATATTTTTTGGGCAATTTTCTGGACTCTAGGTATGAAAAATGAATCTACTATTAGAAAACTGGAAACTCTGACCGATCAACTGCAGCTCTGATACCACCTGATGAGACAATATGGGTCCCAATCTTCCGATAGGATGATAACTTTGATTTGGAGGAGAACGACTTTGATGATGCAGGCTTCTAGCCGGTCATGACCAGAATGCCAACCAATCGCTAAACCACACTCCGAGTCGTTATCAACCGTGCCAAGAACACGATTGACCTAAACACGAGGTTCTATTCCTGCATGCAATTGAAGAACATGCAAGAACAAGATAATAAGCAATCTAAAATTGCAAATAGGATTGAAATACTAGATAAATTGGCGTTCTGAAGTGGTATTATAGTTGGTCTAATCGACACAAGCGAATACACGAAGTTGCAATGTAGCTAACTTTTAACTAAACAAAATCCCAGGGGGTGCGGCCTCCGTAAATAGGGGGAGCCGCACATAGCTAAGAGATAAGGGGGTGGTACTATTCATGATATAGTACGGTTGTGAATAGTGCAACCCAAGGCTGCACATATTTTTAGTTAGTGTAGCATGGCTTGTAGCAAGTGTAGAATTTTGACATGGCTGCCACCTGTTGCTGGCCTGACAACAATATGAGTATGCACAAGGCAACAATCGTTGCTACTCTCTTACCCTCCATTCCGCTTGCTGCTGTAAAATCAGATAGGCTCACACGGATTAGATTAGAGACTAACATTTGTGCAGTGATGTTTGATGAAGGAACAGAAATGAAATCAAATTGACAGATAGTAATAAGATGTTTCCTATGTGTTTTTGGGGACAAGAGAGATTTGAGACACTAATTTTTTTGGTGGTTCTGCTCAGGTGATGGCTTGGTGCAGCAACCTTCTGATCATGTGTCCCTTATACATAGCATCGTAACAAAGGCGTATTCAAAGCATTCTAGTTTGTGAATCGGTGGTTAATGCTAACAAGTGATTCATCCTTGCAAAAGCCTTCCAAGATCATTCAGATTTGAGAACCTCCCCCAAAATCAAAAATATATTATCCTATGTTTGTCCCGTTGATTGAAAGAGACAGTTGAACTCTTTTCAAATTTTTAGAAAGAAATATTCCATGCATTGGAAGTCTTTATTTTCTTCATAATTCTATGACAAGTCTGGCTGATTTGCATATCTGGTTCCTTCCTATTTGTTTGCAGGTAGGATAAAATCAAAATATACATGCCATATGTTTATTTGGAGCTGAAATATATAATATTATTATACAACTAAATCATCTCTCGGTATAAAGAGTGGAACCAACACACCAATTTCACCGCTAGTAAGAGAAATGTGCAGCTTATGTCCATGTAGTTAAATGTCACTAGTGTTCTTCCTCATGAAACAAAACAATGAGGATGTGAAAAAAATACCATAGGCTACTTCTTTTCTTATTATCATTGGCCATTGATAAACGGCCAATTCAAGCATTATCATGATAAAATGAAATGGTAGCTAGTCTTACTTGAATCATTTTCTCAAGAAATGCATGCATGCATGTAGGATCATATCTAGGCGATTATATGATCCATGAATTGGATACACTCACAAAAATTCTAGTGTGTTTGTTTTTTGGCAGCTGTGAACAATCCATAGGTTGGCAGGGTGATGCCAATCAAAACACATATAACAATTTTCACACAAAAAAGCCAATGCGATGTATTGCCTTGTGCATCAACAAGTAGACTCGATGAGCTTTCCATGCAGTATACGACATGTCTACCAAATGTATTGTTGTTAACACAAAATTCATTCCCAAAGCTGACAAAAGGTAAAAATGCACATGGGCGTGGCGTAATACCGAAGAATGACTTTTGTACAGACAAAAAAGTTGACTAATCAGTCGTCCTGCATGGATGCCACCTATCCTGTAGTACTCGTCTATTCCCCCATTGCCGACAGGACCCCACCCACAACCAGTCGTGGTAGATGGATATATGAGAGCCCCTCCACGTTCTATGATGCCACAATTGACAAAGGGCGATTGGCGCTGCTCCCGTGGCTACTACATCATCTCATCTTGAAGGAGTGCGGCCAGATCATCATATGTTTGCACGCTAGGCTTGGTCGGCCGTCGCAGTTCCCAGCACTACTGCCACCGCCCTGCGAAGACCCAAAAACGGCAGTGCCAACCTCACGGTCACCGCCGCTCATCGCCCCGACCACTAGGACCAGCTGGTGCTCGCCTACCTTATCAATCGTTTCCACCAGGGGTATCCCAATCGACGTGGTCGAGCAGTAAGCCCACGGGCTCTACCGCCGTTGATATCGCTCAAGACCCCGGTGCTATAGGCTGTTGTCCTTTCCTGGGTAGGCTTGGAAGTTGGGCATTGCCATGTCGGCATGGCACGAGCACGGTGGCTTGGACACGGCAACTGCGACACATTGTTTGTATCGGCAAGCACTAGAAAAAATCCTTCCACCAAACATTCTAGAAGCATTAAAAATAGACGGTTGTATGGCAAGAAAAAGTTCAATTCAATTATGTTTGATCTCATTATATATGAATATATTATTACAATATCAATATTTCTTAAACCTAATCATCCCATATGTATCTTTCATCGTGCCCTGATGACCCTATGCCTATGCTTGCTTTAGCTTGTTACCTCTCCATTTCATCATACTCAACACTCGTAAGCAATCACAATTTTACCCTAAAAGGAATTATAACACCCTCTGCAATTGCAAGGCAGCACATATTTTTAGTTTTGGATGACCCGATACATATTTTCAGAGAAGAATATTTCCAATTTGTCATACATGTCATTCATACCAATACGAGGATTTCTGAAAGTTGATGTGAATTATAACAAGGCCTAGGGAAAGGGAATGCAGTTGCAACTTTGTGAGGACCTCAATTTATTTGGCTTGTAATGCTTAACCTTCCACTTGGTCCTAGCATCACAAGTCAAATAAACCGAGCCTTGAGATATGTATACTTCCCAGAAATACAGTATACACACCTCGCCACAAAATCTTGCATCAATTCCATTCTAAACATAGAGTCCAAGACAACACAATAATAAAAAGTAGATACACAACAGTGGTTATTACAAAAGAGGGCCGACCGGCCAAAAGACATACAAATAACTAAGCGATAATGAAGCAAAGTGCCATAAGATGGCTATAAACAAAAGCAAATTAGTGTGCCTTTACCCACAAGGCAACCAACCGGATCGCCAAACTAGTCGTCCCACACCCCGCCGCAGCACAACTCACAAAAGTGAGGCCCTTGGGGCTCACCTTCTTCCTCTGCAATAAAAATATTAAGTAAAGCAAATGAGTACAAAATGTACTACAAGGCTGGCGTGTGGAATAGCAGACCTATACATATACTACATGCAAGCTTATTGAGTGGAGTCTGTATGGCTCATCTTTAGCACAAAGCAATCTTTATTTGCAATAACATAATGCATTTTAAAGAGCAAGTTTGCAATTCATTTTTATTGTTGAAATAAACAAGATCAAATAATAACAAGAAATAAATAACAACAACATCCCGAAGTGACTAACCCAATAGTCACCACAACAATAGCATGAATTACCCATTCATACAACCCATGTCAAGTTTTAAGTTTTTAAAAGGTTGTAGTCTAGTTCTCACGGGGCGTAACCGAGCGTGTCCATAACCTAGGACGAGGCTATTCGAATAGTTTTAACCTGCAGGTGTACCAATGTACCCACACCTTAGACCGCCTTTAAGCCACAAAAGCACACTTAGAAGGTATGCTTGCACGGCTAAGTCCTCTGAGACATTTCCAATATTGTGTATTAACTACGAGCGCTCGTATGGGTAGAAACCCATCTGTTGACATGGTAAAGCCGAAAGACAACTACCCACTCGGGGTAAAGCTTTGGACAACTACCATGCTCCCAAACACCATCCCTCCTGCGACCCCCTACGACTCGGAGCCAACACACGCCAAAGTACTAAGTCAAGAGAGATCCCATACCCTTTAGTGTGGTTAGCACGCAAAAATGCTCAGCACGATGGCGCAAGTAACTCGGTCCTTGTTGACTCGGGCACCATTCCAAACACACCCAACAGATCACACCAACATACCGTTGTGCCCAAGTCTAAATCATTTCTTTAATTTTCATTTTTAGGTTTCATAGTTAAACATATCGCAAGGCTGAATAATAATGTCATAATACTTTTGTGTGATCAAGGTTATCGACTAAGTCAACAACCGCCCAATACTACTAACAACTAAGCATGGCTAAGCAATTGGAACTCGTAACCTACTAAGTGAAAAGAGTCCATCCAACGAACTCTAATCACAGCAAATAACCTAGGCTCAGGTAGTAGAGAACAATTATTTACCTACAGATTATGCATCTAGAGGATTAACTAATCAATTTAACAACAAAATAGCAATGTATACATACGAGTTGAAAACAATATATTAGACTTTAAAATAGTAGGATTAACATGATCAAACCGCTTGCTGGTTTCTTTGCTCAATATGTTCTTGAGGCTCACTCGCAAATACAGAATCATCGCAATCTATCGATCGAAAGAAAGAACAAATAAGAATGAATCACTGCAGACAATACAGAGATTTCAATTTCATCAAATCGCACAAAATTCACACAGAAGATAGATAATGATTTTAGAAAAATTTAGGAACATAGCACATTTTATTTGGAGTTAATGAGAATTTTCTAGGAATTTTCTAAGTTAAAATACATAAAAACAACATTAAATTAATTATCAGATTTTTATGAAACAGATAAATAACTAAAACCTATTTTAGTAAATAGTAAATTAAAAATGAAAATTAACAAAATTGGTTTCATTCGATTTGGAGCAAAATTGAATTAGTTATGAATTTTCTAAGTTTAAATGAATTATTAGTGCAAAAGAAATTCAATTCGGAAATCCTAAAAGCTTTAATTTCTTTTTCCACCGGCGCTTGGCTGACCCACGGTCACTGACCGGTGGGACCGAGCGAGGGCGCTGACTGGGTCAACTCTACCCCAGCCGGTGCCAACGGCGACGTCGAAGGCGTATAATGTGAATACGCCTTCGGCTCATTCAAGCGCACTTTACAAAGTGCGCAATTATCTTAACGCGCGAGGCCCACATGTCGACTAATAAAAGCAGGTAATAATGCTTGGGTTTTTCTGTTCCACGGCCCGCGTGTCGATGGAACAAAGGTGTAACAACCCCAAAATTAGAGTTTGTATTTTAAATGTATAAAAATATTAAAATTTAAAAACTTTGTTGTATCTCTTGGTCATGCTCTTGGTTTTCTAAAATTTGTGCACAATTTTAAACTTTTGATGTTTTGTATTACTGATTGTGTTGGAAATTTCAAAACTTTTAAACTTAAAATTCATTCCTATTTGAAATCCAGAAAAATGTGTGAATAAAAGTTTCCAAAATAATTTAATCAAATACTAGATTATTTATCTTGAATTATCATTATTTTTACCAAATTTTTAGAAGTCTTTTGCCTTCCCAAAATTCAAAACAAATCCCAAATGCAGATTTGAATATAAATTAAATCTAACAAATTATAATATATAAAATGTGTAAAATTATTTTTCTTAGTACCTTGTGAAGCTCAGAGTGCCCACAAAATTTCAGAATTTTTGGAATTTTATTTCTATTTCAAACTTCTAAGTCAAACTGGATTGTTTTCGGTCAAAATTAAATCCAAATTCTAAACTTTAAACCTAGACCCTACTGTTCATCGGGCTCGAACCGAGCCCGACTCAACCCTGACCGGACCCAAACTCCCCGACCTGGCTTGACCGAACCCACTCACCCGAGCCACCTCCTCCCCCTCACTTACCTGTGTGCCCCGTTGTCAGCGCTTCTCCTCCACGTCTTCGTCCGCGCCAGCCCGCCCGAGCGCCAGCTCGCCTCGCCCGGCTCTGCATGCATGCGGCGACTCGCCACCCGGATTTGGCGCCGCCGGGTTTCCTCTGTGTCGGTCGCGACTTCTCCCGTCGCATCGCGCATGCTTGCCCATGATTGCCGGTCGTGAGCCCATGCTCTGCCCCACCTCCTGTTCATGCGCCGAGTTTGCCGCCACCTGCGCCGCTTTCTTCTGTTATCTCCGCTCCTTCTATTTAAGTTGCGTTTCCGAGCTCGCCTCACCTTCGCCACTCTCTGCTGCTCCTCTTCATCCTCCTTCCTCTCAGAGCTCATTTGAGCACCCAACTCCGAATGTGGTTCTCGGACCCGCGCGCCGCCTCGAGTGTTCCGGCGCTCCGTGGCCCGGCCACCCACAACCGCGTCACGCGCGCCTCGCCTAGAGAAACGAAACGCCTCCATCAATTCGGAGAAAAGCCCCGTGGAGCTCGCGCGGGCCTTCTTCTTCAACTCCGGCCGAGTCCGCTAACCGCCGCGCATTTCCGGAGAGCTCGGCTCAATTCCCCTCTCCGTGAGCATCTCCTAACCTCACCCTACTCTACCCCATCACTCACTTGTGCCTCTTTCTCTCCGGACCACCACCACCGTTGGAGCGTCCGCGACCATCGCCACCGTCGCCGGACCACTCGCCGCTCTCGTCTTCGTCGATCACTCCGACACGTTCGGTGTGACCCCGGTGCCCATGCGCGCTCTAGTTCCCATCCCCTTCATCTCCGGCCAGGCGCGCGTTCGCCTCCACGGCCGCCGCCGCTCATGCCGCGCCGCCACCGTGCCTCTCCAGCCTACCCGAGACCACCTCTAGCATCCTAGATCCTCCCTCGACCCATTTTGGCCATCGCCATGGGCTCCCGCCGCTCAACCGCCGGCGATGAACCACGACCGAGCCGGCCCGAGCCCCCGTTTCTTCATTTTGAGACCTCCTCTGTTTCTCGGCGATGGGGTCCACTCCTTAATCTAGCCATTCACCGATAATCAACTTTGTAATTAGGTCACTCCAAGTGGTTTAGCAAATTTGAAGTTGAGTTTAGAAGTAGCACTTCTTTCGGCATTCTTGGTTTTGTCTGTTGAAAGTCTGCAGGTATTTAAATCTGACAATAGTATTAGCTCATAAGAAGATGAGTGCTAGTGTTGTGTCTAACTAAAGGATCACC
The DNA here is from genome assembly GCA_036346255.1 of Ampelocalamus luodianensis. NCBI lineage: Eukaryota > Viridiplantae > Streptophyta > Magnoliopsida > Poales > Poaceae > Ampelocalamus > Ampelocalamus luodianensis. The sequence goes on from JAYEVH010000558.1 coordinate 19,456, forward strand.
AAAAATTTGTTTAGCAAATAGATAAATGAATGATTGTTCTAGTAAGCAGTTAGTTGGCAAAGCAATGAAATCCCTTAGATGGGCTGTTGAGCAGAGAAGCTGGTATTTAGGTGAGCAAGTGTTTTGTCAGTAATTTCACTTGCTAAACCAGTCTAGTGACCTGTCTACCAGCTTTGGGTATGTCATGTGATCACACATTGTAGTAGCTAAGCTAGGAATTGAGGTCTAAGTAAAATCTGGCTAATAGAGTTCAGTTCTGAGATGTCCTGTTATAGGATGCATGCTCAGTTGTCTGTTGAAGTTTAGATTTTTTGGAAGACTAAAGTCCAGGCTAATTCGGTATTCTTATTGTCCTAACTCACTGTGGCAACCAAATCGAAAAACTAGTAGAGAAGTGAGTTTTGAATAAAACTAGATAGCCCTCTCTGTGTTGTATTATAGCCTTTAGAGTTTGATCTAACGAAAGCAATCTAAACACATAAAACAAGTGTTAAGAATGATCAATCCCAATTAAAACAATGAACCTCCTTGATCAATTGGATAGTTGCCAAGGTAGTTAGTGAGACAGTTAAATAAACTCTTTTTCTTAATAGAATTGTTAAGAAATTTGAGGGTAATTAGAAGGAGAACATACAAGAGGCTTGATTTTTGATTGTATGATCATAGTGGTTGTATTCATAGAATGTCCAGTGTGAGAGTGCTTGTGAGTATTAGGTAGTCTGTTAAGGAAAGCGTTATCACCTAAGCTTTAGATAATCTCTCCCATATCATGAGACCTTATGCCCAAATCTTAACTTCAAAATTTGTAACCCATTCAAATCAACTCCTAGTCCAATAATTTGTGCCTTTAAATTTATCTAAATTGCATAATCTATCTTCTGTGTTTTTATTTGTTGGTTATCCTGTTGGTGTTCTGGTGTTTATTTGCTGTTTTTCGCTTTGGCAGTTTTAACCGTTAGATGGCGTTGTTTACGAGAGTGATCCTCTGCAGCAAGTCAATTATCTCAAGCAAAGCAAAGGCAAGCAGTTTGATCATGTTAATCCCAGTATTTTAAAGTCTAATATTTTGTTTCAACTGTATGTATGCATCGCTTAAATTGTGTTAAATTGGTTAGTTAATCCTTTAGATGCATAATCTGTAGGTAGATGATTATCCTCTACTACCTGAGCCTAGGTTATTTGCTGTGATTAGAGATCGATGGATGATCTCTTGTCACTTAGTAGATACGATTTCAATTTGCTTAGACATGCTTAGCTATCGGTAGAACTGGGCGGTTATCGACTTTAGTCGGTAGCCTTGATCACACAAAAATTATTAAAACTTTATAGTTCAGCATTTTGCTATATTACTTGTGAAAACAAAAAAATAAAAACAAAATGATTTGGACTTGGGCATAACGGTATGATCCGTGTGATCTGTTGGGTGTGACTCGAATGGTGCCCAAGTCGCTTAAGGACCGAGTTACTTGCGCCACCGTGTCTTGAGCATTTTGCGTGCTAACCACACTAGAGTATATGGGACCTCTCTTGACCTAGTACTTTGGCGTGTATTGGCTCGGTCGCAGGAGGTCGCGGGAGGGATGGAGGTGGGAGCATGGTAGTTGTCCAAGAGCTTTACCACAGTGGGTAGTTGTCTTTCGGCTTTACCATGTAAGCGTATGGATTTCTATCCATACGACGACTCGTAGTTGATACACAATATTGGAAAAAGTCTTGTTAGACTTAGCCGTGTCTCGCATACCAAAGGAAGTATGCTAACCGTGGTGGTGGAAAGGCGGTCTAAAGTGTGGGTACATTGGTACACCTGCAGGTTAAAACTATTCGAATAGCCTCGTCTAGGTTATGGACACGCTCGGATACGCCCGTGAGAACTAGACTACAACATTTAAATTAAAACTTGATGGGTGATGCAGAACGGGATTCGTGCTATTGTTGTGGTGACTATTGGGATAGTCACTTCTAGGATGTTTATCTTTATTCTTTTGTATTATTATCCATCTGTTATTTCAACATTAAAAATGAATTGCAAACTTGCCTTCAAATCAGATTACATTATTGCAAACAAATCGGCCGTGCAAATGAAACATATGGCCTCCACCAAATAAGTGCATGTAGCATATGAGCAGTCCGCTAGTTCACACGTCGGTCTTGCGGGTACAAAGACAATCTTTGTACTCGGATGCTTTGCTTAATGTTTTTGTTGCGAGAGGAAGAAGGTGAACCCAAGGGTTTCCTGTGGTGAGTGTCTTTGCGGCTTGACGACTAGCTTAGCGGCGGTCGGTTGTTTACAATGGTTATGTGGCTAACCGGTTGGTTTTTGTCTTAGCCATCTTATGGCATTTCTGCTTCCGCTGTTTGTTTATTTATTTTGTTGTCTTATTGTTAGGCTTGTATTTATCGTAATGTATGGATTTGATGCATAATTTTGTGTAGAGGTGTGTATACTGCAGTTCTGGGAAGTATACATATCTCGAGGCTCAGTTTATTTAATTTGTGATGCTAGGGCCAGGTGGTTTGTTAAGCATTACAAGTCAAATAAATTGGGGTCCTTACAAAAGGGTTATCAATTGGGTCAAACTGACACCACTTAGCACTAATGACCGTGATTTATTTTCGTTTACTCGCTAAGATCGCGCGGCGTCCGACAACAACGGGCTCGGGGCGAGTTCTGCCGGGCGTGTCGCCGGCGGCATGGTCCATGGCGGCGTGGGCTCATGACCAAAATGGGTCCTCCAAGGACTTTCGCACCCACTGGTAGCTGGGCCTTCACCGGAGGTTGACCGGAGCGGCGGCACGACGGGGAATGGCGGCGATGAGCTACGGCCGAAATGGCAAAGTGCACAGCGATGGACCTGCAAGCAAACGAGCGTGCGCACGAGTGACCACAGTGTGCTAGGAGCTCACCGGGATGACGCGGAGAGGAGGAGCTTGCCGGAGATGGGCTGTCGGCGATGAACCGCGACGGCGACTAGGGTGTCACTGAGGAGGGAGTAACCTGAGCAAAAACAGGAGAAGAGAGAGGTAGAGATAGCTCAAGTGAGTGCACGAGATGGTGCTTGCGCGGGCAATTTCACTAGGAACCAACTCACCGGAGATGAGGACGAGGATTCAAACTTTCGGCCGAGGAAGAGGAAAACTGAAATTTGACGACCTCTGGGAATAAAACTCAAAATTAGTTGAGGGGAAAGGAGAGTGGGGAGCTGGAACGCATGATGACGCGCAAAGAAAAGGACAGGCTTCACTGGTTGTGGTGATGACACGGCGGCGGCGCCACCGCCGTGAACTAGAGGTTGCGCACTCCCTTGGTTCGAGCTTAGAGGAAACAAGGGAGGGTAAGAAATGGCTTTATGGTGTCCAAAGGAGGAAGAAGAAGCTTCAGGTGCCCTTAAGTAGGGAGAAAGGCGGAGAAATGCGAGAGAAGGAGCTCTCGACACCGATGCGCTCGGGAGCAGAGGCGGCGAGCTGGTGAGGGAAAAGACGGGCGTTTAATGCCGCCTAGGGCATGGGCTAGCAGCGGAAGATGCGGCCGAGGTGAGGCGCGCGAGAAAACCAAGAACGGGTGGATGGACTGCAAGGCGAGGTGGCGCTCATGCACGTCGCCGACGCCGCTCGGCTCTCAGCAGCGAGGTAGGTGACGGCCTGACAACCGGGACCCACACGTCAGTGGCGGCGACAAAACGGTGCGGCACCTGGTTGAGTCGGACTCAGGCTCGGGTTCGGCGAGACGACGCGGTCGAGCCAGGTCGGGGGTGCGGTCGGACTCGAGTCAGGCTCGGGTTCGAGCCTGATGAACAGTACTAGGGTTTAGGTTAGGAATTAAATTTTGACCGAAAACAATTGAGTTTGACCTTGCAGTTTAAAATAGAAATAAATTTCTAAAAATTCTGAAAATTTTTGTGAGCATTCTAAGAATCAAATAGGACTTAGGAAAAATAGTTTCAAACACTTTATATACTGAAATTTGTTAGAATTAAATCATTTTCAAATCTACATTTGGGATTTGATCTGAATTTTAGTGAAGTCAAAATCACTTCTAAAAATTTGGTAAAAATAATTATAATTCAAGATAGATAATCTAGTATTTGAATAAATTAGTTTTAGAAATTTTTATTCTTACTTTTTTCTGGAATTCAAGAGAAATTGAATTTAAGTTTAAAAGTTTGAATTTTCAACACAAACTTCAATACAAACATCAAAAGTTTAAAATTGTGAACAAGTTTTGGAAAACCAGAGCATGATCATGAGTTACAACAAAAGTTTTGAACTTTCATACTTTTATACATTTGAAACACAAACCCTAACTTAGGTTGTTACAAAATCTCCCCCCTTACAAGAATCTCAACCCGAGATTCCGATCACTAGGAAAAGAAAGAAGGGTAGTCTGCATGGAGGCGATCTTCCCGCTCCCAAGTTGCCTCATCCTCGGAGTGATTCGACCACTGAACCTTAAGGAACTTGATTAAACGGTTCCTTGTTCTTCGTTCAGCTTCTTCAAGGATACGAACAGGGCGCTCGCGGTAGGTCAAATCTTCTTGCACATCGAGATTCTCCAATGGAGTTTCCTCAACCAGAACACGGAGACACTTCTTCAATTGGAACACATGGAACACATCATGCACTCCCTCAAGTGTAGCTGACAACTCCAACCTGTAAGCAACAGCTCCCACTCTCTCGATGATGCGATAAGGCCCAACATATCGAGGGGCCAACTTGCCCTTGATGCCAAAACGCCGATGACCCTTCAAAGGTGAAACTTTGAGATAAACAAAGTCATTGGGCTGGAAACTCAGCTCACGGAGATGACGATCTGCATAACTCTTTTGCCTTAATTGGGCCACACGCAAATGCTCGCGGATCAACTGAACCTGGCTTTCGGCCTCATTGATTGAATCTGGGCTGAAGAACTTCCTTTCACCAGTTTCTGACCAGTTCAATGGGGTTCTGCACCTCCTCCCATACAAAGCCTCAAACGGTGCCATACCGAGACTAGCCAGGAAGCTGTTGTTGTAGGAAAACTCTACAAACGGCAGGCACTTCTCCCAATTCTTCCCATAAAAAAGAACACAAGCGCGGAGCATATATTCTAACACCTGGTTGACTCGCTCGTCGACCGATCACAGGGATGATAGGTGAATTTGAAAGAAAGACGGGTCCCCATGGCCTCTTGTAAACTGTGCCAAAATCGAGAAGTGAACAGAGAACCACAATCTGACACAATTGTTCGTGGCACACCATGTAAGCTCACAATACGAGATATGTAAAGATCCGCTAACTGATTCACATCAATCTTCGCTCGCACTGGAAGGAAATGGGCCACTTTCGTCAATCGATCAATGATAACCTATAAAGCTTCCTTCCCTGAAGAAGTACGGGGTAACCTAGTGATGAAATCCATGCCGACGGAATCCCACTTCCACTCAGGCACTGGCAAAGGCTGAAGAAGGCCTGCTGGACGCTGATGCCCGACCTTAACACGACAGCATACGTCGCACTCGGCAACGAACTTGGCAATCTCGCGCTTCATACGGGTCCACCAGAATCTCTGACGAAGATCTTGGTACATCTTGGTAGCCCAGGATGGATAGACAAGGGGGAATCATGGACTTCCTAGAGAATCAAATCCCGCAATTCCGGGACCTTTGGAACCACGAGATGTTGCCCAAACCACACAACGCTATGCTCATCTTCTGAGAAACACCTAGCTGTCCCATTTTTGATGTTCTGCTTGATTTGACTCACAACATCATCTGATTGCTGTGCGGCCTTGATTTGATCCATCAAGGTTTGTTGCACAACCAAAGCATCAAGAGAACCGTGCTCAACCAAACCCAAATTGAGCCATTGAAATCCTTCCAAAAGGAAGGCTGTTGCTCTTGGAGCATCAAAGTATTGCAATACACCTTCCGACTAAGTGCATCGGCAACGACATTGGCCTTGCCCGGATGATATTGAATGCCCATGTCATAATCTTTGATCAATTCCAACCATCTTCTTTGCCTGAGGTTCAGATCCGGCTAGGTGAACAAATACCTCAAGCTCTTGTGATCAGAATACACCTCACAACGGTTACCGATCAGGTAATGTGGGCGCCCCGGATTATTGCAAATGTACTTAATTAAATTCATACTGTAGCACAATTATTAATGAAGGAACAGTACTGTCCCTTAATTAAAGATCATGCTAAAGATATAAATTTAACAAGTAACAATTCCAATAAACAGGATCCCCGGATATATATATATATCTCACAATGGTTCCCAGGATCAACGACCATTGCATATATATATCCTCCAACAACATTGCATCATACACATACAAGTCATACATTTGCATAATTAAACATAAGTTTACATCATTCGGTTAATACTACAATATTAGGTGACTTGGTCACTTCAAAAGTTTAACAAATGGAAGCAAAGACAAAATATTAAAGTCCACCAATGGCCTCATCCACCCGCAGCAATTGCGTGGAGGAAAGAAGTAGCGTTACTCGTTAGCGTCACCCGATCGGCGCTAACGGTACTTCATAAAGAAAACCGTCTCTCTCTGCAACAATAGGTGATAACACCTGAGTACGGAAGGTACTCAGCAAGTCTTACACAAACTAATAAAAGAAAGTGTTGATTAGAGCCTACCCAAAGGAGTAGAATTTATATATGCATAAGGTTACAACAGGAAGGCATAAAGGTTCAAATTTGCATAAAGCGATACATCTTAACCTACAAGTACTAAATTTGGATAAAGCAATTTAATAAATCAAAGTTTAACTAAAACAGTAAGCAAATGACATAATTGTAAACAGTACAGTGCATGAATCCCTCATGCACAGCCAAAAACCGAAACCAGATTTTGAAAATCAAAACTTCTATACAGGTGACATCAATTCAAGTTATCGTCCATGACCGTGGACACGGCTATTCGAACAGTTTATACCCTGCAGGGGTGTACATCTTTACCCACATGACTTAGCTAGCCCGTTGCCTTCGGATGCCTCCGAATGATGAGGTACTTCCTTTGGTATGCCGACCGGGGAAACTAAGATTTGGTATTTTCAACAAGCTAACACTATTGAGTTGGACCCCATGTGTGAACCGATCCGCTTAAACAACGATCGATAGCATCCGCTAACTGGGCACACATGTTACGTCGAGAATGTCGATCCAAACAATTAAATGCGAACCGGCTCACTACCCATATTAGGATGCAATCGGCACCATTAAGGTATCGTATATGCTACTTGAGCACATATCGCCCTCACCGTTCTAAGAACATCGATCTCGACATACAAGCTCACATGGCATACAACGCAGTCATCGGACCAAAGCATCTATGCCATACAAGGTCAATACACATATTCTTACTCTCCTGTTTCCAACCCAATAGTCTTAACATTTTACTTAACCAAGCGCGCCATACTTTGCATGTGGAAAACGTGGGGACTTGAATTGAATAATCGAGTTCGGTCCTTAATTAACCGGACAAGTCCACCACAAACCCAATCTCGTGCACAAAAGCACCATCACTAGCTTCCTCTTGTCAGATCAATTTAAATATAAAACTCATTTCGAAATAAGTAAACTGGACAAAGAGTTTCAAATAACAGAAGGTCTTTTGTGATTTCCCATGTTGACAAGATATGCTTGTCAAACTCTAAAATCTCTAGACTGCATGTCTAAGCCAAAATTGAAAATATAGGTTATAATATACAGTACTATGCTAAGGTTGAGTGTATGGTGACAATTGAGGTAATCATATTAATCCTTCATGTTAGGTCATAACTAACTACTAACAAGTCACACTTTGTATTTTCAGAAACATAGCATGCACAGTTGTCACTGGATTTAGAAAATCTAATGTATAAAATTTGGGATCAATATGGTGAGAGAGGATGCTTGCCTTGATAATAATAAACCTCATTGCGAGTTCAGTTGCTCGAAATATATTCAATTGCACAGAACTGCATTCTAAAAGAAGCAATAAGACCCAATAAATACCAAAGCTGCAATAAGTCCAAAATGGAAGAAATATGCATGATCAATCTGGAAATGCATGATTAACAGTATGCTTAAGCCATAACTACCCATAATAGTGATAACAACCCATAATATAGTCTACTCTTTTCAAAAGACAGAAGCTAGGGTTTAGTGCAAAGTTCCAGTTTTCAGATTTTAAAAGAACAGGACAAACAGATGATTTGGAAAAAAGGAAAATAGAACATGCAAAAGTTCATAAATGAAACTTAGCATGATCTTTTAGGACAATTAATACCCCAAGCTAACCTTAAGCTAACCCTAATCGATTAGATTTCAAAAGCTAAAGTAAAACCTATTTTGTCGGTTGAGCCGACAAAAGAAAACAGAGGTAAATTTCTGTTATCAACCTAAATAGATGATAACAAGGATTAAAAGAATAACTTGTTATGCCACTAGGGTTTGGTCTAAACCTAATTAGGATAACAAGTTGTGGGAGAAACCCTAGGTCTTGAAAATGACATGGAAAACCGAAAAGTTATAATATCAACTTTTGATTTAGAAACAGTTAAAGCTACGATGCTCAAAAGAATGATTAACAGACTTCTAAGGTTCTTAAGATGCTCAAGATATCGAAAATTAGGGTTTTAACTTACCAAAGAGAGGAAAGACACCACGAATTTGGCCGAAGTGGATTGTGAGAGAAATAAACTCGATTTAACCTACAAAAGATAACCAATCTTTATTGCAAGGTGGAACCGAGTTTAGGATGGATAAGCAAAAGGAACAAGAGCAAGAACTCCACTGGGCAACAATGGAGGATGAGCTTCTTCGGTCAACAATGGCAACAAAGAAAAGCTAGGGTTTATATATGGATGTTGAGCTACGAGGGCACGGAGAAGAGTCTAGAGTTGATGAGGTGTCCATTTAGGGCTAATTATCCCAAAAATTAGTTGTATAATCTTGGGATAATCTTCTCCTCTGCTCTCGTAAATGGTCGCTTGTGAGATAAGGAAGAAGGGAGGCAACATCGACATGTGGGTCCCTTTGTCATTCTCGACCATGTAGCGCTTCATAAAGGCTCAAAGAATATCACCGTCCGATCGGAAATGGCGTTTGTGATAAATAGGGAGATTAAAAGATTTGAATCGGTACCTTAAAGTATGGACCGTGCGATCTCAAATGGGCGATTGAGATTTAAAAGGGCCCAAAGGAATCTTGAGATCTACTTTGAAACGGGCGTTGGATTGGAATCCAACGATCAAATAAAAGGATACACGTCACCCTTTTAGATGTGATGACACAAAGACCGTTAGATTTGATTTCTACGGTCAAGATGAAACAAATGAACCGGATGGTCCGATTGCATACACTCATATGGACCTTACGATTGAAATCAACGATCCACCGAATTTGGGCTTTAAGGCCCACGGTCAAAAAGGAGCGTAGAGGATTTAAATCAAAGGCTCATATAAACGCGCGCCTTTGATTTCAAAATGAAACGAGCGACGCGGTTAGATCAAGAATGGACGGCTGAGATCGTGAGGGGATCCGGAGTCGTCCGAATGCATACACCAATCTGGACCACATGATGAAGATCTAACGGCCCAGAGGAGCGCGGGCCTTAATAACACGCGGTAAAAAGGAAAAGCCGTAGGATTTGAATCTGACGGCTCAGATAAAAGCGCGCCTTTAAGTCTAAAACAAAAAGGGGTGCGCTGTTGGATCGAGAATGAACGGTGGAGATTGAGAAGGGCTCCGGAGTTGTCCAATTGCACACACTGATCTCAATCGTTAGATCAAGATCCAACGGCGGAGATTAAAACGCACACGTGGACAGCTCGCGGGGAGTTATAGCCCCGCCCGTTCGATTGAAGATCGACGGTTCACATCACGCGTGGAGTTCGGGCTCGCGCCCGAGCGTGACAGAGAGCGGACCAGGTTTAAAGGGTTGGACCCAACCACAAAGATGTGAGTCGCAGCGATGCAGTTTGATTCAAACCGGTTTAGTTGACCGAACCTATTCAAAAGCTTAAAAGGTTTGACTGGCTTTTAAAAATAGCAAATAAATTTGTAAAATCATGAAACTTTTATCAAGGCTCTTGGGAAGATATATTTCCCAGATAAATTTTAAAATCACATGATCACTTTGTAAAATACATAAATATTTATTTTAGCCCGAAAATATTCATTTAAAGATAATTATTTTGCTTTAAGTCAATTTAATTTCTAAAAATGCAACAAAAATATTTTCAGCCAAGATAATTTATCTAGGCTTTAGTAATAGTACTTCCCAGTCATAATACAAGTTTTATCTTGTATTCCTTTAAGGCTTCAAATGGTTCTTTTGGATTTTGGGCTAAAAAGGAAGGTTTTGAATTTGTAACATACTGCCCAAATGGTAAAAATGAACAGTAATGCTATGAACAGCACCTCATTACTGTTCATAAAGCATTTAATTACTGTTTATAGAATTGGGGATGTTACAGGTAATGTCGCCAAATCTTGAGTGCATGGACCACAGCAGCTAACTCCAAATCATGGGTAGGATAGTTGAGTTCATGAGGCCTCAACTGCCTTGATGCATAAGCCACTGCTTTGCCTTCTTGCATAAGAACACACCCGAGTCCCTGACGAGAGGCATCGCAAAAGATATCGAAACTCTTGTGGACATCAGGAAGAGCAAGAACTGGGGCTGAAGTCAACCACTTCTTGAGTTCCTGAAAACTCTCATCACAAGCAGAGGACCATAAAAACTTCTTGTCCTTCTTGAGCAATTCAGTCATTGGCTTCGCGATCTTGGAGAAATTCTCGATAAAGCGTCGGTAGTAGCCCGCTAAACCAAGAAAACTCCGCACATCAGTGACTGACTTGGGCCAACCCCAAGATAGCACATCGCTGACCTTGCTAAGATCCACAGCTATGCCTCCAGCTGAAAGAACATGGCCCAAGAATTCCACTTCCTTCAACCAGAACTCGCACTTGCTGAACTTCACATACAGCTGATGCTCACGCAGCTTTCCCAACAAAATATTCAGATGTTCAGCATGCTCTTCCTCATTCTTGGAGTAGATAAGAATGTCATCAATGAATACCACCACGAACTTATCCAAATACTCCATGAATACCGAGTTCATAAGATTCATGAATAAAGCAGGAGCATTGGTTAAGCCAAAAGACATGACGGTATACTCGTAAAGACCATAACGAGTAGTAAAAGCCGTCTTTGGAATATCCTCAGCTCTGATCCTGACTTGATGATATCCCAACCTCAAGTCAATCTTGGAGAACACCTGAGCTCCAGTCAATTGGTCAAAAAGAGCATCAATGCGGGGTAAAGGATACTTGTTCTTCACCGTCACCTCATTAAGTGGACGGTAATCAATGCACATACGCAAAGTCTTATCCTTCTTCACAAAGATCGAAGGACAATCCCAAGGTGATGAGCTAGGACGGATGAAACCTTTTGCTTGAAGCTCACCTAATTGCTTCTTAAACTCCTCCAACTCATTGGGAGGCATCCGATACGGCGCCTTTGAAATTGGGGCGATACCGGGCAGTAACTCAATGACGGACTCAAGGTCTCAAACCGGAGGCATCCTAGGTAAATCATCAGGGAAAACATCCATAAAATCACAAACTGTGGAAACATCCTGAATTTTCAAGGCTGGCTTCGCTACAAGTGCACAAAGGCGTGGCCCTTGCAGCTGTAGTGAAAATCCAACCTGTTCGCCTGAGAGGCTGGTGAGGAAGACCATGTTCTTGGCATAATCGATTTGTCCCAAGTGCTGGGGCAACCATTCCATGCCAAGAATTACATCCAGGCTCGCTGAGTTGAGTAGGATAAGATTTGCCAAGAATCCCACTCCTTTGACTTCGATAGGAACATCCCGGCATTCTTGATCAGCTCTCATTTCCGACCCCGGAGAGCGAATAAGCAAAGGTACCCCGAAAGGAACACAGTGAAGACCACTAGCAGCAGCAAATGATCTCGAAATAAAATAATGCGAAGCTCCTGAATCAAATAATACTGCAGCAGGGCGATAATTGACAAGAAATGTACCCAGCACAACGTCAGGCGCCTCCTGAGCCTCCTTAGCTGAAATGTGGTTAACTCAGCCGCTACTCGCACCCTGGGTCTTCTGGATCATCTTCTGGTCAGGTGGGTGACCACTCCCCTGCCCGCGTCCTCCATTAGGACGAGGGACCGCTCCAATCTTCTGAGGGCAACTATTAGCATAGTGGCCCTTGTTGTGGCAATGGAAACAAGTAACCTCGGCCGCCGGATTGTGGAGGCCACCCTGCTGCTAGTACGCAGGTGCACATGACTGAATCACGGCCTACGGGGGATGGGAAACTGGTGCCGACGACCTCGGTGCTAGTGGAGCCAAGGAACGGGCCCCTGGTGCTGGCCCAACACGAGGACGAGTGAGGCTGGCCTGTGCAGACCGATGGGCCTCCCATTTGCGCTTGCGGGACTCGCCCAGCGCCTTTGCCTTATGCTCAGCAACAATGGCCTTATCAACTAAGGCCTAAAAGTCAGGGAAATCCACAATAGACAGCTTGTCGTGCAGCTCCTCGGACAAGCCATCCATAAACTTCTCCTGTTTGGCCTCATCAGAGGCCACTTCCCCCAGAGCATAATGAGCCAAGTGATTAAACTCGTAGAGGTACTCCGTCACAGATTTGCGCCCTTGTTTGAGCGCGAGAAATTCTTTCTTCTTCAGCTTCATCAGGCCATCAGGGATGTGAGCCCGACGGAAAGCCGACCTGAACTCCTCCCACGAGACCACATGGCCCGCGGGCTGCATGACGAGATAGTTCTCCCACCATGAGAGTGCCGCGCTCTCAAGATGGTGGGACGCGAAGAGTGCCTTCTCCTGCACCTGGCACTGAGCGATGTTGAGCTTTCTCTCAACCATACGCAGCCAATCATCTGCGTCAAGAGGATCCTCTCAGCGGGAGAAAGTGGGCGGCTGCGTACGGAGGAACTCTGCAAGTCCCCCGCGTGTCTGATGTCCGCCACTTTCAGATCCGGAGGCACTGGAGGGAGTGGAGGTGTTCCTCACAATGACATCGAAAATACGCGTCTGATCCATACGGTTCCGCTCAATCTGAGCAAGAACCTCAGCCATGGTCGGAGGAGGGGGAAGCTCCTCACCACGACCAGCCGGCTGACTGCCACGCGTTCTCCCAGCCATCCTGTTTCACTAAGATAAGTTAGTAACAGGCCCGAGAGCAAGAAATTAATAACTCACTGAAAATAGTTCAAAAATAACCACAAAACAATTACAAGAGCTTAAGCTACAATATCATCCTCCCGAAACGACCAACCCGTATTGGCAGAACGAGCAATCGCTAAGGAAGGCAAAATTTCAGAACTCAACCATTGGTTCAACACAGCTAAAAGCAAGGAAAAAACCAACTAACAAAAGGTTAGACACTTAGCTACTTTACATCACATCTCACCCTTTTATTCCCACAAGTTTTAGTTTGATTAACCTCTCATTTTCAGTTCTACACACTAACTACTAGCTAGCTGTCCATATTTACTTCTTCAAGCTCCTGGCCGAAGTCTTGAACTCCAGAAGTTCCTATTTTTCACCAAAAGAAAGCCAACACTCTAGGTTATAACTCTCATGATTCTCCCAGACCAAATTAACTGATAAACAACTATCTTTGGAAAGGAAAGAGAGAAAATCAATTTCTAAAACTTGAATTAGAGCAAGATGAGGGTAGAAAGCTAAGATAGGTAAGGAGTAAAACCTGAGAACCTACTTAAGCTTTTATAAACCTCTTTATACTTTGAAAATAAGCTTTTCCAAAATATCCTAAGGACGACCATGCTTGGGTTACTACGGTCAGGATGGCTCTGATACCAACTTTGTGAGGACCTCAATTTATTTGGCTTGTAATGCTTAACCTTCCACTTGGTCCTAGCATCACAAGTCAAATAAACCGAGCCTCGAGATATGTATACTTCCCAGAAATGCAGTATACACACCTCGCCATAAAATCATGCATCAATTCCATTCTAAACATAGAGTCCAAGACGACACAATAATAAAAAGTAGATACACAACAGTGGTTATTACAAAAGAGGGCCGACGGGTCAAAAGACATACAAATAACTAAGCAGACAGCGGAAGCAAAAGTGCCATAAGATGGCTATAAACAAAAGAAAATTAGTGTGCCTTTACCCACAAGGCAACCAATCGGACCGCCAAACTAGTCGTCCCACACCCCGCCGCAGCACAACTCACAAAAGTGAGGCCCTTGGGGCCCACCTTCTTCCTCTGCAACAAAAATATTAAGCAAAGCAAATGAGTACAAAAATGTACTCGCAAGACTGACGTGTGGAATAGCAGACCTATACATATACTACATGCAAGCTTATTGAGTGGAGGCTGTATGGCTCATCTTTAGCACAAAGTAATCTTTATTTGCAATAACATAATGCATTTTAAAGAGAAAGTTTGCAATTCATTTTTATTGTTGAAATAACAGTAAGAACAAATAATAACAGTAGATAAATAACAACAACATCCTGGAAGTGACTAACCCAATAGCCACCACAACAATAGCATGAATTACCCATTCATACCACCCATGTCAAGTTTTAAGTTTTTAAAAGGTTGTAGTCTAGTTCTCACGGGGCGTAACCGAGCGTGTCCATAACGTAGGACGAGGCTATTCGAATAGTTTTAACCCTGCAGGGGTGTACCAATGTACCCACACCTCAGACCGCCTTTAAGCCACAAAAGCACACTTCCGAAGGTATGCCGCATGGCTAAGTCCTACGAGACATTTCCAATATTGTGTATTAACTACGAGCCGCTCGTATGGGTAGAAACCCATACGCTGACATGGTAAAGCCGAAAAGACAACTACCCACTCAGGGTAAAGCTTTTCGGACAACTACCATGCTCCCAAACACCATCCCTCCTGCGACCCTGTAACAGCCCCAATTTTATAAACAGTAACAATCTGCTTTATGAACAGTAATGGGACACTGTTCATAGCATCACTGTTTGTAATTACCAGTTTGGAGTTGCTGTTACCAAATAAAACCTTCCTTTTTAGTCAAAGTCCAAAAACTTATTTAAAGTTTTCAAGGAAATACAAGATAAAACTTGTATTATGACTGGGAAGTGTTTTCATTAAAGCCTAGATAAATTATCCTGGCTAAAAATAATTTTGTTGCATTGTTAGAAATTATTATGACTTAAAGAAAAATAACTGCTTTTAAATAAACATTTTTTGGGCTAAAATAATTATTTATGTATTTTACAAAGTGATAATGTGATTTTAAAATTTATCTGGGAAATATATCATCCCAGTAGCTTCCAGTAAAAATTTCATGATTTTACAAATTTATTTGCTATTTTTAAAAGCCCAGTCAAACCTTTTAAGCTTTTGAATGGGTTCTGGTCAACTAACCTGGTCTGACCCTAAACCTAGCACTGTAGAGACTCGAGCCACGTGGTTGAGTCCAACTCGGTGCACTGCTGTCCGGCTCTGTCACGTTCGAGCGCGAGTCCAATCCCCTCGCGCATTGTGAGCCGTCGATTTTCAATCGAACGGGCGAGGCTACGACGTTGCGTGAGCTGTCCACATATGCGCCTAACCTCCACCTTTGGATCTTAATCTAACGATCGAGGTCAGTGTATGCAATCGGACAACTCCGAAGTCCTTCTCAATCTCCACCATTCATTTCCGATCCAACAGCGCCGCCCTTTCCTTTTTAAACTTAAAGGCGCGCTTTTCTTTGGGCTGTCAGATTCAAATCTCACGGCGTCCCTCTTTACCGCGTGCTATTAAGGCCTGCGTTTCTCTGGGCTGTTAGATTATCATCGTATTGTCCAGAGCGATGTATGCATCCGGACGACCCCGGATTCTCCCTCGATCTCCGCCGTCCATTCTTGATCTAACCGCGTCGCTCGTTTCATTTTGAAATCGAAGGCGCGCTTTTATCTGGGCCTTTGGATTTAAATCCCACGGCGCTCCTTTTTGACCGAGCGCAGTTAAGGCCCAAATTTAGTGGGCCATTGGATTTCAATCGTAGGGTCCAGATTTGTGTATGCAATCGGACCATCCGGTTCATTTTCCCATCTCGACCGTAGAAATCTAGTCTAACGGTGCCGCGTCATCTCATCTAATTGAGTGATGTGTATTCCTTTTAATTGACCGTTGGATTCCAATCCAACGTCCAGATTTGAAAGTAGCCCCCGCATTTCCTTTGAGCTCTGTTTAAATCTCGATCGACCGATCAAGATCGCACGGCTCATATTAAAAGATGTCGATTAAAACCTTTTAACCTCTTTATTTATCATAGCCGCCCATTTGTAATCGGACGGCTGATGTTCTTTTGAGCTTTAGGAGGCGCGCGCGACTGAGGATGACAAAGGGACCCACATGTAAGAGTGTTCTTATCTTCTTCCCTCTCTCTCTGCGCGCAGCCATCTCTGTAAACAGAGGAGAGGTTTATCCCAAAGCTTTTGCAACTAATTTTTGGGGATATTTAGCTAAGTAGACACCTCATCAACTCTAGACCTTTCCACTTTGCCCTGTAGCTCAACATCTATATATAAACCCTAGCTTTTGCTGTTATCAGTGTTGACCGAAGGAGTTCTTCATCCTCCATTGTTGTCTAGTGGAGTTTCTTGCTCTTGTCCATTGCTTATCCACCTTAAGCACTGGTTTTACCTTGCATTAAAGATTGGATATCTTTTGTAGGTTAATCCAGATTTTATTTCTCTGTCAATCCACTTCGGTTTTCAGAATCTTTGGTGTCTTTCCTATTCTGGTAAGCTAAACCCTTAGTTATTGTATTCCTGAGCACCTTAAGGACCTTAGAAACTCATATGGATCATTCACTTGTACATCTGTAGCTCCAACTTTCTTTAAACTGAAAAGTTGTTATTCTAACTTTTCAGTCTTTCTTATCGTTTTCAAGAACTAGAGTTTCTCCTGCCAACTTATCATCTGATGAGGACATGAACCCTTCGGATACGACCACAACTCCACCTCCAATCTGGCTACTCTACTTCCACCACATATTGATCGAGAAGGCTTACGACCACTACACGACTTCGACTGCGTGGTCGAAGCCCCCGCTGAGTGGTCAAAGGAGGCTATCGACCACATGAGAAGGGGTCGTAGAAGGCTACGCATCGCATCGCATCCCGTCGTAGGATTGTTTTGACTGCTCGTGGTCTTAGCATATGGAGGTTCGACTACATCCTCGGTCGAGGACCTTAGACTAGTCGGAAGTTCGATTACACGGTCGTAGATCACTTATATCTAGTGCTGCGCTACCTCACTTTGGGCCGAGGGCCTTGTATCAACACTACATTAGGGTTTTTGGGTCGACCACCTCCCTGGCCCATAAGGACACCTAGGGTTTCGAGGGGTACTGTTCACGTGACACTAATCACGCATGAACAAGTGTCGCCGCCTCCCTTCGCCCTTAAGTAGTGGCGCCGCCCCTCTAGTTCCTTGGGTTTTCTTAGATTATTACGCCACTTTGCGCTTTCACCGCTTATCGGTTTGAGGAACCCCACATTGTGAACTTCATTCATATTCGCAATACAATTCAGATTGCATTTTTCTTGTTCTTCCGAGTTGCTTCGATTGCTTGCGTGAACAATAACCTCGTGGTAAGGTCGATCGCGTGCGAAGCGTGGTTGATAACGGCGACCGTGCGGGTGTAGCGAATTGCGAGGTGACGATCCGCCGTCGAAAGCCTCAAAGCGCCAACGCCCTCACGATTTAAACTAATCGAACCTATCGGAAGATCGGACACCGTGATTCATCATTTGGTCATGATGAGGACATGAACCCTTCGGATACGACCACAACTCCACCTCCAACTGGGCTGCTCTACTTCCACCACATATTGATCGAGAAGGCTTACGACCACTACGACTTCGATTGCGTGGTGAAGCCCCCGCCGAGTGGTCGAAGGAGGCTATCGACCACACGAGAAGGGGTCGAGAAGGCTACGCATCGCATCGCATCTGGTCGTAGGATTGTTTTGACCGCCGTGGTCTTAGCATATGGAGGTTCGACTACATCACAGTCGAGGACCTTAGACTAGTCGGAAGTTCGACACAGTCGTAGATCACTTATATCCGTGTCGCGCCACCTCACTTTGGGCCGAGGGCCTTGTATCAACACTACATTAGGGTTTTTGGGTCGACCACCTCCCTGGCCCATAAGGACACCTAGGGTTTCGAGGGGTACTGTTCACGTGACACTAATCACGCATGAACAGTGTCACCGCCCCTCCCTTCGTCCTTTAAGTAGTGGCCGCCTCCCCTCTAGTTCCTTGGGTTTTTCTTAGATTATTCTGCCACTTTGCAGTTTCACCGTTTATCGGTTTGAGGAACCCCACATTGTGAACTTCATTCATATTCGCAATACAATTCAGATTGCATTTTTCTTGTTCTTGTGAGTTGCTTCGATTGCTTGCAGGAACAATAACCCTCGTGGTAAGGTCGATCGCGCGCTAGCGTGGTTGATAACGACAGTCGTGCGGGTGTAGCGAATTGCGAGGTGACGATCTGCTGGTCGAAAGCCTCAAAGCGTCAACGTCCTCACGACGAAACTAATCGAACCTATCGGAAGATCGGGACACCGTGATTCATCATTTGGTCATGATGAGGACATGAACCCTTCGGATACGACCACAACTCCACCTCCAATCTGGCTGCTCTACTTCCACCACATATTGATCGAGAAGGCTTACGACCACTACACGACTTCGACTGCGTGGTCGAAGCCCCCGCTGAGTGGTCGAAGGAGGCTATCGACCACACGAGAAGGGGTCGTGAAGGCTACGCATCGCATCGCATCGGTCGTAGGATTGTTTTGACCGCCGTGGTCTTAGCATATGGAGGTTCGACTACATCACGGTCGAGGACCTTAGACTAGTCGGAAGTTACGATTACAGTCGTAGATCACTTATATCCGTGTCGCGCCACCTCACTTTGGGCCGAGGCCTTGTATCAACACTACATTAGGGTTTTGGGTGACCACCTCCACGGCCCATAAGGACACCTAGGGTTTGAGGTACCGTTCACGTGACACTAATCACGCATGAACAAGGTCGCCGCCTCCCTTTGTCCTTTAAGTAGTGGCGCCGCCCCTCTAGTTCCTTGGGTTTTTCTTAGATTATTCTCGCCACTTTGCGCTTTCACCGCTTATCGGTTTGAGGAACCCCACATTGTGAACTTCATTCATATTCGCAATACAATTCAGATTGCATTTTTCTTGTTCTTGTGAGTTGCTTCGATTGCTTGCGGGAACAATAACCTCGTGGTAAGGTCGATCGCGCGCAGCGTGGTTGATAACGCGATCGCGGCGGGTGTAGCGAATTGCGAGGTGACGATCTGGCGGTCGAAAGCCTCAAAGCGCCAACGTCCTCACGACGAAACTAATCGAACCTATCGGAAGATCGGGACACCGTGATTCATCATTTGGTCTGTGATTCATCATCATCCTATTTAGGTCTCAACTAAACCCTAGTAGCATAACAAGCTGTTCTTTTAATTCTT
This sequence comes from Ampelocalamus luodianensis, assembly GCA_036346255.1. Classification (NCBI taxonomy): domain Eukaryota; kingdom Viridiplantae; phylum Streptophyta; class Magnoliopsida; order Poales; family Poaceae; genus Ampelocalamus; species Ampelocalamus luodianensis. The sequence goes on from JAYEVH010000558.1 coordinate 38,984, forward strand.
GTTATCATCTATTTAGCTTGTTGGCGAGAGATCTGTCTCTGTTTTCTTTTCGCTAACTTAGACAAAAATAGGTTTCTCTTTAGCTGTTGTAATCAAATCGATTAGGATTAGATTAGGGTTAGCTTGGGATATTAATTACCCTAAAAGATCATGCTAAGTTTCATTTCTTAACCTTTGCTTGATCTATCTTCCTTTTTTCCCAAAATCTGCTATCTGTCCTGTTTTCGGTTCTTTTCAAAATCTGAAAACTGAAACTTTGAACTAAACCCTAGTTTCTTCCATTTGAAAACAGTAGGTTATAATATGGGTTATTATCACTATTAGGGTAGTTATGGCTTAAGCATGCTGTTAAACATGCATTTCCATATTGATCATACATATTTCTTTCAATTTGTACTTGTTGTCGATTTTGGTATTTATTGGATTTTATTGCTTCTTTTAGAATCTGGTTCTGTTAAAGCATTTGAATCTATATCTGAGCAACCTGAGCCTGCAACAGAAGTGTATTATTATCAAGGCAAGCATCCTCTTTGCACCATGTTGATCCCAAATTTTATACAATAGCTTTTCTAAACCCAGTGACATCTGTGCATGCTACTCTTCTGAAAATACAAATTGTGATCTGTTAGTAGCTAGTTATGACCTAACATGGTGGATTACCTTAATTATAATCATACACTCAACCCTAGCTTAGTATTGTATACTATAATATATTTTCAGATTTGGCTTAGACATGCGCCTAGAGACTTTAGAGTTTGACAAGCATATCTTGTCAAACATGGAATCACAAATGGCTTTCATTACTTTAAACTCTTTGTCCAGGTTTATTTATGTCGAAATGAATTTTATATTTAAATTGATCCGACAAGAGGAAGCTAGTGATGGTGCTTTTGTGCACGAGATTGGGATTTGTGGTGCACTTATGCGGACCAATTAAGGAGCGAACTCGACTATTCAATTCAAGTCCCCACGCACTTCCACATGTAGTGTATGGGCGCTGCTTTGTTAAGTAAAATGTTAAGACTATTGGGTTGGAAACAGAGAGTAAGGATATGTGTATTGACCTTGTATGGCATAGATGCTTTGGTCTTATGTGCGTTTTATGCCATGTGAGCTGGTATGTCGATGACGGATGTTCTTAGAAGGGTGAGGGCGTATATGTGCTCCGTAGCATATACGCACCTTAAAGATGCCGATTGCAATCTAATATGGGCAGCGAACCCGCTTGCATTAAATTGTTTGGGTCGGCATTCGACGCAACATGTGTGCCCGTTAGCGGATGCTATCGGTCGTTGTTTAAGCGAGATCGGCTCACACATGGGGTCCAACTCAATAGTGTTAGCTTGTTGAAAATACCAAATCTTAGTTTCCGGTCGGCATACCAAAGGAAGTATGTCATCATTCGAGTCATCCGAAGGCAGCGGGCTAGCTAAGTCGTGTGGGTAAGATGTACACCTGCGCAGGTATTGAGCTGCTCGAATAGCCGTGTCCACGGTCATGGACGATAACTTGAATTGATGTCACCAGATAGAAGTTTTGATTTATAAATCCGTTTGGTTTTTGGTTTGCATGAGGGATTCATGCAATCGCATCGCTTACATTTAATGTCTTTACTTACTGTTCTATTCCAACTTTGATTTATTAAATTGCTTTGTCAAAATTTAGCATTTGTAGGTTAAGATGTATTGCTTTATGGAAATCTGAACCTTTATACCATCCTGTTGTAACCTTATGCATGTAAAAATTCCACTCCTTTGTATAGGATCTAATAAACACTTTCTTTTATTAGTTTGTGTAAGACTTGCTGAGTACCTTCCGTACTCAAGGTGCTATAACCTATTGTTGCAGGTGAGGATGGTTATCTTTATGAAGTACCCATTAGCGCCGATCAGGGTGACGCTAACGAGTAAAGCTACTTCTTTCTTCCACGCAATCGCCTGCGGGTGGATGGGGCCATTGGTGGATGTTGCCGTTTTGTTTTGCTTCCGCTGTTAGACTTTTGTAGTGACCAAGTCACTCCATAATGTAGTATTAAAACCACAAGTTGTAAACTTATGTTTAATTATTGTAACAGCCCTAACTTAGGGTTTGTATTTCAAATGTAAAATTTTGAGGAGAAATAAAAACTTTTGTTGTCTCTTCAAATCATTTGAAAGTTCCTACATTTTTCCCTAGCAATTTCCATTTTCTAGAATTAAACTCTTGTGAATGGAGATTGTTGTCAGCTAATTCTTAGCCTTCAAACTTTGATCATCCTCTGAAACTATTTTTCCTAGCATCTTGATCATCCTATCTACATCCCTGAATTATTTCACAATTTTTAGATTTTGTTTGCTATTTCAAATGGCCAAGTCAACTCTGTTTGAAATCTGGTCAAACTCCTGGACAGCAGCTTGTGAATTTTCTCTAGAACAATGCAGTGCATAAAAGTTCTGGAAAAATTATACAAGGTTGTCCTCTGTCCCTAGTAGCTACCATAAAAATTTCGAAATTTTTGGAGCTCAGGAGCTACTCTAAAAATTCCCCAAACCTTCTCTGTCTTTTAAATCAAATTCTAAAAGCATCGCTCCTGCCCAACCCAACTCGTGCTCGAGTCCGACTCGCACCACTTGACTCGGTCGCGTCAACTAAACGCACCGCCGCGAGTCCAATCGATCGTGACCGTCCGATGCAAATCGAACGATCCACGTCGCGCGGCGCAACCGACCGTCCGAATGCATACATTGATCTCACCGTCCATTAGCGATCGAACGGCGCGATATCTTTCCGATCGAGTTAGACCTCCGCTCGCACCGCGTCGCCGCCGCCGACATGTGGGCCATTCCCGCCGTTCTTCCTCGCCGACTCGCGCCTCACAGGAGATCGCTGGCGCCGCAAGATGCGTGCCACGCACTCGTCGCCGCCACGCCGGGACGCGTGGTTCGCCTCCAGAGGATCGCCCGAGTCCATCTACCTCCTTGGGTCATCCATTCTTCCTCGCGTTCATTCTTGCGTTTTCTCCGCCCATTTTTAGCTTCGCCGAGAAGAACCCGAGCACGCCACCACCTCGCTGCCGCGTGCTTCTTCAACCCGCCTTCATCTTCCTTGTTCCTCGCCGCATCCATTTTGCCCATCCCGAGCCCTGGTGTCCAAAGGTATCGCCGGAGCGTGTTCATCGTCTCCAACTCCGGCGCTCTCGGCTCCGTGAGCTCATTTGCGCTCTGGTGAGTTTCCAGCTTCGTTACTTGGTTCCTTAGGATCGCACTGATTCACTGAGTCTAATGACGGCTTCATTTTCATCTTTGGTGCATCGTTGAGGCTGCGCGACCCTTTCTTCTCCAATCTCGGTTTTCCGCCGCCGCAGCAATTCCGGCCGTCTCGGTCCTTCTTCGTCGGCGTTATTGTGTGCTTCTTGCTCCTGGTGTTGAGGCGAAGCTTAAGCACACCTTCCGGAGTATTCTAGAAGCCCGTATCGCCTTCTCCGCGTGGGACCGTGCCTTCTTCTCCGCCTCGATTCGCCGCCACCGCGCCGCATCCTCGAGGTCCCGGTCACCGCTATCAAGTTCGCAAGGACGCGTGAACCGAAGGTACCACTCTCTCGCCGTAAACTCGTTAGCTAGATCACCGCGCGCGCGCGCGCCGCCGTCGCGGCGCGCGGTGAGTGAGCCGGTGATGATTAGTTTAACTCTAATCATGTCTAGTTTGAGTCTCGACTTGTGGGCCCTATTGGCTAATCACGCTTAGGAAATCGCTGATCCAACCGCTCGTTATTCATGTGTGGCGCCATGTGGGTCCATGTTGTCGCTAGGGTCGTGTAGCTCGTAATGCGCTTCTCAAAGCGTATTTCGCGGAGAGTATGTTAGGTTTGCACTTTGGTAAAGCCAAGACGATTCTTAGAATACGCCGACGCCACTTTCGCGGTCGGCTGCTCGTCAGCATTTTCGCGCGCCCGCTGTCGCTGTCCGGGGCTAGATAGCCGTGGGTAGAAAAAGGATTTAATGCTTTAGTATTTCGCCATATGTTTTTCGTTGTAATCGTTAATTCATTTAAACTTAGAAAATGCATAACTAATTCAATTTTTATCCAAATTGCATGAATCCAGTGTGTTTATTTTCATTTCAAATGTATTATTTACTAAAATTAGTTTCACCCATGTCTCTGTAGCAAAAATCTGTTAATTAATAAAATGATGTTTTATGTATCTTCTAGATTAGAAAATGCATATCTCTTTCAATATTTGTCCAAATCCAGTGAAACCAATTTTGTAATTTGCCATTTTTAATGTACTAATTATTAGATAGGTTATATACACTGTTTCTGTTCATGAAAATTTGTTAAGTAATTAACTAGTGACATGTTGTGTTTCTAGCTTAGAAAATTCATAGAAAATTATTAATAACTTAAAATGATTTGTTCTCTGTTTCTAAAATTCTGTTATTTCTTGCTTAGGCTGCTGTGTGAGTTTTGGCTTGTTTGATGTTGTTGAATGTTTGAGTTTTGTTTGTTATTCGCTCTTATTTGTCGTTATGTTCGATCGTTAGGCTTCGATATTTGCGGCAACCCCGAGGACGATCCTCCGCAAAGATATTGAGCAACAAAGACAAAACAAAAGCGTTTGATCATGTTTAATCCCAGTATTTTAAAGATTAATATTTTGTTTCAATTGTATGTATGCATTGCTTAATTTGTGTTAAATTGATTAGTTAAACCGTAGTCGCATATCCTCGTGAGCCAAAATATTGATCTCTACTACCGAGCCTAGGTTATTTGTCGTGATTAGAGATCGGATGATCTCTTGTCACTTAGTAGATCCGGTCAACTTGCTTAGACATGCTTAGCTATCGTAGAATCAAGCGGTTATCGACTTTAGTCGGTAACCTTGATCACACAAACTTTACTACAACTTTATGTTTCAAAGATTTTGCTATGCTTACTTGCAAAACTAAAACCAAAAACAAAAATGATTTAGACGCGCACAATGGTAAGATTGGTGTGATCTTTTGGGTGTGATCGAAAGGTGCCCGGCCAATTAAGGACCGAACATCTTGTGAGTTTTTGTTATCCAGCATTTCGCGCATAACCACACTAGAGGGTATGGGACCTCTCTTGACCTAGTACTTTGGCGTGTATCGGTCCCGGTCGCAGGAGGTCGCAGGAGGGACTGAGGTGGGAGCATGGTAGTTGTCCAAAAGCTTTATCCTCGAGTGGGTAGTTGTCTTTTCGGCTTTACCACATAAGCGCATGGTGTTTCTACCCATACGAGCGGCTCGAGGTTGATACACAATATTGGAAACACCTCGAGGACTTAGTCTGTGCCAGATACCTCTGAAGTGTGCTTTGGCTTAAAGGCGGTCCGAGGTGTGGGTACTGAGGGTACACCCTCGCAGGTTCAAAACTATTCGAATAGCCTCGCCCTAGGTGATGGACACGCTTGGGTAAGCTTATCGAGAGTTAGACTACAACATTTAAATTAAAACTTGATGGGTGGTACGAATCGGGATTCGTATATTGTTGTGGTGACTATTGGGATAGTCACTTCTAGGTTGTCTATCTTTCCCTTTTGTTATTATTACCCTCATCGTTATTTCAATCTTAAAAATGAATTGCAAACTTGCCTTTAAACCAGATACCTTATTGCAAATGAAAATTGGCTTTATGCAAATGAAACATATGACCTCCACCAAATAAGCCTCGCATGTAGCATATTAACAGTCCGCTAGTTCACACGTCGCCTTGCGGGTACAAAGACAATCTTTGTACTCGTGTGCTTTGCTTGATGTTTTTGTTGCAGAGGAAGAAGGTGAGCCTCGTGGTCCTCACTTGCGTGAGTCAGGCTGCCGCCTGGGTGACGACTAGGCTTGGCGGTCCTGGCCGATGCCTTGTGGGTTGAAGGCACACCGATTGGCTTTGTTTATAGCCATCTTATGGCACTTTTGCTTCCGCTGCCTTTTGTTGCTATTTGTGTATCTTGTGGCCTCGTCGCTATGTCCTGTAATATTGTTACTATTTGTTTATCTTCCGCTTGTAGTGTAATGTTTGGACTCTATGTTTTGAATGGAGTTGATGTCTAATTTGTACCGGTGTGTATATCGCTCGAAGTATACATATTCGAGGATCGCTTTATTTGATTTGTGATGCTAGACCAGTGTGGTTGGTTAGCATTACAAACCTAATAAACTGGGTCCTCAGAGTTGGTATCGAGCCATTCCGACCGTAGTAACCCAAGCATAGTCGTCCTTAGGATATTTTGAAAGTCTTATTTTCAAATTATAAAAGGTTTATGAAAACCTAGGCGATTCTCAGATTTTATTCCTTACCTATCTTAGCTTTCTACTCTCATCTTACTCTAATTTAAGTTTTGAAACTTGGTTTCTCTCTTCACCTTTCAAAAGATAGTTACTACCGTGGAATTAGTTTGGGGAGAACCATGAAGTTTAATCCAACTAAAACTTGTGGGGATAATAGGTAAGATGTAAAGGAGTAGTTATGTGTCCGATTTTGCTGGTCGAACTTTATCCCGCCTTGTGTTTGTTTTCGACTGCCATGAATTTTGGCTTTTTGCTCTTAAATTTGTTGCTAACTTGTCTTAGTAAAACAGATGGCCGGAGAACGCGTGGTAGTCAAAGAGTCTGGTCATGATGAGGAGCTTCTCCTCCGACCATGGCCGAGGTGCTCGCCAGATCGAGCGAAACCGCATGGACCGACACGCATCTTGGAGGTTATTGCTAGGTATACCTCCACTCGCCGGTGGTAGCGCCCACCGATTCGCGGGGACTTGCAGAGTTCCTCCGCACGCACCACCGACTTTCTCCCGCCCGAGGACCTCTCGATGCGACGATTGGTCGCGCATGGTTGAGCGAAGCTCAACATAGCTCGATGCCGCGCAGATAAGGCACTTTTCGCGTCCCACCACTTGAGGGCGCAGACTCTCATGGTGGGAGAACTATTCGCCATGCACCGCGGGCCATGTGGTCGCGTGGGAGGAGTTCGGCCGCTTTCGTCGGGCCCACATCCCGCATGGCCCGATGAAGTCAAGAAGAAGGAGTTCCTCGCGCCAAGCAAGGGCGCAAATCGTGACTGAGTACTGCACGAGTTCAATCATCCGCTCGTTATGCTCGGGGAGGTGGCCTCTGATGAGGCTAAGCAGAGAAATTTATGGATGGCTTGTCCGAGGAGCCGCAGGACAAGCTATCCATTGTGGACTTCGACTTTCAGGCCTTGGTAGATAAGGCCATCGCAGAGCATAAGGCAAAGGCGTCAATCAGTCCCGCAAGCGCAAATGGGGCGCGACGGTCTACTCACACTAGCCTCGTTCGTCCTCTGGCGGGCGGCACGATGGCCCGCTTTTGCTCCACTCGCGCCGAGACCATCTCGCACCAGCCTGCGCCCACCGCAGGCCGTGAGCCAGCCACGTGCGCCGCGATTCAGCGCACAGAGCGCCCCGCAACCGGCGGCCGAGGTGATTTTGAGCCGCCACAACAAGGGCCATTATGCGAATGCTCGCCTCGAGTGTTGCAGCAGCCTCGCCCCAATGGAGGACGCGGGCAGGAGCGGTCATCCACCACACTAAGATAATCCAAGTTCTGTGGTGCGAGCAGCGGTCGAGTCAACCACCTTTCAGCTGAGGAGGCTCAGGAGGCGCCAGATGTCGTGATTGGTACACTTCTTGTTAATTCCCGCCCCGCTGCACAGATTATTTGATTCTCGAGCATCGATTCTTTTTATTTCAAGATCATTTGCTGCTGCTAGTGGTCTTCACTGTGTTCCTTTGGGAGTTCCTTTGCTCATCCGCTCTCCGGGGTCGGAAATGAGAGCTGATTTACAGTGTCGGGATGTTCCTATCATAGTTGAAGGAGTGGGATTTTTGGCAAATCTCATTCTCGCTCGCCAATGAGTCCGATGTGATTCTTGGCATGGATTGGTTGTCCCAACACTTGGGGCAAATCGACAGCCAGAAGGTTGTTTATCTTACAAATTTCTTCAAAGTAGCAGTCTGGATTTTCGCGCCATGCAGGGGCCACATCTATGTGCATTAGAGACAAAGCCAGCCTTACAGATTCAAGATGTTCCCATAGTATCTGGCTTTGTGGATGTCTTTCCTGAAGATTTGCCTGGGATGCCTCCGCTCGAGATCCGAGTTTGTCATCGAGTTGTCGCCCTGCATCGCCCGATTTCAAGGCGCCAGACGGATGCCTCCCAATGAGCTAGGAGAATTGAAGAAGCAGCTTGGTGAGCTCCAAGCAAAGGGTTTCATCCGTCCCAGCCATCTCCTTGGGGTTGTCCGGTGATCTTTGTGAAGAAGAAGGACAAGACCTTGCGCATGTGTGTTGATTACCGCCCTCTCAATGAAGTGAGCGGTGAAGAACAAATATCCTCTCGCCCGCATTGATGATCTTTTGACCAGCTTGTCCGAGCTCAAGTGTTCTCCAAGATTGATCCGAGATCGGGCTATCATCAAGTCCGGATCGTAATGAGGATATTCAAGACGGCCACTACTCGTTATGGCTCTGCACGAGTACATCGTCATGTCTTTCGGTTTGACCAATGCTCCAAAGTTGTTCATGAACCTTATGAATTCGTATTCATGGAGTATTTGGACAAATTTGTGGTGGTTTTATTGATGACATTCTTATCTATTCCAAGATCAAGCGAGCATGCCGAGCATCCAAGATTGTTTTGGGCAAGTTATGAGCATCACCGTATGCTAAGTTCAACAAATGTGAGTTCGTTGAAGGAAGTGGCATTCTGGGCCATGTTCTTTCACCGAGGCATAGCCGGATCCCAAAGAAAGTCGGGCGATGTTCTATCTTGGGGCCAGCCCAAGTCACCATCGATGTGCGGAGTTTTCTTGGTTTAGCTGGCTACTATCGCCGCTTTATCGAGAACTTCTCCAAGATCGCAGCCGATGATCGAATTGCTTAAGAAGGACAAGAAGTTTGTATGGTCCTCTGCTTGTGATGAGAGCTTTCAGGAGCTCAAGCGGCGATTGACTTCACCCAGCCTTACTCTTCCCGATATCCACAAGAGCTTCGATATTTATTGCGATGCTCTCGTCGAGGACTTCGGATGTGTTCTTATGCAGAAGGCAAGGCAGGTTGCCTATGCATCCAGCGCTTGAGACCTCACGAGCTCAACTATCCCACCCATGATTTAGAGCTTGCTGCAGAGTTCATGCACTCAAGATTTGGCGGCATTATTTGATCTGAAACCGCCGTGAGGTGTATTCGATCATAAGAGTTTGAAATATTTATTTACTCACCAGATCTGAACCTCAGCAGAGGAGATGGCTAGAATTGATCAAAGATTATGACATGGGTATTCAAGATCACCGCAAGGCCAATGTGGTTGCCGATGCACTTAGCCGAAAAGTGTATTGCAATACTGATGATCCAAGAGCAAAGAACCCGCACTGCTTTGCATTTCAGCGCCTCAACTTGGGTTTGGTTGAGCATGGTTCCTTGTCGCCTTGGTTGTGCAACCAACCTTGGTGGATCGATCAAGGCAGCACAAAGAATCGATGATGGCGTGGTAAAATCAAGCGTAACATCGTGATGGATCAGCCAAGTGTTTCGCGTAAGATGAGCACGGTGTTGTATGGTTTGGGCAGCGCCTTGTGGTCCCAAAGGTCCCGAGTTGCGGGATTTGATTCTTCAGAGGCCCATGATTCGCCTTTGTCCATCCATCCCGGCTACCAAGATGTACCAAGATCCGCGCCGAGATTCTCGTGGACTCGCATGAAGCGTGAGATTGCCGTGTTCGTGGCCGATGTGACATATGTCGCCGTGTCAAGGCCGAACATCGCCCAAAGTCAGTCTTCTTCACCCTTGCCCATACCGGAGTGGAAGTGGGATTCCGCTGGTATGGACTTCATCACCGGTCTACCCCGCACTTCTTCGTGGAAGGATGCTATCCGGGTTGTTATCGATCGATTGTGAAGGTAGCGATTTTCGCCGCAGTGTACCGCCCTCGCCACGCAGAAATTGGCGCACTCTACATATCCCGCATTGTGAGTTTGCATGGTGTGCCACTTAACGATTGTGTCGATCGTGGCTCTCTTTTCACTTCTCGGCTATAGCACGATTTACGTGAAGCCATGGGGACCGCTTTTCATTCAAATTTCACCTATCATCCTCGATCGATGGTCGACGAGCGGCCAACCAAGTTCTTGAAGATATGCTCCGTGCTTGTGTTCTTTCCTATGGGAAGAATTGGGAGAAGTGCCTACCACTTGCCGAAGTTCTCCTACAACAACGAGCTTCCAGCTAGTCTCGGTGATGGCACCGCTTGAAGCTTTGTATGGAAGGCGCCGCAGAACACCGTTGAACCGTCGAATCGTGAAAGGCGCTTGGCCCGCATTCCATTAATGAGGCCGAAAGTCAAGTGCGCTTGATTCGTGAGCACTTGCGCGTAGCTCACCAGCGTAAGAGCTATGCGATCGGCCGTGCGTGAGTTGAGTTTCAGCCCAATGACTTTGTGTATCTCAAAGTCTCACCAAGGGACATCGTCGCTTTCGTGTCAAGGGCAACCGCTCCTCGATATGCTCCGCCGATCGCATCATCAAGAAAGTGGAGCCGTTGCGTACGCTTGAGTTGCGCTACACTTGAAGGGGTGCATGATGTTTCCATGTGTCACAATTGAAGAAGTGCCTCCGTGTTCCCGTGGAGGAAACACCATTGGAAAATATCGATGTGCGTGAAGATCCGTCTTATCATGAGCGCCCGCTCGATCCTCAAGAAGTTGAACGCAGAACAAGGAACCGTGTGATCAAGTTCCTTAAAGTTCAGTGGTCAAACCACTCGAGGATGAAGCCACGTGGGAGCGGAAGATCGCTTCGAGCAGATTACCCATCCTTCTTCTCCAGTTGATCGTAATCTCAAGCTAGATTCCCGTAAGGGGGAGATTTGTAACAGCCCTAACTTAGGTTTGTATTTCAAATGTAAAATTTTGAGGAGAAATAAAACTTTTGTTGTCTCTTCAAATCATTTGAAAGTTCCTACATTTTTCCTAGCAATTTCCATTTTCTAGAATTAAACTCTTGTGAATGGAGATTGTTGTCAGCCAATTCTTAGCCTTCAAACTTTGATCATCCTCTGAAACTATTTTTCCTAGCATCTTGATCATCCTATCTACATCCCTGAATTATTTCACAATTTTTAGATTTTGTTTGCTATTTCAAATGGCCAAGTCAACTCTGTTTGAAATCTGTCAAACTCCTCGACAGCAGCTTGTGAATTTTCTAGAACAATGCAGTGCATAAAAGTTCTGGAAAATTATACAAGGTTGTCCTCTGTCCCTAGTAGCTACCATAAAAATTTCTGAAATTTTTGGAGCTCAGAGCTACCTCTAAAAATTCCCAAACCTTCTCTGTCTTTTAAATCAAATTCTAAAAGCATCGCTCTCTGCCCGAACTCAACTCGTGCTCGAGTCCGACTCGCACCACTTGACTCGGTCGCTCAACTAAACGCACCGCGCGCGAGTCCAATCGATCGTGACCGTCCGATGCAAATCGAACGATCCACGCCGCGCGCGCAACCGACCGTCCGAATGCATACATTGATCTCACCGCCCATTAGCGATCGAACGGCCGCATCTTTCCGATCGAAGTTAGACCTTCGCTCGCACCGCTTGCCGCCGCCGCCGACATGTGGGCCATTCCTGCCGTTCTTCTCGCCGACTCCGCTTCACGGAGATCGCTGGCGCCGCAAGATGCGTACACGCACTCGTCGCCGCCACGCCGGACGCGTGTTCGCCTCCGAGGATCGCCCGAGTCCATCTACCTCCTTGGGTCATCCATTCTTCCTCGCTCATTCTGCGCTCCCGCCCATTTCTTAGCTTCGCCGCAGAAGAACCCGAGCACGCCACCACCTCGCTGCCGCCGTGCTTCTTCAACCCCGCCTTCATCTTCCTTGTTCCTCGCCGCATCCATTTTGCCCATCCCGAGCCCCCGGTGTCCAAAGCAGTATCGCCGAGCGTGTTCATCGCCTCCAACTCCCGGCGCCTCGCCCGTGAGCTCATTTGCGCTCCGTGAGTTTCCAGCCGTTATTTGGTTCCTTAGGATCGCATCGATTCACCGAGTCTAATGACGGCGCCATTTTCATCTTTGGTGCATCGCTGAGGCCGCGCGACCCTTTCTTCTCCAATCTCGCTTCCGCCGCCGCAGCAATTCCGGCCGTCTCGGTCCTTCTTCGTCGGCGTTATTGTGTGCTTCTTGCTCCTGGTGTTGAGGCGAAGCTTAAGCACACCTTCCGGAGTATTCTAGAAGCCCGTATCGCCTTCTCCGCGTGGACCGTGCCTTCTTCTCCGCCTCCGTTCGCCGCCAGCTCGCCGCCGGCATCCTCGAGGTCCCGGGTCACCGTCATCAAGTTCGCAAGGACGCGGTGAACCCGAAGGTACCACTCTCTCGCCGTAAACTCTCTGGTTAGCTAGATCACCTGCGCGGCCGCGCCGCCGTCCCCGTGCGCGCCGGTGAGCCGCCGGTGATGATTAGTTTAACTCTAATCATGTCTAGTTTGAGTCTCTGACTTGTGGGCCCTATTGGCTAATCACGCTTAGGAAATCGCTGATCCAACCGCTCTGTTATTCATGTGTCGCCATGTGGGTCCATGTTGTCGCTAGGGTCGTAGCTCGTAATGCGCTTCCTCCTGGAAGCGATTTCGTGAGAGTATGTTAGGTTTGCACTTTGGAAGTCAAGACGATTCTTAGAATACGCCGACGCCACTTTCGAGGTCGGGTCGTTCGTCAAGATTTTCGCAGGCCCGCCGCCGCTGTCCGCTAGATAGTGGGTAGAAAAAGGATTTAATGCTTTAGTATTTCGTAATATGTTATCTGTTGTAATCGTTAATTCATTTAACCTAGAAAATGCATAACTAATTCAATTTTTATCCAAATTGCATGAATCTAAAGGTCGTTTATTTTCATTTCAAATGTATTATTTACTAAAATTAGTTTCACCCATGTCTCAGAGCAAAAATCTGTTAATTAATAAAATGATGTTTTATGTATCTTCTAGATTAGAAAATGCATATCTCTTTCAATATTTGTCCAAATCCTGAAACCAATTTTGTAATTTGCCATTTTTAATGTACTAATTATTAGGATAGGTTATATACACTGTTTCTGTTCATGAAAATTTGTTAAGTAATTAACTAGTGACATGTTGTGTTTCTAGCTTAGAAAATTCATAGAAAATTATTAATAACTTAAAATGATTTGTTCTCTGTTTCTAAAATTCTGTTATTTCTTGCTTAGGCTGCGTGGTGAGTTTTGGCTTGTTTGATGTTGTTGAATGTTTGAGTTTTGTCGGTGTTATTCGCTCTTATTTGTCGTTATGTTCGATCGTTAGGCTTCGATATTTATGCAACCCCGAGGACGATCCTCCGCAAGATATTGAGCAACAAAAGCACTGTGCAAGCAGCTTTGATCATGTTTAATCCCAGTATTTTAAAGATTAATATTTTGTTTCAATTGTATGTATGCATTGCTTAATTTGTGTTAAATTGATTAGTTAAATCCGTAGTCGCATATCCTCGTAGCCAAAATATTGATCTCTACTACCGAGCCTAGGTTATTTGTCGTGATTAGAGATCGGATGATCTCTTGTCACTTAGTAGATCCGGTCAACTTGCTTAGACATGCTTAGCTATCGGTAGAATCAAGTGTTATCGACTTTAGTCAGAACCTTGATCACACAAACTTTACTACAACTTTATGTTTCAAAGATTTTGCTATGCTTACTTGCAAAACTAAAACCAAAACAAAAATGATTTAGACGCGCACAATGGTAAGATTGGTGTGATCTTTTGGTGTGGATCGAAAGGTGCCCGGCCAATTAAGGACCGAACATCTTGTGAGTTTTTGTTATCCAGCATTTCGCGCGTGCTAACCACACTAGAGGGTATGGGACCTCTTGACCTAGTACTTTGGCGTGTATCGGTCCCGGTCGCAGGAGGTCGCAGGAGGGACGGAGGTGGGAGCATGGTAGTTGTCCCAAAAGCTTTATCCTCGAGTGGGTAGTTGTCTTTCGCTTTACCATGTAAGCGTATGGTGTTTCTACCCATACGAGCTGCCTGGTTGATACACAATATTGGAAACAGCCTCAGAGGACTTAGTCAGGCCGCATACCTTCGAAGTGTGCTTTGGCTTAAAGGCGTCCGAGGTGGGTACAAGTGGTACACCCGCAGGTTCAAAACTATTCGAATAGCCTCGTCTTAGGTGATGGACACGCTTGGGTAAGCTTATCGAGAGTTAGACTACAACATTTAAATTAAAACTTGATGGGTGGTACGAACTGGGATTCGTATATTGTTGTGGTGACTATTGGGATAGTCACTTCTAGGTTGTCTATCTTTCCTTTTGTTATTATTACCTTATCGTTATTTCAATCTTAAAAATGAATTACAAACTTGCCTTTAAATCAGATACCTTATTGCAAATGAAAATTGGCTTTATGCAAATGAAACATATGACCTCCACCAAATAAGCCTCGCATGTAGCATATTAATGTGTCCGCTAGTTCACACGCTGCCTTATGGGTACAAAGACAATCTTTGTACTCAGTGCTTTGCTTGATGTTTTTGTTGCAGAGGAAGAAGGTGAGCCTCGTGGTCCTCACTTCGTGAGTCAGGCTGCCGCTTCGTGGGTGACGACTAGGCTTGGCGGTCCTGGCCGATGCCTTGTGGGTTGAAGGCACACCGATTGGCTTTGTTTATAGCCATCTTATGGCAATTTTTGCTTCCGCTGCCTTTTTGTTGCTATTTGTATCTTGTGGCCTCGTCGCCTATGTCCGTAATATTGTTACTATTTGTTTATCTTCCGCTTGTAGTGTAATGTTTGGACTCTATGTTTTGAATGGAGTTGATGTCTAATTTTGTACCTGTGTGTATACCAGTCGAAGTATACATATCTCGAGGATCAGTTTATTTGATTTGTGATGCTAGGACCAGGTGGTTGGTTAAGCATTACAAACCTAATAAACTGGGGTCCTCACAATTATGTCAATGTATGACTTGTATGTATTTGATGCAATGTTGTTGAAGGATATATTTGCAATGGTCGTTGATCCTGGGAACCATTGTGAAATATATATATCCGGGAATCCTGATTATTGGATCGGCTACTTGTTAAATTTATACTCCTAGCATGATCTTTAATAAAGGGGTAGTACTGTTCCTTCATTAACAATTGTGCTACAGTATGAATTTAATTACACATTTCCAATACCCGGGTCCTCACAGACACTCTCGCGACTTGAGCCAACACACACCAAAGTACTAAGTCAAGAGAGATCCCATACCTCTAGTGTGGTTAGCACACAAAATGCTCAAAGACGGTGGCGCAAGTAACTCTGGTCCTTGTTGACTGTGCACCATTCCAAACACACCCAACAGATCACACCAACATACCACAGTGCCCAAGTCTAAATCATTTCTTTAATTTTCATTTTTAGTTTTCATAATTAAACATATCGCAAGGTGAATAATAATGTCATAATACTTTTTAGTGATCAAGGTTATCGACTAAGTCGATAACCGCCCAATACTACCGATAACCAAGCATGGCTACAATTGAACTCATAACCTACTAAGTGACAAGAGTCCATCCAACTAACTCTAATCACAACAAATAACCTAGGCTCAGGTAGTAGAGAACAATTATTTACATATAGATTATGCATCTAGAGGATTAACTAATCAATTTAACAACAAAATAGTAATGCATACATACGAGTTGAAAACAATATATTAGACTTTAAAATAGTAGGATTAACATGATCAAACTTCTTGCCTGGTTGCTGCTGCTCAATATGTTGCTGAGGCTCACTCTCGCAAATACCTGAATCGTCGCAATCTATCGATCGAAAAGAAAGAACAAATAAGAACGAATCACACCGACAATACCCGAGATTTCAATTTCATCAAATACACACAAAATTCACACAGAAGCTAGATAATGATTTTAGAAAAATTAGGAACAGAGCACATTTTATTTGGAGTTAATGAGAATTTTGTAAGAATTTTCTAATTAAAATACATAAAAACACCATTAAATTAATTATCAGATTTTTATGAAATAGAGACATAACTAAAACCTATTTTAGTAAATAGTACACTAAAAACGAAAATTAACAAATTTAGTTTCATTCGATTTGGAGAAAAATTGAATTAGTTATGAATTTTCTAAGTTTAAATGAATTATTAGTGCAAAAGAAATTCAATTCGGAAATCCTAAAAGCTTTAATTTCTTTTTCCACCGGCGCTTGGTCGACCCATTTCGCATCGATCGTGGGACCGAGCGAGGCGCTGACTGGTCAACTCGCCACCGGTGCCAACGGCGACGCCGAAGGCGATAATGTGAATACGCCGGCCATTCAAGGCGCACTTTACAAAGTGCGCATCACTTAACCGCCGCGAGGCCCACATGTCGACTAATAAAGAAAACAGGTAATAATGCTTGGGTTTTTCTCGCTCACGTGCCCGCGTGTCGCTGGAACAAAGGGTTATCAATTGGGTCAAACTGACACCACTTAGCACTAATGACCGTGATTTATTTTCGTTTACTCGCTACAGTAACTGCCCGAGCGTCTAACAACAGCGGAGCTCGAGGCCGAGACCTTGCCGGGCGCGTCGCTGGCGGCATGGTCCATGGCGGCGTGGGCTCATGACCAAAATGGGTCCTCCAAGGACTTGCGCACTCCACCGTAGCCGGGCCTATACCGAGGTTGACGAGCGCAGACGACGGGAATGGCGGCGATGAGCTACGGCCGAAATGGCAAAGTGCGGAGCGATGGACCTGCAAGCAAACAAGTGTGCACACGAGTGACCACGGTGTGCTAGGAGCTCACCGGGATGACGCGGAGAGGAGGAGCTTGCCGGAGATGGGCTGTCGGCGATGAACCGCGGCGGCGACTAGGGTGTCACTAAGGAGGGAGTAACCTGAGCAAAAACAGGAGAAGAGAGAGGTAGAGATAGCTCGAGTGAGTGCACGAGCTAGTGCTTGCGCGGGCAATTTCGCTAGGAATCAACTCACCAGAGATGAGGACGAGGATTCAAACTTTCGGCCGAGGAAGAGGAAAACCGAAATTCGACGGCCCCTTTGAATAAAACTCAAAATTAGTTGAGGGGAAAGGAGAGTGGGGAGTTGGAACACATGATGACGCGCAAAGAAAAGGATGGGCTTCATTGGTTGTGGTGATGACACGACGGCGGCGCCACGGCCGTGAACTAGAGCTTGCGCACTCCCTTGGTTCGAGCTCAGAGGAAACAAGGGAGGGTAAGAAATGGCTTTATGGTGTCCAAAGGAGGAAGAAGAAGCTTCGGGTGCCCTTAAGTAGGGAGAAAGGCGGAGAAACGCGAGAGAAGGAGCTCTCGACGCCGATGCGCTCGGGAGCAGAGGCGGCAAGCTGGTGAGGGAAAAGACGGGCGTTTAATGCCGCCCAGGGCATGGGCTAGCAGCGGAAGATGCGGCCTAGGTGAGGCGCGCGAGAAAACCGGGAACGGGTAGATGGACTACAAGACGAGGTGGCGCTCATGCACGTCACCGACGCCGCCTCTCGTGAGCGCAGGTAGGTGACTACCGACAACCGGAGCCACACGCCGCTGGCGCGACAAAACGGTGTGGCACTTGGTTGAGTCGACCGTGCTCTGTTCGCGAGACGACGCGCCGAGCCAGCCTAAAAGGTCGGACTCGAGCCTGCCTCGGTTCGAGCTCGATGAATGTGATTAGGTTTAGGTTAGGAATTAAATTTTGACCAAAACAATTGAGTTTGACCTAGCAGTTTAAAAATAGAAATAAATTTCTAAAAATTCAAAATTTTGTGAGCACTTTATAGGACTTAGGAAAATAGTTTCAAACACTTTATATACTGAAATTTGTTAGAATTAAATCATTTTCAAATCTGCATTTGGGATTTGATCTGAATTTTAGTGAAGTCAAAATCACTTCTAAAAATTTGGTAAAAATAATTATAATTCAAGATAAATAATCTAGTATTTGAATAAATTATTTTCAGAAATTTTTATTCTTACATTTTTCTGGAATTCAAGAGAAATTGAATTTAAGTTTAAAAGTTTGAATTTTCAACACAAACTTCAATACAAACATCAAAAGTTTGAAATTGTGAACAAGTTTTTGGAAAACCAGGAGCATGATCATGAGTTACAACAAAAGTTTTTGAACTTTCATACTTTTATACATTTGAAACACAAACCCTAACTTAGGGTTGTTACAACCTTAGCCATGGGAATATTAGCCATACCATGTGTGGAGTCTTCCCAATGAAATATGATCGCTAATCGAGAAAAGATCGCCGTGCTGTAATGATTCAACATATTATCACAGGCACGCCGTTTGTCACAAACATTCTAGAGAAGCTGATGGCACATGCATGAATCCTCTGTTAAGCTGAACCGCCAATTCTAACTCTCCTAACAATCCATATATATGTACGAACTAGCGTGGGTAAGGTATTTTCTGATCTGATTAATTTCAGATGTGTAATTGTGTTAGTTAACCTTGATTGATCTGAAACGGAAGACCAATCAGCTGAATATCTATTTGATCATTAACTCATTGTTGGTCACTAATAACAGATCTCAATCTATACCCCATTAAACATAATTGAGCAAAAATGTATAAGCCCTTTTAGAATAATCATTTTGCAACTTTTCTTCCTTGTGCAATGAGAATTTTTTTATTACAATTGTGATAATGATCAAAACACTTAAACTGCACTTCTACTTTCTTTTGGTTCTAGCTTTATGGAGTTCTGGATTCTACAGCACCATCTCTTGCGTGCAACCGACAAAGGATTACAGCGCTTCGTAGGATTAGGTAATTCTGACTTTACCGATCTCAAAATCAATTTGGTGCTTGTTGTTCGGATCTTTTTTCCTTCTTTTTTAGAGGGGTGGATCTAGTATGTTGTGTGAATTTCTTTGTAGTAAATGTAACAGCCCTAAGTTAGGGTTTATGTTTCAAATGTAAAATTTTGAGGATAAATAAAAACTTTTGTTGTCTCATCAAATCATTTGGTAGTTTTCCAAATTTTCCGTAGCAATTTCCATTTTCTAGAATTAAATTCTTGTGAATGGAAATTGTTGTCAGCAAATTCTTAGCTTTCAAACTTGTGATCATCCTCTAGGAATATTTTTCCTGTCATCTTGATCATCCTATCTACCTCCCTGGATAATTTCACAATTTTTAGATTTTAATTGCTATTTCAAATGGCCAAGTCAAACTAGTTTGAATTTCTGGTCAAACCCTAGGTCAGCAGCTTGTGAATTTTCTGCAGAACAATGCAGTGCATAAAAAGTTCTGGAAAATTTATGCAATGTTGTTCTCTGTTCCTAGTAGCTACCATAAAAATTTCGGAATTTTTGGAGCTCGGGAACTACCTCTAAAAATTCTCCAAACTCTCTCAGCCTTTAAAACTCCAAATCAGATTCATTGTTCATCTGCTCGAACCCGAGCCCGACTTGTTCGACCGCGCCGCCGCTTGATCGCGCCAGCTCGCCGCTGCCGCTCGAAGTCTTTTCGCTGCGGACCGTCCGATGCAGATCGCACGGTCCACGCTTATGCATACAATCGATCGCCCTATTGTTTCATCGCATCTCGATCGTCCGTAAGATCCAACGGCCGATGCGATCTTGATCGAGTTAAACCCACTCGCCGCACCGCACTAGACTCGACTCGAGCCGCACTCTTCTCTCTCACGACAAGGTCCCACCTTCCTTAAGCCAGGTTCTAAATGCTAATCAACCTTAGGAATGGTCATTAGTAACTCACATACCTAAGCTTAATTGGAAAATTGAGGCTTGGAAGGAAGTAGTCACCGGTTCTCTCAGATTTGTTCTTTCTCGTTGTCCATTTTTCCGTTGTCGAATCTGATTTTGGGTATCATGCGTATGCTCTTGAAGTTTGTTAGTACTCGATGACTCCCTTAGAAGTAGTGTTTAGCAAGAAGTTAATTAGTTAGTCTCTATAGGTTTCAAATCACTTGTTGGATTTTGATCTATGAAGCTGTTAATGGAACTAGATGTATTGCCTCTGTTCTTGTGGTATGTATTTTCAGTAAGGTAAGGCTTTGTAGTAGCCGCATGCTGAAATTTGTTAGCCTTGCAATATCTTGGTGTGATGCTTAGGAGTATGAATAGCTGAGTATCTTTAAAACCCTATCTTAGATAGAAAACTTTGTTTAGCATCTCATAGTTGGATACTTGACTAGTTAGTGTTCAATAGCTTCTTGTAGGTTCTGTGATCTCATCTAATAATGGTTGTTTTTAAGTAGCTAGTTGTTTTGATGTGTTAACTTGATGCTTAGATTTAGATGTGCACACAATCACCATCAAAGTCTGTCGAAAGATTAAAACATATAAGATGATTGATTTTGCAGTTAACTTGGTAAGTAAGTGAGTTTGGGTAGATCCATCATGATGGCATGTCTAATTTAAATCATCTCCGTAGCCGCTAATTTGTTGTTCCTATTGTAATGGTCTAGCTTCTGTGTTATGGATTTGTGGTTGCAATTGAAGTTTGGGTTTTGTCGGTATTGTTTCGTTCTTATTCGCTGTTATTTGTTCAATCGCTAGGTTTCGACATTTGCGGAACCCCGAGAGCGCATCCTCCGCACAATGTTGAGTATTCTGAGCAACAGCAATGTGAAAGCGCTTGATCATGTTAATACCAGTATTTTAAAGTCTAATATTTTGTTTCAATCAGACGTATGCATCGCTTATTTTGTGTTAAATTGGTTAGTTAATCCGTTAGTTGCATAACTGAGGCAAATGACATTCCTCTACTACCCGAGCCTAGGTTTTGCCGTGATTAGAGATCGCCGATGATCTCTTGTCACTTAGTAGATCCGGTCAATTTGCTTAGACATGCTTAGCTATCAGAGAAATGGGCGGTTATCGATTTAGCTTCAGAACTGAGCACACAAAATTTACTATAATCAGATATTCCAAAGATTCTTGCTATGTTTAATTCGTAAAACTAAAAATAAAAACAAAATGATTTAGACTTGGGCACAACAGATGTTGGTGTGATCTGCTGTGTGATCGAATGGTGCCCGAGTCAATTAAGGACCGAACATCTTGTGAGTGGATTGTTATCTGTGCATTTTTGCGTAACAACCACACTAGAGGGTATGGGACCTCTTGACCTAGTACTTTGGCGTGTATTGGCCCGGTCGCAGGAGGTCGCAGGAGGGATGGTGTTGGGAGCATGGTAGTTGTCCAAAAGCTTTACCCCGCAAAGGTAGTTGTCTTTTCGCTTTACCATGTAAGCGTATGGATTTCTATCCATACGAGCGGCTCGTAGTTAATGCACAATATTGGAAAAAGTATCGATTTAACTGCACAAAGACACCTTCTAAGTGTGTTTGGCTTAAAGGTGATCTCAAGTGTGGGTACAGTGGTACACCCCGCAGGTTAAAAACTATTCGAATAGCCTCGCCCTAGGTGATGGACACGCTTGGGTAAGCTTTTCAAGAGTTAGACTACAATCTTTAACTAAAACTTGACTCGTGGTACGAATCGATTTGTAAGATGTCAGGTGACTATTGGGATAGTCACTTCTAGGTTGTTTTTCTTTTTACTTTTTATTATTACCTTTATCAGATTTCACATTAAAAATGAATTGCAAACTTGCCTTTAAACAGACACATTATTGCAAATAAAGTTGGCTTTATGCAAATGAAACATACGGCCTCCACCAAATAAGCTCGATGTAGCATATGAACAAAGTCCGCTAGTTCACACGCTGCTTTTGGCGTACAAAGACAATCTTTGTACTGTGTGCTTTGCTTAATGTTTTGTTGCAGAGGAAGAAGGTGAGCCCTGGGCCTCACTGTGAGTTGTGCCCGCTCAGGTGCGATTTACTAGGCTTGGCGGTCCTGGCCGATGCCTTGTGGTTGAAGGCACGCTGATTGGCTTTGTTTATAGCCATCTTATGGCACTTTGCTTCACTGTCGCTCTTGTTTATTTATGTATCTTGTGGCCCGCTCTGCCTTTGTCCTGTAATAGCTCTACTATTTGTTTATCTTCCGCTTGGTAGTGTGATTCTTGACTTTATGTTTGGAATGGAGTTGATGCATACTTTTGTGGAGGTGTGTATACTGCTCGGGAAGTATACATATCTCGAGGTTTTGCTTATTTGATTTGTAATGCTAGGACCTGTGGTTGGTTGCTGCTACAAGCCAAATAAATTGGGGTCCTCACAGTTGGTATCGAGCCATTCTCGACCGTAGTAACTCAAGCATAGTCGCCCTAGGATATTTTAGAAAAGCTTATTTTCAAATTATAAAAGGTTTATGAAAACCTGTGCGCATTCTCATATTTTACTCCTACCTATCTTAGCTTTCTACTCTCACCTTACTCTAATTTGAGTTTTGAAAACTTGGTTTTTCTCTTCCTTTCAAAAGATAGTTACTTATCCGTGGGATTAGTTTTGGGAAAACCGTGAGGGATTAATCTAACTAAAACTTATGGAACATAAGGGTAAAATGTTGTAAGTCCTAAGTCTCTAAATTTTGTCAGCTGGCTTTGTGACTTAAAGTTTTGCATTCATTTCGTGTCGCTTTTAAACTGCTTGGTGATTTATCGATTTCTTGCTCTCATCATTACTAACCTATCTTAGTGAAACAGATGGCTGGAGGACGCGTGGCGTCAAATAGTCGGGTCATGATGAGGAGCTTTCTCCTCCGACCATGGTCGAGGTTCTCGCCGATCGAGCGAAACCGCATGGACCAGACGCCGCATCTTGAGGTTATTGCTAGAATACCTCCACTCCCGCCGTGGTGGCGCCACCGCACTGGGGACTTGCAGAGTTCCTCCGCACGCAGCCGCCGACTTTCTCCCGCCCGAGGACCCTCTCGATGCGGATGATTGGTCGCGCATGGTTGAGCGAAGCTCAACATAGCTCTGCCAGCGCAGGATAAGGCACTCTTTCGCAAGACTCTCATGGTGGGAGAACTATTCGCCATGCAGCCCGCGGGCCATGTGGTCGCGGGAGGAGTTCAGTCAGCCTTCGTCGCCCACATCCTGCATGGCCCGATGAAGTCAAGAAGAAAGAATTCTCGCGCCAAGCAAGGGCGCAAATCTGTGATGCAGTATCTATAATGCAGTTTAATCACATGGCTCGCTATGCCCGGGAGGTGGCCTCTGCATTTGAGGCTAAGCAGAGAAGTTTATGGATGGCTTGTCCGAGGAGCCGCAGGACAGCTGTCTATTGTGGACTTCCGACTTTCGTGCCTTGGCTGATAAGGCCATTGTTGCCGAGCACAAGGCAAAGGCGCCGGTGAGTCCCGCAGCAAATGGGAGGCACATCACCGACTCACGCCACCGCCGCCCCGGCCACAAGACTGGGCCCGCCCTTTGCTCCACCAAAGACCGAGGCCATCAGCACCACCCGCCCACCGCAGTCGTGGAGCCACCACGCGCGCCACGATCCAAGAGCGAGTGGCCTCCGCAATCCGGCGCCGAGGTTACTTGTTTCGCTGTCACCAAAAGGGCCATTATGCAAATTCTGCCTCGAGTGTTGCAGCAGCCTCGCCCCTAATGGAGGGCGCGCAGGAGTGGTCACCCACCGACCAAAAGATCGCTGTAAGACCTGTGGTGCAAGCAATGTCGAAGTCAACCACCTTTCACCGAGGAGGCTCAGGAGGCGCTGCATGTCATGATGGGTACACTTCTTGTCAATTATCGCCCCGCTGCAGATATTTGATTCGAGCATCGATTCTTTATTTCAAGATCATTTGTCGCTAGCGGTCTTCACCGTGTTCCTTTGGGAGTTCTTTGCTCATTCGCCTCCCGGCCTAAATGAGGGTCGATAGAATGCCGGGTGTTCCTATTGAAGTCAAAGGAGGATTTGGCAAATCTCATCCCGCTTCAACTCAATGATCCCGGATGTAATTTTGGCATGGATTGGTTGTCCCAACACTTGGGATGATCGATTGCGCCAAGAAGATGGTTTTCTCACCAACCTTCCGCGAACGATTGGCTTTTCTCACCGCAAGGGTCACACTTTGTGCATTTGTAGCAAAGCCACTTTGAAGATTCAGAGGTTCCCACCGCTTGTGATTTCGAGGATGTTTTTCATGATGATTTACCCGGGATGCCTCCTGCTCGAGATCCGAGTTTGTCATTGAGTTGCTACCCGGCATCGCCCGATTTCAAGGCGCCAGACGGATACCTCCCAATGAGTTTGAAGAATTGAAGAAGCACTTGGTGAGCTCCAAGCAAAGGGTTTCATCCGCCCCGCCATCTCCTTGGGGCTGTCCGTGATCTTTGTGAAGAAGAAGGACAAGACTTTGCGCATGTGTGTTGATTACCGCCCTCTCAATGAAGTGACGTGAAGAACAAATATCCTCCGCCCCGCATCGATGATCTGCTCGACTGCTGTCAGAGCTCAGTGTTCTCCAAGATTGACTCGAGATTGGGATATCATCAAGTCCGATCGTATCGAAGATATTCAAGACGGCTTTCACTACTGTTATGGTCTGCACGCAGTATACCGTCATGTCTTTCGCTTAACCAATGCTCCAAAGATATTTCATGAACCTCATGAACTCGGTATTCATGGAATATTTGGATAAGTTCGTGGTGGTTTTCATTGATGATATTCTTATCTATTCCAAGATCAAGCGAGTATGCCGAGCATCCAAGATTGTTTTAGGCAAATTATGAGCATCGCCTATATGCAAAGTTCAAGAAATGCGAAGTTCGTTGAAGGAAGTGGCATTCTGGCCATGTTCTTTCACTGAGGCGAGTCGTGGATCCCAAAGAAGGTCGATGTTCTATCTTGGGTCACCAAGTCGGCCATCGATAAAGCGGAGTTTTCTCGGCTTAGAAGCTACTACCGCCGCTTTATCGAGAATTTCTCCAAGATCGCAAAGCCAATGACCGAATTGCTCAAGAAGGACAAGAAGTTTGTATGGACCTCGCGCAGATGAGAGCTTCAGAGCTCAAGCGCCGCTTGATTCAGCTCCAGCCTTACTCTTCCCGATGTCCACAAGAGCTTTGATATTTATTATGATGCCTCTCGCCAGGACTCGTGTGTGCTTATGCAAGAAGACAAGGCGCTTGCCTATGCATCTAGGAAGTTGAGACCTCATGAGCTCAATTATCCCACCCATGATTTAGAGCTTGTCACGTGGTTCATGCACTCAAGATTTGGCGGCATTATCCGACGCAGAATCGTGAGGTGTATTCGATCACAAGAGCTTGAAGTACTTGTTCACTCACAGATCCGAACCTCAGCAGCAGGAGATGGCTAGAATTGATCAAGGATTATGACATGGGTATTCAGTATCATCCTGGCAAGGCCAATGTGGTTGCTGATGCACTTAGTCGAAGGTGTATTGCAAACCTTGATGATCCAAGAGCAGCAACCTGCACTTCTTGTAGAGTTTCAAATGCCTCAACTTGGGTTTGGTCGAAGCGTGGTTCCCTTGCTACCTTGGTTGTACAACCAACCTTGGTGGATCAAGTCAAGGCAAAGACAAAGAAATGATAACTGTGGAACCAAATCGCGTAATATCAAGGATGGGATAGCCGTGTGTTTCGTAAGATGAGCATGGTGTTGTGTGGTTTGGGCAGCGCCGTGGTTCCAAAGGTTCCGAATTACGGATTTGATTCTCAAGGAAGCCCATGATTCCCTTGTCTATTCACCCCGGCTACCAAGATGTACCAAGATCTCGCGACGAGATTCTCGTGGACTCGCATGAAGCGCGAGATTGCCGGGTTCATGCCGATGCGACGATGTTGTCGCTGGAAGGCCGAGCATCGCCCAAAGCAGTCTCCTCCACTTTGCCTATACCAGAGTGGAAGTGGATTCGCTGGTATGGATTTCATTACTGGCTTGCTCCGTATTTCTTCTGGGAAGGATGCTATCCGGTTGTTATCGATCGGCCGACTAAGGTAGCACACTTTCTACCGCGAGTACCACTCTCAATGTCACGACTAGCGGACCTCTACATATCCCGTGATTGTGAGTTTGCACGGCGCCACGAACCATCGTGTCGATCGTGGTCCTTTGTTCACTTCTCGCTTTGGCACGCTTTACAGGAGGTCATGGGACCCGCCTTTCTTTCAACTCACCTATCATCCTCGACGGATGGTCGACGAGCGGCCAACCGTGTGCTTGAAGATATGCTCCGTGCTTGTGTTCTTTCCTATAGGAAGAATTGGGAGAAGTGCCACCGCTTGCCGAAGTTCTCCTACAACAACAGCTTCCAGCTAGTCTCGTGATGGCACCGCTTGAGGCTTTGTATGGA
Organism: Ampelocalamus luodianensis; assembly: GCA_036346255.1. Classification (NCBI taxonomy): domain Eukaryota; kingdom Viridiplantae; phylum Streptophyta; class Magnoliopsida; order Poales; family Poaceae; genus Ampelocalamus; species Ampelocalamus luodianensis. The sequence goes on from JAYEVH010000558.1 coordinate 65,232, forward strand.
GGCGATGCGTAACACCATTGAACCGGTCGAAACTAGGAGAGGCGCTCTTGGCCTGCACTCATTAATGAAACCGAAAGTCAAGTGCGCTGATTCGTGAGCACTTGCGCCGTAGCTCACCCAGCAAGAGTTATGCGTGATCGCGCTGCCGTGAGTCGAGTTTCCAAAGACAATGACTTTGTGTATCTCAAAGTCTCACCTTGAAGGGTCATCGGCGCAGCTGTCAAGGGCAACCGGCTCCTCGATATGTCGGCCGTACGCATCATCAAGAAAGTGGAGCCGTTGCATACAAGTTAGAATTGCCACTACACTTGAGAGGGTGCATGATGTTTTCCATGTATCGCAATTGAAGAAGTGCCTTCGTGTTCCAATTGAGGAAACGCCATTGGAAAATATCGATGTGCAGTGAAGATCTGCCTTATCGTGAGCGCCTGCTCGCATCCTCAAGAAGTCGAACGAAGAACAAGGAACCGTGTGATCAAGTTCCTAAAGTTCAGCGGTCAAATCACTCCGAGGATGAAGCCACTTGGGAGCGGAAGATCGCCTCCGAGCAGATTACCCATCCTTCTTCTCCCAATGATCGTAATCTCTAAGCAGATTCCTGTAAGGGGGAGATTTGTAACAGCCCTAAGTTAGGGTTTATGTTTCAAATGTAAAATTTTGAGGAGAAATAAAACTTTGTTGTCTCATCAAATCATTTGGTAGTTTTCCAATTTTTCAGTAGCAATTTCCATTTTCTAGAATTAAATTTTGTGAATGGAAATTGTTGTCAAGAAATTCTTAGCTTTCAAACTTGTGATCATCCTCTAGGAATATTTTTCCTGTCATCTTGATCATCCTATCTACCTCCTGAATAATTTCACAATTTTAGATTTTAATTGCTATTTCAAATGGCCAAGTCAAACTAGTTTGAATTTCTGGTCAAACCCTAGGTCAGCAGCTTAGAATTTTCTGCAGAACAATGCAGTGCATAAAAGTTCTGGAAAATTTATGCAATGTTGTTCTCTGTCCCTAGTAGCTACCATAAAATTTCGGAATTTTTGGAGCTCGGGAACTACCTCTAAAAATTCTCCAAACTCTCTCAGCCTTTAAAACTCCAAATCAAGATTCATCGCTCATCGCTCGAACCCGAGCCCGACTTGTTCCGACCGCGCCGCCGCTTGATCGCGCCTACTCGCTGCGCCGCTCGAGTCTTTTCGCTCGTGACCGTCCGATGCAGATCGCACGTCCACGCTTGCGATACAATCGATCGCCCTATTGTTTCTATCGATCTCGATCGTCCGTAAGATCCAACGGCCGATGCGATCTTGATCGAAGTTAAACCCACTCGCCGCACCGCACTGCACTCCGACTCGAGCCGCCCCCTCTCTCTCGCCGACAAGGCCCCACCTTCCTTAAGCCAGGTTCTAAATGCTAGTCAACCTTAGGAATGGTCATTAGTAACTCACATACCTAAGTTTAATTGGAAAATTGAGGCTTGAAGGAAGTAGTCACCGGTTCTCTCAGATTTGTTCTTTCTCGTTGTTGATTTTTCCGTTGTCGAATCTGATTTTGGGTATCATGCGTGATGCTCTGAAGTTTGTTAGTACTGATGACTCCCTTTAGAAGTAGTGTTTAGCAACAAGTTAATTAGTTAGTCTCCATAGGTTTCAAATCACTTGTTGGCTTTTGATCTATGAAGCTGTTAATGGAACTAGATGTATTGCCTCTGTTCTTGTGGTATGTATTTTCAGTAAGGTAAGGCTTTGTAGTAGCCGCATGCTGAAATTTGTTAGCCTTGCAATATCTTGGTGTGATGCTTAGGAGTATGAATAATGAGTATCTTTAAAACCCTATCTTAGATAGAAAACTTTGTTTAGCATCTCATAGTTGGATACTTGACTAGTTAGTGTTCAATAGCTTCTTGTAGGTTCCGTGATCTCATCTAATAATGGTTGTTTTTAAGTAGTCGGTTGTTTTGATGTGTTAACTTGATGCTTAGATTTAGATGTGCACACAATCACCATCAAAGTCTCATTAAAGATTAAAACATATAAGATGATTGATTTTGCGCTAACTTGGTAAGTAAGTGAGTTTGGGTAGATCCATCATGATGGCATGTCTAATTTAAATCATCTCCGTAGCCGCTAATTTGTTGTTCCTATTGTAATGGTCTAGCTTCTGTGTTATGGATTTGTGGTTGCAATTGAAGTTTGGGTTTTGTCGGTATTGTTTCGCTTCTTATTCGCCGTTATTTGTTCAATCGTTAGGTTTCGACATTTGCGAACCCGAGAGCGATCCTCAGAATGTGTTGAGCATTCGAGCAACAAGAATGTGCAAGCGTTTGATCATGTTAATCCCAGATTTTAAAGTCTAATATTTTGTTTCAACTGCATTTATGCATCGCTTATTTTGTGTTAAATTGGTTAGTTAATCTCGTTAGTTGCATAACTGTAGGCAAATGACATTCCTCTACTACCGAGCCTAGGTTTTGGCGTGATTAGAGATCTGGATGATCTCTTGTCACTTAGTAGATCCGGTCAATTTGCTTAGACATGCTTAGCTATCAGTAGAAATGGGCGGTTATCGACTTAGTCAGAACTCGAGCACACAAAATTTACTATAATCAGATATTCCAAAGATTCTTGCTATGTTTAATTGCGAAAACTAAAAATGAAAACAAAATGATTTAGACTTGGGCACAACGGTATGTTGGTGTGATCTTTTGGGTGTGACTCGAATGGTGCCCAGCCAATTAAGGACCGAACATCTTGTGAGTGGATTGTTATCCAGCATTTTTGCGCATAACCACACTAGAGGGTATGGGACCCTCTTGACCTAGTACTTTGGCGTATTGGCCCGGTCGCAGGAGGTCGCAGGAGGGATGGTGTTGGGAGCATGGTAGTTGTCCAAAAGCTTTACCCCGCAAAGGTAGTTGTCTTTTCGGCTTACTCATGTAAGCGTATGGATTTCTATCCATACGAGCTGCTCGTAGTTAATGCACAATATTGGAAAAAGTATCGAGATTTAACTGTACAAAGACACCTTCGAAGTGTGTTTGGCTTAAAGGTGGTCTCAAGTGTGGGTACAAAGTGGTACACCCGCAGGTTAAAAACTATTCGAATAGCCTCATCCTAGGTGATGGACACGCTTGGGTAAGCTTTTCAAGAGTTAGACTACAATCTTTTAACTAAAACTTGATTTGTGGTAACTAACTGGGATTCGGTATATGCCGTGGTGACTATTGGGATAGTCACTTCTAGGTTGTTTTTCTTTACTCTTTTTATTATTACCTTTATCGTATTTCGACATTAAAATGAATTGCAAACTTGCCTTTAAACCGCATTACATTATTGCAAATAAAGTTGGCTTTATGCAAATGAAACATACGGCCTCCACCAAATAAGCCTCGCATGTAGCATATGAACTGGTCCGCTAGTTCACACGTCAGCTTTAAGTGTACAAAGACAATCTTTGTACTCGTGTGCTTTGCTTAATGTTTTGTTGCAGAGGAAGAAGGTGAGCCCCAAGGGCCTCACTTCGTGAGTTGTGCCGCCGTGCAGCATTTACTCAGGCTTGGCGGTCCGGTCGATGCCTTGTGGGTTGAAGGCACGATTGGCTTTGTTTATAGCCATCTTATGGCACTTTTGCTTCCGCTGTCGTTCTTGTTTATTTATGTATCTTGTGGCCTGTCGGCCTTTGTCTATAATAGCTCTACTATTTGTTTATCTTCCGTTTGGTAGTGTGATGCTTGGACTTTATGTTTGGAATGGAGTTGATGCATACTTTTGTGGGAGGTGTGTATACTGCTTCTGGGAAGTATACATATGTCGAGGTTTCGGTTTATTTGATTTGTAATGCTAGGACCAGGTGGTTGGTTAAGCGTTACAAGCCAAATAAATTGGGGTCCTCACAGTAAATAACCATCTCAATTCTCAAGCATATAGCGAGCGGACTTGTTAAAGACCTGCTACCATTGCATGCATACGAGCTCGTGCAGTCATGTGGGAAAAACCTTGAATGTTGTGCATAAATGGTGACACATCAATGTGCCAAATTTATTATAATAGCTCACAAAGATTTGCACTGGCATATTCTTTTATTATTGTTATCATCCCACGTTATCACTGTTTAATACCCTAATCCTGTGAGTCTGTCATCAACTAGCTCTTCAAAGGTGCTTGGTATCGCTTCTGCCTAGTGCAGTCATCTACACAAGTTGTGGCACCACTTGTATCTGCAATTGCAACGTAAGAACCACCATCAGTGGGGGGGAAAATACCAATTCTATCAGTGCTCTAGAGAGAGACCAATCAAAAAGAATAAAAATGTAGGGATCAATGTAAGATTGTTGTCATACCGGTGGTGGTCGTCCCGCAGATGGAGGTCAGGCAGATCTTGCTGCAGTCGGCCACCGACGTCAGGGCGGCCACCTTTTCCTTGCTAAATGCACATATAGTGGAACACCGGGCACATGCACTATCGGGAGCGCCTCATCCCTACGCATGGTAGCATTTCTTGAAGCAAGTGCAGAATTTTGACGTGGCGGCCACCTGTTGCTGGCCTAACAACAACATGAGTAGGCACAAGGCAACAATGGCTACTGCTCTCTTACCCTCCATTCCTCTTGCTGTTGTACAATTAGACAGGCTCACATAGATTAGAATAGAGACTCACATTTGTGCAGTGATGTTTGATGAAGGAACAGAAATGAAATCAAATGGACAGATAGTAATAAGATGTTTACCTATGTATTTTTTAGGACAAGAGAAATTTGAGACTAATTTTTTTGGTGGTTCTACTCAGGTCTTGACTTGGTGCAACAACCTTCTTATCATGTGTCCCTTATATATAGCATTGTAATGAATGCGTATTCAAAGCATTTTGGTTTGTGAATCGGTGGTTAATACTAACAAGTGATTCATCCTTGCAAAAGCCTTCCAAGATTATTCAGATCTGATAACCTCCCCAAAATCAAAAATATATTATCCTATGTTTGTCCCGTTGATTGAAAGAGATAGCTGAACACTTATCAAATTTTTGGAAAGAAATATTCCATGCATTGAAGTCTTTATTTTCTTCATAATTCTATGACAGATCCGGCCGATTTGTATATCTAGTTCCTTCCTATTTGTTTACAAAGTTGATAAAATCAAAATATGCATGTCAGATGTTTATTTGGAGTTGAAATATATAATATTATTATACCACTAAATCATATCTCGATATAAAGACAGAACCAACACACCAATTTCACCGCTAGTAAGAGAGATGGGCAACTTATGTCCGCAAATAAATGTCACTAGTGTTATTCCCGATGAAACAGAACAACAAGGAGGTGAAAAAATATACCATGGGCTACTTTTTCTTATTATCCTCTATCATTGATAAACCGCCAATTCTGCATTATCGTAGTAAATGAAATGGTAGCTAGTCTTACTTGCATCATTTTCAAGAAATGCATGCAGGATCATATCTACGCGATTATATGATCTGTGAATTGGATGCACTCACAAAAATTCTAGCGTGTTTATTTTTTGGCAGCTATGAACAATCCATAGGTTGGCAAGGTGATGCCAACCAAAACACATACAACATTTTTCACAGAAAAAAGCCAACATGATGTATTGCCTTGTGCATTAGAAAGTAGACTCGATGAGCTTTCCATGTGGTATACGACATATCTACCAAAAGTATTGGTGTTAACACGAAAGTCATTCCCAAAGCTGACAAAAGGTGAAAATGCATATGGGACTTCAGGACGTAATATCGAAGAATGACCATTGTACGGACAAAAAAAGTTGACTAATTAGCCATCCTGCATGGATGCCACCTGTCCTGTAGTACTTGTAACATCCCAATTTTTGGGCCTTTTTGAAGGTTTTCAAAATTAAAAATAACCATTTGGTTTATTGGTCTAGGAAAGCTTAAACCTAAAATTTCGAAGACAATTTAAATTGAGCCAAATCAAACTTCAACTAATTCCTTTTGGTTTAGTTTCGAGTTTGTTGGAGTTCTCTGGTTCCAAGGATCCCCTTCCACTATTCGTTCTATCTTCCCCGCTGCCAAGCTCTCCACCCTTTCGGGCCTTGACCACCCTTTGGCCACAACCTCCTCTTTACAAAGACCACCTCTCGCCATGACGACCCTCTTGGTCACGACTCTCTTTTGCAAACACCATCCTTTCGCCTTGACCACCCTTTGGTCACGACTTCTTTTTGCAAAGAGCACCCACTACCATGACCACCCTCTTGGTCACGACTCTCTTTGCAAAGACCACCCTTTCGCCTTGACCACCCTTTGGTCACGATCTCCTCTTTACAAAGACCACCCTCTCGCCATGACCACCCTCTTGGTCACGACTTCTTCTTTGCAAAGACCACCCTTTCAAGATTGACCACCCTTTTCACACGACTCCTCTTTGCAAAGACCACTTCTCTCACCCATGACCACCCTCTGGTCATGACCTTCTTTGCAAAGGCCACCCTTTCGCCTTGACCACCCTTTGGTCATGACCTCCTTTTGCAAAGACCACCTTCTCTCGCTGACCAGCCTCGCCCGGTCATCTTCCACCTCCTCCCGCGCAATGTCTATAGGCCGCATTAAATATCAATGTACCGCATTAAATGCTAACACCTCCATTGTACCCTTTTCCTTCTCTTCTCTCCTCCCTTACCGCCTCATCCCACACTGAAATGCTGTAGCTCCGCCAGGCGCCCTATCGTGCCACTACTAATCCAAATTGCTCCATTGTTGTCACTTAGTTCTTCTATCTCCTCTATAAATAGAGCATTAGGAGCACCTTTTCCTTTGCACTCTCGTTGTTCTCCTTCAACTTTCCAACGCTTTCTCTTGCCTACATTCAAGCAGCTTTCCATTGTTGAAACTCATCACCAAGCTCGGCTTCTTCCTCGTGTCCAAGACCTTGGAGCTCATTGCCGATGAGTTCGCTGAGTTCGCTGCCTAAGACCGACGCTCGCTGCCACCGCCCTTCCCCACCTCCTCCGCCTCTTCTCTCTATCCCGATGAGTTTTCCCATACCTTGTTTTCTCTTTGTTCTTTCAACCTTGTTAAGTAGTGTAACCTTCTTTGGATCTCCACCTCAGGACCTCCTGAGGAACTCCTCAGGACCATCTCCTCCGGACCTCCTTCTCAAGACCTCCTCCTTAGGACCTCCTTAGGACCTCCACCTCAGGACCTCCTCGTTAGGACCTCCTCCTCAGGACATCCTCAGGACCTCCTCCTGACCCGTTGGACCTCCTTCATTCGAACTCCGACTTGAATGACTCAAATTCCTAAATCCATCTTAAGACTAGATCTAGCTCTTTGCCCTTTAGTTGTCTTAGTTAGTTTTCATTTGGATCTTATTTGGACTTTGCTTGATCTTGCTTTGTTCTCAAGTGTAGACTGTGTGAGGACCCGGAATATTTAACTAGTAACACTTAACCTCCAATTGGTTCTAGCATTACTAATTACATTCTAAGCCTCGATGGACATATGCTTCCTGCACTGCAAGATATGCACATCATCACAAAATTACACATCAATTCCATACACAAACATCACTAAGTTCAACAACGACATACATAAAGTAAAGTTATTATAAAAGAGAGCCGACTGCCAAAATAGAACAATATACAAGAATGACAATGAAGCAAAAGCGCCATAAGATGGCTAGAACAAAAGTCGCACTGTTAGCCACACACCCACAAGGCAACCGACCGGCCGCAAGCTAGTCGCCCGCAAGCTACCACAACACACCACAAAAGTGAGGCCCTCTGCTCACCTTCTTCCTCTCGCAACAAAACAATTAACATAGCAACCGAGTACAAAGATTGTCTTTGTACCCGCAAGATCGACGTGTGGAATAGCATCTATTCATAAACTACATGCAAGCTTATTTAGGTGGAGGTTGTATGTCTCATTTTGCATGAAGCCAACTTTATTTGCAATAATGTAGTACATTTTAAAAGCCGCTTGCAAATCAGTTTTACCATCAAAGTAACAAGAAGTAAAGATACATACAAGTAACCACCGAAGTGACTATCCCAATAGCCACCACAACATAGCACTAATCCCTCGATTCGCACTCACCCATCAAGTTTTAATTTAAAAGGTTGTAGTCTAACTCTTGAAAGACCTGCCAAGCGTGTCCATAACCTAGACGAGGCTATTCGAATAGTTTTAACCTCGCAGGTGTACCAATGTACCCACACTTCGCACCGCCTTTAAGCCACAAGCACACTATCGGCTGTATGCTTACATCGCTAAGTCCTACGAGACATTTCCAATCTTGTGTATTAACTACGAGCCGTCAGATGGGTAGAAACACCATACGCTACATTGCAAGCCAAAGACAACAAATCCCATCCCGTGAAGTCTTTCTGACACTACAATGCTCCCAACACCATCCCTCCCGCGACTCACACCCGAGCCAATACACTCCAAAGTACTAAGTCAAGAGAGGTCCCATACCTCTAATGTGGTTAGCACGCTAAAATGCTTGGTTTAGTGTAACAAGATGTTCGGTCCTTGTTGACTTAGGCACCATTCCGCCACACCTAAAATCACACCATCTTACCATTGTGCCCAAGTCTAAATCATTTTGTTTTCAGCTTTAGTTTTCATAAGTAGACATGGCACAAGGAAGAAATCATAATACATAATAAGTTTAGGTGATCAAGGTTATCGACAAGTCGATAACCGCCCATTACTACTGGAAACTAAGCATGGCTAAGCAGCTTAATTCGCAAACTACTAAGTGACAAGAGTCCTCCATGAACTCTAAATCACAGCAAGTAACCTAGGCTCATGGTAGTAGAGGATAATCAATTGCTAGGAAATGCATCTACTAGGCCAACTATTAAAACAAAGTAGCGATGCATACATAGAATTTGCAATCAACATAAATACTTAAAATACTGGGATTAACATGATCAAACGCTTGCCTTCTCATTGTTGCTCAATTTGTTATGAGGATCGTTTCGGGTTACCGCAAATGTCTAACCCTAAGCGAGAGGCAAAAGAACCAAGAACAACCAATAAGACGAGCCACAACTAAACAAACGAGCAAGCAAAAATTATCCAAATGCGATTTAAATTTATACATAAGGTAGAATACAAATATACCTAGACATAGAAACCGAAAACCTAATTTGGATTTGTGGTGTAAAAGATATTACCTAAAAATACATTTTCGGCCATAATTAGCACTGTAGCAAAAATATTTTCTAGAGAGATTTTGAAGCTGAAATTTTTATGGTAGCTACCTATAGGTATAGAGGTAACCCATATAAAATTTCAGGTCAAATGGAGTTAAAATGATTTAGTTATGATTTTTCTAAGATGCCAAATTAGCATAATGCACTTTCCAGGAGCATAAATATGTTCAAAACTAATTTTACAGTGAAGTATACCAACAGAGAGGTTTTCTAGAATTTATCATATATATTTTGCATTTACAGAGAATTACTTGTGCATTTTATAAGTCTTCCAGAATTTTCTAAATGCTGAAAATAGGTACTAAATCATTAATCAAGGTTTCTGCTGCAATCTTGGGTCTACCATCATTTTTATATTAACATTGGGTTAATAACAAATTTATCAAAATTGGAATCATTCATTTTGGATATACACAGAGCAAGATATGCATTTTCTAAGGTTTTATTCATTTTTCGAATATGCAAATGACAAAAATCAAGTTATTCCTAGTTATACAACTTTCTCACATCGAACATGCTTAAATCTATTTTTATAATGAGCTAAAGTGATAACATAATTTATTACAGCTTGGAATTAACCAAAAGCGCTTAAAATGAATTAGTTATGAGTTTCTAAAGTTTTTATATCATTTTCATTGAAAACAAATACTTACCAAATACGTAACAACCCCAATAAAAGAAAACGACGTGGACAATTCTCCACCCTTGATCTAACATCCCACGCTCACGCTGCCGAAAATAGCGCACGCCTAAACCCAATTGAAACCCACCGTTGATCAAGATCCAACGGCCACACGAGTGTATGCAACCGACGATGCGGTTGCCTCGCAACCACGCACCGCAGATCTAAAGATGAACGGCTCGTAACTCAAATCTAACCGAAGGTCCGATTGCACTCATGATCTCAGCCGCAGATCACGAGATGGACGGTCCAGGATGATGAGGGGAACCGGATGGTCCGAATGCATACAAGATCTGGGCCGCAGATCGCAAAATGGACGGTGGCTATAGATCGAAGTTCAAAAAGAGGTACTGCCGAGTGGGACCGCATGTCAGTGACTACGAGTCACGACCGCAACGATTTAACCCACGTGCACAGTGCACTGGGCCCACAAGTCAGCGACTAAGCAGGGTGGTTAAGACCAATTAATGATTCTAATGATTGCCATTAATTAGACTCTAATGATTACGAGATTTGACTTTAAACCCTCGGGCCCACAAGTCAGCGACCCAGAGGAGATTTCCGACAGGGATTAAATGCCGACAGATTAATTAATCAATGATTAAGCCTTAATGATGTCGGAACAGTGCGGAGTGAAACAGAGATTGATTTAACGAGATTGGGCCCATCGTCGCTGGCTCAATAATAATGATTAAGACATAATTAATAACTAATGATCGCAATTAATGTGTCCTAATGAGTCGACGAAACGGAGCTCCTCGCGCAAGAAAATCCCGATCGTTTTGACGGCTAATCGCCGGCGACACCGCCGCGCGGCATGTGAACAAGACCCAAAATGGATTCGCAATAGCAAAGACGAACCTAATGGTAGCATTCTCGCGTGGCGAGGACTAGAACGGCCAGCCGGAAACGAAACGGAACCCTACGGCTAAACACGAAAATAGCTAAAAGCTCCACGCGTCCAAGGAAGCGTGCCAAAGCTTCTAAGGACTAATAAGAAGCTACCTTAGCGACCGTAAGCTTCAAAGATGGCCGAGATGCTTGATCAAGGTGAAAGCTCACGGACTTGGGGAAGAAGGTTCAAAACGACACTCGAGCCAAATGAGTGATCCTAAAGCATCGTGATAGCTTCATTAAGGTCCACGTGGCTACATGAGCAAGTAATTAGAAATGGAGCACTCACCGAAATGAGGAAGAAGATGACCACTTCGCCGATTTGAACAAACCCCAAATTGGACAATTCCCGAGAATCAAATCCAAAATTAAGTGAGGGGAAATGTTCAAGGTGATAAATAGATGAGGTTAGGTAAAGAAACATGATGGAGGACCACTCGAACACCAAGAACACCAATGGAGCTCCACGGGTCAACAATGGCGATTTGCCATTTTTGAGGTGTTAAGCTCCAATATTGGAAATGAAGCTTGATGGTGGTCTAAAGAGATACTAGGAAGCAATGAGGGTGCTTATAAAGCCATGAAAGTGTTAGGGTTTGCACCACTCCTCTCTCGGGCGGCAAAACACAAAGCACCACGCACGGCCGACATGGAAAAAGGTGATAGCCGGTGAAATGGGGCAGGCATGGTCGATTATGTCTCCCACGCACTCCATCGCTGACTAGGGCGTCAGAGGAAGCATGAAACGACACCTCCATACCTTGCAATCGCTGCACGCAGAGGTTGAAGATGACCAACAAAAGTTCGGCGATTCTCAACCGTAGGATTCAAAACGAACGGCAGAGATTACGCCACGCCCGAGGGTTAGAATACAACGAGAGGAGGCGAACCCTACGATTAGAATTGAACGGTTCAGATAGCTCCACGTTGCAACTCAAATTACAACGGCAGTACGCGAGCGCTGGATCTTAATCCAACGCTCGATTCAAAAATGCAACCGAGGGTCCAAGGGTTCGGAGATCTCAATGGTTGGATGGGAATCTAACGCTGACAATCAAACTTGCAACCGGAGGGTCCGAATGGTTTCACGCCGCCGCGCGATTTAGATCCAACGGCCGAGATTCACGCGCGCTTTGAAAGAGTGGCTCGGTGCGCTTAGTTGATCGACCGAATCAATCGCTCGAGCCCAGTCCGACTCGAACCCAAGCAACAAGAAACCAAGTTTGACTTTAAAATTAAAACAGAGACCTTGAAGGATTTATTTGAGGTAGCAAATTAACTCCAAAAATTATGAAATTTTTACAGGAGCTTGCTAACTCAGGTATCAACCTCGTGTAAAATTTTCAGAGGTTTTTATACTGCGAATAAATCTCCAAAAATTCTGCAAGGCTCTGTTTTAATGTTTGACTAAGAGTCAAACAGGTTTGACTGCCTCCAAAAATATTCAAACAATTCCTAAAAATTGTGAAATTTTTCAGAGGGGTCACATATCATCACAGGGACTTAGGAAAAATATTTCCAGAGAATGATCATAAGATTTGACAAGATTGTTTTTGGATTAGCAAGATTTGGATCAACAAGGCTTGTGACAATGTAGTTCCATAATTCTTTGAACAAGAATTGATTGGCCCAACAGGAAATACATGATGTAGGAAAAAGTTTTAATTTGTACTGATTTTCTTACATTTGAAACACAAGCCCAAAATTTGGGATGTTACAATTCTCCCCCCCTTACAAGAATCTCGACCCGAGATTCCGTTTACTCGGAGAAGAAGGAAGGAAAATCTGCACGAAGGCGATCTTCTCGCTCCCAAGTTGCTTCATCTTGGAATGGTTTGACCATCGAACCTTAAGGAACTTGATGACACGGTTCCTCGCTCTCCGCTCGATTCCTCAAGAATACGAACAGATGCTCATGTGAGGTCAAATCCTCCCGCACATCGAGAGTTTCCAACGGAGTTTCTTCGATCGGGACACGAGGCACTTCTTCGTGTGTGAAACATGGAACACATCATGCACACCTCAAGTGCCGGTAGCTCCAATCAGAGGCAATCGCCCCAACTCTCTCGGTGATACGGTAAGGTCCAACATATCGAGGAGCCAACTTGCCCTTGATGCCAAAACGCCGATGGCCCTTCAAGGGTGAGACTTTGAGATACACAAAGTCATTGGGCTCAAAGCTCAACTCACGGCGACGACGATCCGCATAGCTCTTCTCGCTCGATCGGGCCGCGCGCAGATGCTCGCGATCAATCGAACTTGACTTTCGCCTCATTGATCGAATTTGGGCCGAAAATTGCCGCCCCGCCTCTCGACCAGTTCAATGGGGTTCGCATTCTCCCATACAAAGCCTCAAATGGTGCCATGCCAAGATCGGCTCAAAGTCGTTGTTGTAGGAGAACTCCGCAAATGGTAGGCACTTCTCCCACTTCTTCCCATAGGAGAGAACACAAGCACGGAGCATATCTTCCAACACTTGGTTGACTCGCTCCGTCCGCCGCCACCCGAGGATGAAAGGTCAGATCAAGTGAAGGGGTCCCCATAGCCTCCTCGCAGACTAAGCCAAACCGCAGGTGAAAAGCGCACCACGATCGAAATAATCGTCTTTCGCACCGTGAAGACTCACAATCCTCGAGACATAAAGTTCGCCAAAGGCCCCACACGGGCCGAAGTCTTGACGGAAGGAAATGTGCCACTTTAGTTAACCCGTCGATCACGACCCAAATAGCATCATTCCTTTTGACGAGCGGGCAAACGGTGATGAAGTCCATGCCAACGGAATCCCACTTCCATTCCGTGATCGGCAAAGGTCAAGAAGACTCGCTGACGTTGATGCTCGGCCTTCACACGACAAAGACACGCCGCACTCTGCAACGAACTCGCAATCTCGCGCTTCATTCGGTCCACTGTATCTCACGAAGGTCCTGATACATCTTGGTAGCCCCGGGTGAATAGACAAAGGAGAATCATGGGCTTCGCGGAGAATCAAATCCCGCAATTCCATGACCTTAGGAACCACAAGACGCGCCCAAACCACACAACGCCATGCTCGCCCTCGAAAAGCACTTGGCTATCCCATCCTTGATGTTTCGCTTGATCCGCTCACACCAACATCTCGTCACGTGCGCTTGATTTGGTCCACTAAGGTTGGTTGCACAACCAATGTGGCAAGAGAACCGTGCTCGATCAAACCCAAATTAAGGCGCTGAAATTTCAATGAGAGCAGTCGCCGCTTGGAGCATCAACATGTTGCAATACACCTTCGATCGAGTGCATCCGCAACGACATTGGCCTTGCCCGGATGGTATCGAATACCCATGTCATAGTCCTGATCAATTCCAACCATCTTCTTTGCCCGAGGTTCGAGATCCGCCGGGTGAACAAGTACTTCAAGCTCTTGTGGTCGGAATACACCTCACAACGGTTACCAATCGATAATGCCGCCAAATCTTGAGTGCATGGACCACAGCGGCTAACTCTAAGTCATGAGTAGGATAGTTGAGTTCATGAGGCCTTAATCGCGCGATGCATAGGCCACAACCTTGCCCTCCTGCATAAGGACACAACCAAGACCCTGACGAGAAGCATCACAAAAGATATCAAAACTCTTGTGAATATCGTGGAGAACAAGCATCGGGCTGAGGTCAACCGCTTCTTGAGTTCCTGAAAACTCACATCACAAGCAATGACCACTCAAACTTCGTGTCCTTCTTGAGTAGTTCACCATAGTTTCTGCAATCTTGGAGAAATTCTCGATAAAACGGCGATAGTAGCCCGCCAAACCAAGAAAACTCCGCACATCGGTGACCGACTTGGGCTGACCCCAAGATAGCACATCACTGACCTTGCTAGGATCCACAGCCACACCTCCTGCTGAAAGAACATGGCCCAAGAATGCCACTTCCTTCAACCAGAACTCGCACTTGCTGAATTTGGCATACAACTGGTGCTCACGCAGCTTGCCCAACACAAGCTTAAGATGCTCATCATGCTCTTCTTCACTCTTGGAGTAGATAAGGATATCGTCGATGAATACCACCACAAACCTATCCAAATACTCCATGAATACCGAGTTCATAAGATTCATGAATAATGCAGAGCATTAGTCAAACCAAAAGACATGACGGTGTACTCGTAAAGGCCATAACGAGTAGCAAAAGCCGCCTTAGGAATATCCTCGCCCCGATCTCGACTTGATGATAGCCCAGCCTCAAGTCAATCTTGAGAAGACTCGCGCTCGGCCAACCGATCGAAAAGATCATCAATACGGGCAAAGGATACTTGTTCTTTACCGTCACCTCATTAAGCGGACTGAATCGACACACATGCGCAAGGTCTTGTCCTTCTTCTTCACAAAGATAATCGACAACCCCAAGGAGATGAGCTAGGACGGATAAAACCCTTCTCTTGCAGCTCACCCAGTTGCTTCTTTAGCTCCTCCAACTCATTAGGAGGCATGCGATACGGCCTCTTAGAAATAGGGGCGGTACCGGGCAGCAACTCGATCACAAACTCCAAATCTCGAACTGGAGGCATACCGGGCAAATCCTCAGGGAAGACATCCACAAAGTCACTGCATCGTGGGCACATCCCGAATCTCCATGGTCGGCTTAGCTTCAAGGGCCCAAAGGTGTGGCCCCTGCAGCTGCGGTGAAATCCTAACTTGCTCGCCTGAGGGACTAGTGAGGAAAACCATCTTCCTGGCACAATCGATTTGCCCTAAGTGTTGGGACAACCAATCCATACCAAGGATCACATCTAGTCGCGCCGATTCAAGTAAGATGAGATTCGCCAAGAACTCCACTCCTTCAATGTTAATAGGAACGCCTCGACACTCTTGATCAGCTCTCATTTCCGCTCCCGGAGAGCGAATCAGCAAGGGAATCCCCAAAGGAACACAGTGAAGTCCACAATCAACAGCAAATGACCTCGAAATAAAAGAATGCGAAGCTCCAGAGTCAAATAAAAGCGTAGAAAGGGACGCAAATTAACAAGGAGCGCATCTAACACCACGCCGGGTGCCTCCGAGCCTCCTCACCGAGATGTGGTTGACCGACCACTCCCGACGCCCGGGTCTTCTCGATCACCTTCGTCGGTGTGTGACCATTCCCGCCCTCCATTAGGACGCAGGGGCTGCTCGCCCTCCGAGGGCAATCGCTAGCATAATGGCCCTTCTTGTTGCAGCGGCAGTAATATCGGCACCAAGTTGCGGAGCGCAACTCGCCTGGGTTGCGTGCACGTGGTCAAACACGGCTCGCGGGGACGAGCAATCGTGCCGACGGCCTCGGCGGTGGCGGCCAAAGCACGAGCTCGTGTGGGCCCAACACGGACGAGTGAGGCCGGCCGCGCAGATCGATGGGCCTCCACTTGCGCTATGACTCACCGGCGCTTTCGCTTTGTGCTCGGCGACGATGGCCTTGTCAACCAAGGCTCGAAAGTCAAGCAAAGTCCACTATAGACGCTCTTGTCCCGCAGCCTCCTGACAAACCATCCATGAACTTCTCCCGCTTAGCCTCATCAGAGGCCACCTCTCCCGAGCATAACGAGCGGATGATTAAACTCGTAAAGGTACTCCGAGACAGACTTGCGCCCCGCTTAAGCGCAAGAAACTCCTTCTTCTTGAGTTTCATCAGCCATCGTGTATGTGGGCCCGATTTAAAGGCAGATCGAAACTCATCCCACGACAACGTGGCTCGCGGGCGCATGGCGACAAAAGTTCTCCCACCAAGATAGTGCCGCACCCTCGCCGATGGGATGCAAGGAGTGCCCGCTCCGCCCCGGCATCGAGCGATATTGAGCTTCCGCCAACAAGACGCAACCAGCCATCGCGCCGAGTGGATCCTCGGATCGAGAAAGTGGGTGGTCGCGCACGGAGAAACTCCGCAAGCCCACCACGAGATCGTGGCCACCACCTCCAGATCTCGGCGCGGCAGCGGAGCGGAGGTGTTCTCGCAATGACCTCCAAGATCCGGGTCCGGTCCATGCGATTCCGCCGACCGAGCGTAACCTCACCATGGTCGGAGGAGGGGAAGCTCCTCATCGAACCAGCCACCACTGATGTTATGGTGGTTCTTGTCATCCTGCTCCACAAAAATAGGTTAAAACGCAACTCCGAACAGAGACAAAGAAAACTACTAACCACTTAACAAAACAATCCTTAAAAGCTCAAGTATCAACATAAAATTGCAGCGAGGTCATAAAGATCACATCCTTCTTCCTGTTATGACTAACTCGTATGGAAAAACGAGTAATCAATTTTTCAGGAAGACAAATTTCAGAGCACTAACTTCTGTTCGAGACAGCTAGTAACAAGGTGAAAATCATACTAAAGGAGGGTTAGACACTAAGCTAACTCATATCACTTCTCACCCTGTTAACCCTACAAGTTTTGAGTGGAATTAACCTCTCATTTCAGCACTTTTGCTACCTAAATGCTAGCTGTCCAGAAATTGTCTTGCTTGCTGTCCAGATTTCTCCATTCAACTTATGGTCGAAATTTGTAGCTCCCAGCAGCTCCTAATCTTCTCAAGACAGCCATACTTTTTATTTTATAACTCTCATGATGTCCTCAAAACCAATCTACTCGATAAACAACTATCTTTTGAAAGAAGATGAGAGGAAAACTCAGCCTTCAAATTCAGTTTAGAATGAGGTGAGATGAGCAAACTAGGATAGATGAGAAGGAAAATCTGAGAGCTTACTTAAGATTTTCGGGAAAGCACTGATTATTTGGAAAGTAAGTTTTCAAAATATACTAGGGACGACCAAGCTAGGGGTTCCTACGGTCAGTATGGCTCTGATACCAACTTTGTGAGGACCCGGAATATTTAACTAGTAACACTTAACCTCCAATTGGTTCTAGCATTACTAATTAAGCATTCTAAGCCTCGATGGACATATGCTTCCCAGAATTGCAGCATATGCACATCATCACAAAATTACACATCAATTCCATACACAAACATCACTAAGTTCAACAACGACATACATAAAGTAAAGTTATTACAAAAGAGAGCCGACCGGCCAAAATAGAACAATATACAAGAATGACAGCGGAAGCAAAAGCGCCATAAGATGGCTAGAACAAAAGTCGACCGGTTAGCCACACACCCACAAGGCAACCGACCGGGCCGCCAAGCTAGTCGCCCCGCAAGCTACCACAACACAGCTCACAAAAGTGAGGCCCCTCGGGCTCACCTTCTTCCTCTGCAACAAAACAATTAAGCATAGCAACTGAGTACAAAGATTGTCTTTGTACCGCAAGATCGACGTGTGGAATAGCACCTATTCATAAACTACATGCAAGCTTATTTAGGTGGAGGTTGTATGTCTCATTTGCATGAAGCCAACTTTATTTGCAATAATGTAGTACATTTTAAAAGCCGCTTGCAAATCAGTTTACCATCAAAGTAACAAGAAGTAAAGATACATACAAGTAACCACTGGAAGTGACTATCCCAATAGCCACCACAACATAGCACTAATCCCGATTCGCACGCCCATCAAGTTTTAATTTAAAAGGTTGTAGTCTAACTCTTGAAAGACCTTGCCAAGCGTGTCCATAACCTAGGACGAGGCTATTCGAATAGTTTTAACCTGCGCAGGTGTACCAATGTACCCACACTTCGCACCGCTTTAAGCCACAAGCACACTACCGAAGGTATGCTGCACTGCTAAGTCCTACGAGACATTTCCAATCTTGTGTATTAACTACGAGCAGCTCAGATGGGTAGAAACACCATACGCTTACATTGCAAGCCGAAAGACAACAAATCCCATCCCGGTGAAGTCTTTCTGACACTACAATGCTCCCAACACCATCCCTCCCGCGACTCCTGCACCGGAGCCAATACACTCCAAAGTACTAAGTCAAGAGAGGTCCCATACCCTCTAATGTGGTTAGCACGCTAAAATGCTTGGTTTAGTGTAACAAGATGTTCTGGTCCTTGTTGACTTAGGCACCATTCGATCCACACCCAAAATCACACCATCTTACCATTGTGCCCAAGTCTAAATCATTTTGTTTTCAGTTTTAGTTTTCATAAGTAGACATGGCACAAGGAAGAAATCATAATACATAATAAGTTTGTGTGATCAAGGTTATCGACAAGTCGATAACCGCCCATTACTACCGGAAACTAAGCATGGCTAAGCAGTTAATTCGCAAACTACTAAGTGACAAGAGTCCCTCCATGAACTCTAAATCACAGCAAGTAACCTAGGCTCATGGTAGTAGAGGATAATCAATTGCTAGGGAAATGCATCTACTAGGCCAACTATTAAAACAAAGTAGCGATGCATACATAGAATTTGCAATCAACATAAATACTTAAAATACTGGGATTAACATGATCAAACTGCTTGCCTTCTCGCTGTTGCTCAATTTGTTGCGGAGGATCGTTCTCGGGGTTACCGCAAATGTCGAACCCTAAGCGAGAGGCAAAAAGAACCAAGAACAACCAATAAGACGAGCCACAACTAAACAAACGAGCAAGCAAAAATTATCCAAATGCGACGAAATTTATACATAAGGTAGAATACAAATATACCTAGACATAGAAACTGGAAAAACCCAATTTGGATTTGTGGTGCAAAAGATATTACCTAAAAATACATTTTCGGCCATAATTAGCACTGTAGCAAAAATATTTTCTAGAGAGATTTTGAAGCTGAAATTTTTATGGTAGCTACCTATAGGTATAGAGGTAACCCATATAAAATTTCAGGTCAAATGGAGTTAAAATGATTTAGTTATGATTTTCTAAGATGCCAAATTAGCATAATGCACTTTCCAGAGCATAAATATGTTCAAAACTAATTTTACAGTGAAGTATACCAACAGAGAGGTTTTCTAGAATTTATCATATATATTTTGCATTTACAGAGAATTACTTGTGCATTTTATAAGTCTTCCAGAATTTTCTAAATGCTGAAAATAGGTACTAAATCATTAATCAAGGTTTCTGCTGCAATCTTGGGTCTACCATCATTTTTATATTAACATTGGGTTAATAACAAATTTATCAAAATTGGAATCATTCATTTTGGATATACACAGAGCAAGATATGCATTTTCTAAGGTTTTATTCATTTTCTGGAATATGCAAAATGACAAAAATCAAGTTATTCCTAGTTATACAACTTTCTGTTACTGGAACATGCTTAAATCTATTTTTATAATGAGCTAAAGTGATAACATAATTTATTACAGTTGGAATTAACCAAAAAGCAGTTAAAATGAATTAGTTATGAGTTTCTAAAGTTTTTATATCATTTTCAGTTGAAAAACAAATACTTACCGAAATACAGAACAACCCCAATAAAAGAAAACGACGTGGACAATTCTCCACCCTTGATCTAACATCCTACGGCTCACGCGCGCCGAAAATAGCGCACGCGCGCGAAACCCAATTGAAACCCACCGTTGGATCAAGATCCAACGGCTCACACGAGTGTATGCAACCGGACGATGCGGTTGCCTCGGCGAACCACGACCGCAGATCTAAAGATGAACGGCTCAGAACTCAAATCTAACCGGAAGGTCCGATTGCACTCATGATCTCAGCCGCAGATCACGAGATGGACGGTCCAGGATGATGAGGGGAACCGGATGGTCCGAATGCATACAAGATCTGGGCCGCAGATCGCAAAATGGACGGTGGCTATAGATCGAAGTTCAAAAAGAGGTACTGACGAGTGGGACCGCATGTCAGTGACTACGAGTCACGACCGCAACGATTTAACCCACGTGCACAGTGCACTGGGCCCACAAGTCAGCGACTAAGCAGGGTGGTTAAGACCAACTAATGATTCTAATGATTGCCATTAATTAGACTCTAATGACTACTGAGATTTGACTTTAAACCCTCGGGCCCACAAGTCAGCGACCCAGAGGAGATTTCCGACAGGGATTAAATGCCGACAGATTAATTAATCAATGATTAAGCCTTAATGATGTCGGAACAGTGCGGAGTGAAACAGAGATTGATTTAACGAGATTGGGCCCACTGGTCAGTGGCTCAATAATAATGATTAAGACATAATTAATAACTAATGATCAGCAATTAATGTGTCCTAATGAGCTGACGAAAACGGGAGCTCCTCGCCGGCAAAATCCCGATCGTCTTTGACGGCTAATCGCCGGCGACACTGGCCGCGGCGGCGGTGAACAAGACCCAAAATGGATTCGCAATAGCAGCACGAACCTAATGGTAGCATTCTCGCCACGCGAGGACTAGAACGCCGGCTAGCCGGAAAACGAAAACCGGAACCCTACGGCTAAACACGAAAATAGCGAAAAGCTCCGCTGCGGTCCAAGGAAGCGGGTGCCAAAGCTTCTAAGGACTAATAAGAAGCTACCTTAGCGACCGTAAGCTTCAAAGATGGCTGAGATGCTTGATCAAGGTGAAAGTCACGACTTGGGGAAGAAGGTTTGAAAACGACACTCGAGCCAAATGAG
Source organism: Ampelocalamus luodianensis (assembly GCA_036346255.1). Classification (NCBI taxonomy): domain Eukaryota; kingdom Viridiplantae; phylum Streptophyta; class Magnoliopsida; order Poales; family Poaceae; genus Ampelocalamus; species Ampelocalamus luodianensis. Next base: position 86,464 of record JAYEVH010000558.1, read on the forward strand.
TGATCCCAAAGCATCGTGATAGCTTCATTAAGGTCCACGTGGTTACATGAGCAAGTAATTAGAAAATGGAGCACTCACCGAAATGAGGAAGAAGATGACCAATTTCGGCCGAATTTGAACAAACCCCAAATTGGACAATTCCTGATAATCAAATCCAAAATTAAGTGAGGGGAAATGTTCAAGGTGATAAATAGATGAGGTTAGGGTAAAGAAACATGATGGAGGACCACTGGAACACCAAGAACACCAATGGAGCTCCACGGGTCAACAATGGCGATTTGCCATTTTTGAGGTGTTAAGCTCCAATATTGGAAATGAAGCTTGATGGTGGTCTAAAGAGATACTAGGAAGCAATGAGGGTGCTTATAAAGCCATGAAAGTGTTAGGGTTTGCACCACTCCTCTCTCGGGCGGCAAAACACAAAGCACCACGCACGGCCGACATGGAAAAAGGTGATAGCCGGTGAAATGGGGCAGGGCATGGCCGATTATGTCTCCCACGACCTCCACTGTTGACTAGGGCGGCCGTAGGAAGCATGAAACGACACCTCCATACCTTGCACTGTTTTCGCACGGCGAGAGGTTGAAGATGACCAGCGCAAAAAGCTCGGGCGATTCTCAACCGTAGGATTCAAAACGAACGGCAGAGATTACGCCACGCCTCCGAGGGTTAGAATACAACGGAGAGGAGGCGAACCCTACGATTAGAATTGAACGGTTCAGATAGCTCCACGTTGCAACTCAAATTACAACGAAGGGGTACGCGAGCGTTGGATCTTAATCCAACGGCTCAGATTCAAAAATGCAACCGGAGGGTCCGAAGGGTTCGGGAGATCTCAATGGTTGGATGGGAATCTAACGGTTGACAATCAAACTTGCAACCGGAGGGTCCGAATGGTTTCACGCGCGCGGGCCGTGCGATTTAGATCCAACGGCTGAGATTCACGCGCGTTTTGAAAGAGTGGCTCGGTGCAGTTAGTTGACTGGACCGAATCAACTGGCTCGAGCCCGAGTCTGACTCGAACCCAAGCAACAGTAAAACCAAGTTTGACTTTAAAATTAAAACAGAGACCTTGAAGGATTTATTTGAGGTAGCAAATTAACTCCAAAAATTATGAAATTTTTACAGGAGCTTGCTAACTCAGGTATCAACCTCGTGTAAAATTTTCAGAGGTTTTTATACTGCGAATAAATCTCCAAAAATTCTGCAAGGCTCTGTTTTAATGTTTGACTAAGAGTCAAACAGGTTTGACTGCCTCCAAAAATATTCAAACAATTCCTAAAAATTGTGAAATTTTTCAGAGGGGTCACATATCATCACAGGGACTTAGGAAAAATATTTCCAGAGAATGATCATAAGATTTGACAAGATTGTTTTTGGATTAGCAAGATTTGGATCAACAAGGCTTGTGACAATGTAGTTCCATAATTCTTTGAACAAGAATTGATTGGCCCAACAGGAAATACATGATGTAGGAAAAAGTTTTAATTTCTACTGATTTTCTTACATTTGAAACACAAGCCCAAAATTTGGGATGTTACAGACTGCGACGACTCCGAAGAGCCCGAGTTCAACAAAAAAGGAGACCTGTAAGCGATCGAGCAAGGCAAGTCATACCCTTGATCATATTGCATCCAGTATTTCAAATTATGTACATTCTGTTTCAAGTTATTACTACACGCGTATTTAAATTCAAATACTTTAAATCCCTATTTTAACTTGATAGTTATTCCTATTGCCTTTGTACACCCAAACTTGAACGTCCTTTTGATCACCCTTAGTACCTTAGTTAAAAGCTAGTTGGTACATTAGTATGAACTAGAACTGGTTGCAAAACTCTCTGCTTAGCCGAAGCTTAGCTCAAAAACATTTGATTTGGGAAAGTTACCCAAAAGCTCAACTTTGATTTAAATTGTTGCCGTAGTATGGTCAGTAGCATGGAGATTTCTAAAATGTTTTAATGTGGTAAATAAAATGAAAACTGGTTTGAACTTGGGCGAAATGGATGTTTGGATGGGTGCATGTTCATACACGGGATCGATCCATTTCTATGGTCAAGGCCCAGGGTTCTTTTGGTAGTCACCCAAGTCAGTTAAGGATCGGTCTTCGAGTGTATTTTGCTATGCCTTATCGTACTACCACATGTCCTGAGTGGGCAGTACCTGGCTAACTAATTTGCAATGTCTCACTGTGGTTGCTCTATCCTGTTGTGTGGGTGGTCTTTCATGACCTACTTCTTTACATTCCCACCTGGCGCAAGAGGGGGCTATGAACTCTATGGTTTCTATCCGAAGGGGGCGAAACCTTAGCGAGGAGGGACTATGGTGGGATGTCACTTTGTAAAGGCCCGGTCACGAGCTCTAGACTGCTCACCTAAGGTTGTGAATGGTGGTATCTGTAACATCCCTATTTCTCAACTTGTGTTTCAAATGTAAGAAATGGGAAAAATTTAAAACTTTTCTTACATCTTGTATTTCTAGTATGTTCTGAACAATTCTTGTAAAAGAAATATGGAAATGCAAAGTCACAAGTCATTTGATCTAAACCTTGCCCTTCAAAAGCCTTCTTGTCAAATCTTGTGATCATCCTCTAGAAATATTTTTCCTAAGTGCTAGGGATGATGTGTGACACCTCTGAAAAATTTCACAATTTTTCGAAATTGTTTGAATATTTTAGGGGGCAGTGAAACCCTAACTCAGCACCTTGCAGAATTTTTGGAGGAAAATATACTGCATGAAAACCTCTGAGAATTTTACACAAGGTCAATATCTAAGTTAGCAAGCTACTGTAAAAATTTCAAAATTTTTGGAGTTAGTTTGCTACCTCAAACAATTCCTCAAAGTTCTATCTCAATTTCAAAACCCTAAATCGACCCCCTGTCGGACTCGGGCTCGGGTCGAGCCAGACCACCTAGCCGCATCGGGCACGGTCAGTTGGGCTTGTGTGTGGGCCGTTGGATTTCAATCAAACGACCACGACCTCCCATACCGTTTCGGACCTCAGGAGGTTGTGAGCAATCTCGGCCGTTCGCATTAGATCCAACCTCCCACGACCACCCCACCTACTCTATTCTTCTTCCTCGTGCTCGAGGGCGATGGCGTGTGCTTAGAATTGCGCGGTACCTTATCACCTCGTCATCGTCCTCGTCAATGGCTATTTCCTGCCCTCCTTAAATTCTCATCAGAACCTTTCCCCCGAAGTCTCCCTTGTACCTACTCCGGTCACTTCCGCTGAGCTGTGGCAGTGCCCTAGCCCCATTTCTCTATGGAGCCACTTATGCTCCATCCCATTGTTTGCCAGCTTCATAAGGTCCCCGAGCTCCTCCCTTAGCTCCCTTAGCGAAACCGAACAACTCCTCTGTGTCTGTGCGCTCAAAACACGAGAACGCCTTTCTACCATTGTTGGCCGCAGAGCTCCTCGTCGCCGATGGTGCTCCAGTGGTCCCCTGGCTCCTCTCTTAGCATCACCGCGTTCCTCTCATCCTTGTGGTCCTGTTTCCTAACTTAATTTGGCTCGTATTCGCAGGAATCGACTAAATTGGGTTTTGGGCTTTCTTCAACCGCAAATCTCCGCCTTCGTCCTCATCTCTGGTAAGGTTGCTCCCTTCTTCGGTTCTTTGCTCAGGGTCCTTCTATGGGTCCTCTTGGAGCTAACCGTGCCTTTCTTAGGTCCTCTGGATGCTCAAACCACCTTCTCCGCGTCATCTTCCTCAGTTCCGGTGCAGGCCTCCACCGCCAGGACTTCCCCGACTTCCTTAAGACCTCCTCTGAGCCCAGGTGAGTTCACAATAGTCCCTTAGTGCTTGAGCACCGGTTGGATTAGGTCACGGCGAGGCTTTTTGCTGTTTTTGTTTTTGCCCATGCTTTCTCATCCGCCTTGTTCCGGCTCACCGGCGTTTGGGACCAGCTCCGCCGTCGAGAGTACCCTTAATAGATTCGCAATCGTATTGGGCATGTTTTGGTACCCTTAGTTGGCTCCGTCGCGGCCAAGGTCGCCGGCGGTGAGCCGACAGGCAGAGCGCAAGGCTCTGTACTGTTGTCATAATGTCGATAAGTACTTGGACCTCCCGAGTTAATCTTAACCGTCGATGATCTCTTAAGGTTAGCTCTTAGCCGTAGGATCCTCTTTTGTAATACCCTAGTCCCAGGATCTCTTGGGCTTGATCCTAGCCGTTGAGGATCTCCCCAGGATTAGATCTGAGCTGTAGATCTTCCCCTGTGTAGCCTTGTTGCCAGGACCTCCTAGGACAAATCTCAGTCGTTAAAGACCTCTGTGGTTTAGCTCTTAGTCGTTAGATTTTCCCTTTGTAAAGCTTAAGTGCCAGGACCTTCCACCGGGCTAGATCCTAGCCGTTTAGATCCTCCCTGGTTTAATCTTAGCTGTTTAGATCACCTCCGTGCGAAACGACCACCCCGTGGTCGTTTTTGTCAAAACCACCCTCAGAAAACCCCCCTTAGGGTCCTCTTTGCAAAAGATCACCCCTTGGCCTTTTGTAAAGAAAACCTCAGGACCTCCCTCCTCAAAGGTCTTAGCCTTTAGGACCACTCCTGATTAGATCTGAGCCGTCCAGAACCTCCCCGGTTGAATCGGGATCGTTCAAGACCTCCCCTCTCATAAATCTTAACCGCGAGGACCTCCCTCTAGAAATCTTGACCATTGGGACCTCCTCGGTGAGATCCTGACCGTCAAGACTTTCCTCTATTAAGCTTATCGCTCAGGACCTCCCTCAGGTAGATCTAAACAGTTAGGACCTCCCCCGTGAGATCTTAGCCGTCCAGACCTCCCTCAGTAGATCTCCACCCTTAGGACCTCCTTGTCAGATCTAACGGTTAGGACCTCCTCTAGGCGCGTTGGGGTCGTTACGCATAGGTGCTCGTGGGAGATTGCGCGCCCGAGCTTGTGAGCTGTGGGATTTTGATTCAACGGCCCGCGACCTCCCCGGTTTGGGTTGGTTTTTAAGTTTTAAAGCCCGAGAGTTTTTATTTGTAAAATTTATTTGCAGTGGTCTTCAAAAATGCATAACTTTCTCCCTGTAACTTCAATTTTAGCAAACTAAATTTTGTTAGGTGTCTCTGCTAGCATACTTTAGTGTAGAATAGGTTTTAAAGTGGTCTTGTTCTCTGAAATTGTTCATGCCCTAGTTTCATAACTTAGGAAAATCATAATAAATTCATTTTAATTCCAAATAAAGCAAACTCAATTTTGCCAACCTTAGTATGCTAGTATTTACCTACCATAAAAATTCAGATTCAAAATCTTTTTGAGAAATATATGCCATAAACATTAATAGATAGCAATTAATATTAATTTTTCCAGCTGAAAGAAAATGTTTTGGCCATAACTTTTACATACTTAATCCAAATCAAATGATTCTTGTTGCTAAATTTGTCTAAAATTATGCTTTTCCTACTGTGTAAGTTTCATGTATTTTGGAGCACTTTTAGTTGTGGGTCTTAGTTGGTGTTCGTCGTCTTTATTGGAATTTTCCGTTCTTTTGCTACGTGACGACGATTGTATTGAGTTTGAGAGCAACCCTCTGCAGCAACCAAGTCCACAGCAAGGCAAGAAGATGTAGCATCATTTGATCATATTGCTTCTACTACTTTTAAAGTCTAATATCTTGTTTGCAAAAACTTAGTATGCATGCTTCTTGTGTCAAAGTTAATTTTGTCGATTAGAGGTAGCTAATCCTATTGCATTGTTGCCTTGAAATTGTTCACCCCTGCCACTTCCATAGGATATTATCCTCACTGGTGAATTAGATCCCGGTGAATGATTTATGGTCTTTTTATTGTCTTTACGATATGATTCTTAGCAATGCTTAGATACCGGTAGAATTGGGCGGTTATCGACTTAGTGGATGACCTTGATCACACAAAACTTGTTATTACTTATGATCAATACCTTGTGCTTTGTTTATTTGTGCAAATCAAAACTGAAAACAAAATATTTTAGATTTGAGCACAATGGTATGATGGTGTGATCTTCTGGTGTGACTAGAATGGTGCCCGGGTCACCAAGGACCGAGTTACTTGTGTCACTAAGCCAAGTGATATTTGCGTGCTAATCACACTAGAGATATACGGGACCTCTCTTGACTTAGTACTTTAGGGGGTGTTAATTAATGAGTCGCGTGGTGGGTTGTATATTTCTATATACAACATGGACACGTTTGTAGGGAGGGGAGCACCCGCAGTTGCTACGACTGGGCCGGTGCATCCTACTCTATGTATGGGTCCTTGTGATCCGGCAGGTCACTAAGGGTTAACCCCCATGCGTGCGACTATTGATTAACATTTTCCATTGGAAATGTCTCGTAGGACTTAGCCGTGCCGGCATACCAAAGGAAGTGTGCTTAATCTAGTGGCAAAAAGGCGATCTGAAGTGTGGGTACATTGGTACACCCCTGTAGGGTTCAAACTATTCGAATAGCCTCGTCCTAGGTTATGGACATGCTTGGTAAGGTCGTGCAAGGACTAGACTACAACCTTTTAATTAAAGCTTGACATGGGTGGTACGAATGGGTAATTCGTGCTATGGTTGTGATGGCTATTGGGTTAGTCATTTCCAGGTTGTCTTTATGTTACTACTTTTTGTTCCGCTATTATTTGAACAAATAAATTTCAGATTGTTAAATTGCCTTCAATCTATTACTTATTGCAAATAAAATCCGCTTTGTGCTGAAAACAAACCTTGAACCTTATCCTTTGATTAAAGCCTACATGTAGTAGTAACTAGGTTTGTTACTCGTAAGTCTTGCGAGTACATTCTTGTACTCATTTGCATTGCTTATTTGTTGCAGAGGAAGAGGTTGATCCCCAAGGGATCAACTTTTGTGAGTTGTACTGCGGTTTGGACGACTAGCTTGGCAGCCCGGTCGGATTGCCTTGTGGGTGTAGGCAAACCGGTTGGCTTTTGTCTTAGCCATCTTATGGCATTTTGCTTCCGCTGTCTTTCTAACTCTTTTAGCTTGTTCCTGACCGGTTGGTCTCTCTTTGGTAATGACTATTATGTATGCCTTCTACTTGTTAAGCTTCGATTCGGTTATATGTGTTGTATGGAATTGATGCAATGTTTTGTAAAAGGGTGTGTATACTGTAATTCTTGGAAGTATACATTTTCCTGATGTACGGTGTATTTTGTTTGTGATGCTAGAGTCAATGGAAGGCTAAACATTACAAGCTAAATAAACCGGGGTATCACAGTATCAACGGATGCCAAACAAACTAGATAGATCATGTCTTCTAGGTAATGTTGTACAACCTCTGCAAAGTGTAAAACTATTCGAATAGCCGTGTCCATGGTCATGGACATACTGGCAAAGCTGCTCAAAGTTAGATTTTGATTTTGGTTTCAAAATACTTGCTTAAATAGTTTTAGATCTCTATCCAAATGGGTTTTTGGGCTGGTAGCCTTGTGACAGGAGGGTATCCTTCACCACTTGTTGATGAATGTTATCTAACTATAAAAGTTGAGTTTAGAAAATGAATTTTACTTATGGTTTATCTGCTTTGGAACTTAGTACAAGTAATTGGAAAGAAACATGGCTTTATGCAAACCAACTCTATAAGTCTTCCTTTGAGATATCCTTGCATACAATATATCTGTTACTTGACGGGTGTGACTTGCGAGCACGGTTGTTGTGCTCACTCTTGCTAGATGATGTTAAGCAGGAGAAGACGTCTTCGACGATGAGCAAGAGGTCCAGAATGACTAAGCTGCGCCCTCCAGACGACTGTTTGTGGCAAATCGTGTGGTCTACCTGAGCCGTTTTGCTTCCTCTATAAATTTGCTCTTGGCTTAATGCCCTTTTTGTAAAAACTCTATGTTTTTTGTCAATGAATGCACTGTATGGTTGTGCTATCAACTCTTGTTTGACTGTGTACACTAGCTGCTGATCTAGGACTAGTGTGGATCGCAGAGCGGTCCCAGGGTGCCTCGCCTCGGGTCGTGACAAGAAGTGGTATCCAAGCCATATTGACTATAGGACGTAACCTTAGTTAGCTTGGTCGTTTAGTCAAGTTTCAAAAATTATTTTCTAAATCAAACCAAGGCAACTGATGAGTAGTTATTCTTCTCTCATCTTATTCTATTCTTCTCCGATCTTATCCCAATCTTTTCTCATCTTATTCTATTCTTTTGTCATCCTGTTCTAATCTTCCCCCCCATATCATCCATAAGTTCTTGCATCTTATCCCTTCTGAAACTGTGTTTTCGAATTTAAATTGATCTTTCTCACCTTAGCAATCTCCATAGGATCGAGCTCTTTGTGACCAAGCGACAAAGGTTCTCGAAGTTTCAAGATCTGCTGAGTGTTCCAAGTCGACCGTCCATATAAGATTAGACTAGTAGTGGCCCTTCTCAGTTTTGGTACCGTTTAGTCCATGTGATTGGATCTTCTGCTTGAGTTTTATTGCCTCTTATTAGCTTTCCGGCTAGTTGTTCTTTTGGGTTTAATCTACCTTTCCCCAGTTAGTTTGCTTCTATCTTTGTCCCTTGCTCTCACTCATCTATTGTGCTTATCCCTCTCACCTATCATACTTTCTTCTTCTCATCTATTAAACCTAGGAAGATTTATTTCAGATGGATCAGACCCACAACTTAATAAGTGCTAGCAATCCAGCGGATCCCAATGCCGGAGTTAACCCCGATGCACCACCTTCTCCAGCTCCAACAACAGATCAGGGCTTGCATCAGTTCCTGGTAGCCCAAACGCAGCTGATGAACGCGATGATGCAGAATATAAATCAAATGATGAATCAACAGATCAAAGGTTTGACCCTAGTCAACATGATGAACCAAAGAGAACAGTATTGCTACCTTTTATGGCGGCAATGAGCCAGAACCACCAGAGCATCTCTTGGGCTGAGTTTTCAGGAGCTTCCCGCCCTTGTCATGTCCCAAAAGGGTATAATAGAAAGAAACAAAAATGAATTACCAAGGATCCAGCCATCGGAAGTATCTCATTTCGACGACATGAGTCACTCTCTTCCCCAAAGTCACCCCCCATGGAAGAATGTTATCTGTTACAGATGCGGTGAACTAGGGCACTTTGCCTACAAGTGTCCTCAAAAGGGAAAGTCAAAACAAGATAATTGTCACATCCCAAAATTTGGTTTGTGTTTCAAATGTATAAAAATGAGGAAAATTTAAAAACTTTGTTGCATCTTGTTGTTATTTGAATTTTTCGAAAACCTTTTCAAAAGAATTGTTGATTTCAAAATCCTAATGCTTCAATTGTTTAGAAGCATAGCCTTTTAAAAAAACTTTTAAAACAAATCTTGTGATTATCCTCTGGAATAATTATCCTAGCTTTTGGATCACCCTTGTGGCTCCTCTGAAAAATTTCAAAATTTTTAGAAATTATCTGCTATTTCAAAATGGCCAATCAAATCCTTCTATTCCTTGGTCAAACCCTAACTCAGAACCTTGAAGAAATTCTGGATAAAAATGCTTTGCTTAAAAACCTCTGGAAATTTTATACAAGGTCAATCCTGGAGTCAGGAACCTCCAGTCAAAATTTTAGAATTTTTGGAGTTAGTTTGCTACCTCTAAAAATTCCTCCAAGTCTTAGCCTTTCTTAACCCTAAGTCAACTTTGCTATTGGGCTCAGGTCAGACCCGAGCCCAAACCATCCTCTTGGTTGAACCCAACCATCCCCGCACGCTGTTCTAGCCATTTAGAACGTGCCAAACTCTTGAGCCGTCCGATCCCCATCGGATCGTCCACGCTCGTTGTACCGATCAGACTTTACAAACGTGCAAACTCTTGTGAGCCATTCGATTTTGATTGAACCGCCCTCTTTCCTTGAAACATTCAGACCCCCGAATGTCCGCACGCATTTTGAACCGTTGGATCTTGATCTAACCGCCTCTGTGCGTGCCCTTTTCCGTGCTGGGTCGGTCAATCCAAACTGGCCCGAGCCTTTTGACTCAACCCAACCAACTAATCAACCTTGGCCCGTTCAAGTAGCGCGTTGCTTTTGGACCTTTGGATCTTGATGGGGCCATCCACGTTTGTTGGGAACGTTCGGACCTCCCAAACACACAAACCCTTTTGGATCGTTGGATCTCTTTTGAACCGTCCAGATTCGTGTGGCAGCCGGACCTCCAATTGTCTCATTCAATCTGAACCATCCATTTTGATCGAACCGCCCGCGTTGCTTGGGAACGATTGGGACCTCCGAATGCCTCTTTTAATCTGGGATGTCCATTTCTAATCGGACCGTCAAGGTCTTTTGACTCAATCTTTTGACTCAGCTCAACTCTTTGGTTTGTTTTGACTCGAGCCAGTTTGTTTTCTTTCACTGACAGGTGGGCCCTCGCCGCACCTGGTCATCTTCCTCCTCGCTGGCTCATGCACGAGCGCCAAAACGCTAGGGCATGGGGGAGAGGCAGTGCCTTGTCCACCTCAGTGAGTCACCCTCAACGGCTACGCCCCTGGTTTTGTTGACCGCCAGTGGTTTTCGCACCCAAGGTCGCCATCTCAACTGCTCCCATCTTCTCCGTGCGTCCTTGGCCAAGCGGTAGGATGAGCTCACCATTAAAGCCTTGTCCTTGCTTGACCTTTGCTCTACGGCTTTAAGGAGCCCCCGAGCTCCTCCTCTGCCTCTTTTCGTCATCACCTAAGCTTTACCTAGCTTCCTCTCTGCTCAATTGAGCTCTAGACCAGAGAATCCCCTAATTGCCATTAACGGTCGGCGAGCTCCTTCTTCACCACCGGTGTTTTAGGGGTTTTCTTGCCTTTCTATTCGCATCACTTTGTGCCCCTTTTCATCCTAAGATTTTCCCCTAACTCAATTTTGAATTGCCTTCACAGGAATCATCAAATTTGGGTTTTGTTCGTTTTCAGCCGAGTTTCACCCCCTTCTTCCTCAACTCCGGTAAGGACCTCCTTTCTTCATTTAATTGCTCCTGGACCTCCTCTAAGCATTAATGAAGATCCCTGTACCACGCGGTCTCTTTCTTTTTTGCTCAGGCTGCCATCTCCACTTTATCTTCCTCGTCGCCGGCACTGGTTTTCGTCGACGACACAACTCCGGTGATCTTTTCCTCTCCGGGTCTTTCTGGTAAGGTCCTTGAGCCCTACTGTTGCTAGTGCACACATTAGATGGCTTAAAACTTTGCCATTTCGTCATTGTCATTTTTCCCGTAGTTTCACCTCCGCTCCACCTCGTCGCACCACTATGTAAGCTCATCTCCGGCGATGCTCTGGCCACTGGTGGGTGCTCAAGAGTATTAGGTTTCCATTTTGCCTTGGGCATTGTAGTCATGGCCTTCTTCGCCAGTGATTAGCCAGAGAAGATCGCGGCCAGAACGTGCTCCGTTGCCAGATTTGGACACGCACTGTAGCTCAATGATTAGCTGCTAATCGTTGTCCTAAAGCGCATTTAATTGTGTAAATACAGTAGTGTTATCTAAGTCACTAACGTGCGGGCCCCAGGTACTTAAATCCGGTGCGTGCATGTGCAGTGTTGAGTCATTGCATCTGAACTGTTCTGGACCTCCCTTGGTTGGTGCATTCGAAAGTCCGAATGTCACCATCATTGTGGACCGTTCGATTTAATCCAACTGTTCTGGTTCATTGGTGTGGGGACCCCGGATTATCTCCGTAAGACCGAGACTAAGCAAGGTCTTAAGGACATAACTCTAGATCTCCAGTAAATGGATTCCAACTTAACTCCATCTAAGTGAGAGGCTTAACTGACAACTAGAGCCTCGACGATCATGCGTGTTGCTCCTCTGCGAACGCTACATGATTGTCGGTTCTCCAACAAGTCAAGTACTACACTTAGTGAGTTAAATGGAAAGCCATGAACAGCGAGCATGAATTATATTGGCTCCCAAGATCAGTGACCAATATAATCACACTCTCATACAACGTTGATTACATCCATACAACATCCATACATAAATAGTACAAAAGTCATACATCAATTATCCAAGTTTACAACTAATACAAGTGGCTGACCGCCAAATTAAACCAAGTTCATAAAGTAGCAGCGGAAGCAAGTAAGTAAACCAAAAGGGCCAGCAGTGGTATGCCCCATAACCCATCGGCAACTGACTGGGAGTTAAATGATAGCATTACTCATCAGTGTCGCCTAAACCGACACTGATGAGCTCATCGAGCTCGATAACTTCCTCACCTGTAAGCTAGTAGACAAACTGGCTGAGTACCAAAGAGCACTCGCAAGTCTTACACAAATAAAAATTATTTATGCATAAGGCTGTTCCAAAGGATGGCTCATATTAGCTTAGTTTTGCAAAAGAGACGCAACAATGTACAACCTACACATACTAATTTTTCATTTGCTATTTTCAAAATCAGATTTGAAGTAGAAGTAAAGCATGTGAATAAGTAATGAATTGAATAACAAATAAATCATACAATTAGCAAAGTAGCTGTCCACCTTGATACAACAAGAAGCATGAACATCCCATTCACGACGAATATCGAGTTCACCCACAATTTTAATTCCAAGTCTAACAATAAGCAGCCACAATTTCAAGCGGTCGTCCATAATCGTGGACACGGCTATTCGAATAGATTATACCCTGCAGGGGTGTACTACTTTACCCACACGACTCGATTAGCCCGTAAGCCTCCGGATAATGACACACTGCCTTTGGTATGCTTGGTAGGGAGAATCGAGATACGGTCGTTTTTAGCAAGAAAACCCTATTGAGCTAAGTCCCCCATGTGAGATGTTTCCGGTCTTAGTACAAGTAGCGTATAGAACTTGCTAAGGGGCTCACACGTTGTATTGGAAATACCGATGTAATGAAAAAGGTAATTAGTGCTCCCTTGCACACTATAAAAACATTCACATCGGTTCCTAAGGACAATTGACAAAGACACAATTGTCCCTACACCACCATGAGACTTAACACAACAGAACCTTCCCCCTACTTGACCATACAGCACCCATATACTGCGTATGGTAGCACGAGTTTTACTTGAATCGCAACAACCCAATGTTCGGTCCTTAATTATGCAAACAAGGCAAACCACATACCCAAAGATCATGCACGAAGGCACCATCACTAGCCAACACTTGTCCAGACCATAAGTTTCTTTTAAAATATCAAAATTAACTCATAAAACAGATATGAAGATCTGAAACAAAAGTATATAAAGAAAGTTGTGTTTATCCCATAATTGTCGGGTTATTCCCGACAATCAAACTACCGTAGCTAGACTTGCATGGCTAAGCAAACTCGAACAATATAAATTCATACATCCTATCTTAAGCATGTGGTGCTGGAATAATTAAAGGATAACCTCAATGAATTAGGATATAACTAAACTACACATCACAAAAATAGCGACCTTATCAAAATAGCATGCAAGTAATTATCATTGCACTAACTTAACAAAACTGGGATCAAATATGATGCAAAAATAAAGTTCAAAGGATGCTTGCCTTGCTGGAAAAGTAGTTGCTCACTCTCAGTCAATATCGATCGCTTCGGAATCTAAAGAATAAAAACCAATATAAATATCGAGAAATACTCCAAAAATCAAGATGCTAAAAAATGCATGATTTTTCTACAGTAGCTAAGTCATGATTTTATATGAATTTAGGTGGAAACATTATTCCATTTGGATTTAGTATGTGAAAGTTATGGCAGTTTGAATTTCAGTTTGCTGGAAATTCCAATTTAATTAGAATCTATCACTATTCACTGATTTTAATTATTTGGTAAAAATTTACAGAGTAGTGGTGGTTACAAGGATTACATAGATAAATAGAGGATAAAAATTGTAACATCCCAATTTTCAGAGCCTTAAAAATCCTTTGAATAGTTAGTAGGGAAAAGTTCACCATTTGGTTTTATTTGATTTTAAATCAAAAGCTTAATATTGGACTTTGCAATCAAAAACATTTAATGTGAATAATCCCAACATGAACATTAGCCAAAACTATTTTATTTGGGTCCTTTGTGCTCAGATATATTTTCTAGATTTTTCTAGAATTTTTCTGAGTTCATTTGCTATTTTCTATTGCTTATTTGAATTTCTGGTATTTTCAAAAATAGAAAATCTATTAATAATCTCAGAAAAGGCATCGGGCCGAAATCCAAACCTCCGGCCCATTCTCCCGCCACCCATTGACTCCGCGCGGCTTGATTCGCCCGTAGTGCTCGCCTCCACCTGACATGCGGGCCCCGCATGTCAGCCTCTCTGCTTCTCTCTCTCTCCCTCTGGATTGCCCCGTTCACCCTCCACCGTTGGATCAAGCGTGAACGGCTGGATGCGTGTGAGGCAACCGGAGTTGTCCGAACACCCTCATTAACTATGTACCGTTCGATCGAGGATGGACGGTTGGATCCTTGAGTCTGTTTAGGGGTCACGCCCTTTTCGCACGCGCCCGCGTCCAGAGCCTTGTCATTGGCCGGTGGGTCCCACTCGCCACGTCGTCGCCGTCTCGAGGCGAACTCCTCGTCCTCCGATTTCTCCCGCCGCGCCGTATCCTTCACGGACTCGCCTTCCGGGACTATTTAAAGCCCCGAGGACGCCCGCATCCGCACCCGAAGCCGCCCGAAAACCCTAGCGCCGCCAGCCAAGCGCCGCCAGAGCCTAGTCGCCGCCGTCTTCGGCTCGGCCAACGACTCGTCGCCGGCCGCCGCCGTCGATCCTCCCGTCGCCGTTGGAGGCCACCATCGGGATCGCCGCGCGCGCATCTCGAGGCGCCCTCATCTTCGCCGGAGGACCTCTCCAGCGCCGTCGCCGTTGAGCCCGAAACTTCGCCGCCACTCCTTGCTCGCGCCGCCATACGGCCGCCCCGACCACGGTGAGCCCCTCGCCGGGATCGCCATCGCACCCTCTACTGCTGGTACCACCCGCCCGTGGCGCCGCTCTCGCCGTTGTCGGATGGTCGAGCGCCGCCGCGTCTGTTGTCGACCACGTCACGCCACCTCAGCCTCGCGCTTGCGTGTCCCCCACGTGTTTGCGCATCGGCGATCACGTGCGTGCCCATGTGGCATGGTCCACGGGTTCCCGAAGTCCAGAGGCTCGGTGGACCTAGTCCACCGTGAGCCTAGCCTCTGACGTGTGGGTCCCACATGTCAGAGATTTCTTTTTATTTATCTTTTTCCGAAATCCTAAGGGCTGACGCCAGCACTGCGCAATATTCCGATTTTTCAATAGAAAAGTAATTCGGAAAATTCCAGAAAATCAGAATTAGGGTTTCTTTTAGATTTCCAATCTTCCAAAGCCCATAACTTTTGCATCCTAACTCCGATTGAGCCCATTCAAATTTCTAAATTTGTCTAAATTCAAGATCTATTTATCTGAGATTTTTATTTAATTTTTGGAGTTTGTTTTGCCTCTGTTATTTATTTGTTTTGTTTGTTTGTGTCTCGTTTGCGAGTAGGCGTCGGTCGTCGGGAATTTTGTGGAAGAAGGAGCACCCCAAGACCAAGATCAGTACATAGACCTTTTCAAGGCAAGTCATACCTTTGATCATCTTGAACCCAGTTTTCAAATTACTTTGTGTTAAATTATTGCATTATAGTTTAATTATTTATTTAAATGCTTTGGGCATAGTTATTATCAAATTGTTATCACACCTTGGCCTTGTATGTCATATATCCTTGTCACCTAGATTGGTTATGAGTTGGTAATATTGTAGCACCAACGTGGGTTGGTTAGATGCGAGTATAATTGCTTAGCCATGCTACGAATCATCACCTCATGTGAGTCGCAAATATTAAATATGACTAAGTGTCTATGGAACTTTGTGTAAAAGCTGTGTGCTATGTGTTATTACTTCGTGATGGCATGTGTTGCACTAAAACCAACCGGGTGGTAAAGGATTTGGGTGAGGCAAGTGGTGGAGCGTGTGACATGGTGGACTATGTGATGGGTTTGATAATCAGTGTGGCTTAGATAGAAAATGGAAGTCTTGCCTTGGTCAATTAAGGACTTAACTTTGTGCGCCATTGGCCTGAGCCTTCATTGTGCGACCACATGCAGTATGGGACGGGCTAACTTAGTAAGTTATGGATTCTCGGCATTGATGTTGGGTGGTAGGTTAGGCTTTGTGATAGGGTGGAGGTGTGACTACTTGGTGGTTGCATCACGGAGGATTCGTCGTCCTGTCCAGCAGTGTGTGTTATGCATGGGCTATGTGATATGTATAACGGTTTGTAAGCACCTTAGGAATGTCAATGTTGGAGATGAAGTTTCAACTGTTTTGTTATGATTGGTGCTAGCTACACTGGTTATATCGTGTGGGTAAAGTGTACAACCTCTGCAGTGTTAAACAAACTATTCGAATAGCGCGTCATGATCATGGACATGCTCGGTGATTTCACATAAGGGGTAGTTTTCATAAAGCGTGGGAATGGGAGCGTGTGATCTCAATCATATGGCTATGTGAAATAATCTGTTTATTTGTGTGTCTTTGTGAAAATAAGCATTAAATTATTATTGTCTATTTGTTTTGAATTATGCTTTCAATCTATTATTAAGTATTCAATTGCAAATGTTGTGTTATGCAAAAGAACCACGAAAGCCTTTTATTTGGAATAAGCTGCATCTATACATTGCATTCTATGGTATGATTTGCGAGTGCGGTTGTGTACTCACGCTTGTTGTAAAACTTGCGCCCAAACCTCTGAAGTGGAGGAGTCTCGCCGCTTTCGAGGAGGAGTTCGTTGAAGGCTGATCGTTCGTTAAAGTGGATCCCGATTGGTTGCACTGTGGTGAATCGGTGGGATCTCTGTTTGGAGTTTTCCGTTCATTTCTTTGCTTTATTTCTGTTAGCCTGCGTGGCTTAATAAGTGTAAACTTCGACCATAAGGTCAAAACCCGTAATTGTTATTCAAATTAATCGTTTACTTTATCTATCGCTGTGTGGATCGATATTTACATGTTAACCACTGTGTGCACTAGCGTGATCTGGACTAGTGCGGTATACAGAGAGGGTTCGAATAATGATGCAGGTCCCAGCAGCAGGTGGTATCGAGCCATGTTGGTATGAGGTCTTGACCTTAGTTAGATTGGCCGTCTTTAGAGTGTCCAAACTATTTTCTAAAGGAAAAATTAACTTGCAAGGTTAATTAATTGCTTAACTTTTCTCATATCTCTCTCGCCTCAACTTTTGCTATAATCTCTCCTCTCCCCATTGTTTTAAAGTTGCTCTTACCTGTTAAATGCTGTCTTGTGGATGCCTGCCGTCTTGAGCTATGGTGAGCATACGAGGAGGTTATGCCGCCGAGCTTTGGAAGTTGCTCGAGTTCTTGGAGGTTTTGATCGTCCATTGTCGTCGGCGCGTTTGGGCGGCGAATGGACAAAACCGTGGGGTGATTTATTAAACGGCGATCTCGCCGGGAGGAGCGACAAAGCGAGCCAACCTTCGCCGTCTCGTGAGGAAGATCACTTGGTGGAAGGTATCCGGAGTCGTCACGCTTGGCCATGCTACGTATACGCAACATCTACGCAGGAGCTTCAAGACACCGTCTTCGTTACCACCCCAGGCTGCGGTGTGGACTTGCCGACACACTACCCGGTCCACGAAGGAGAAACAGCGCTACGATCGTACACCTCGCCCGATTCGTGGCGCCCGGAGGAAGCTTTGGAGAGGACTATCACGAGTTGGATCATGTCTATGAAGCCTTGCGAGAGAAGTGAAGAGAAGGTCGCCACTCTGCAAAGCTCCTCTGACCAAGTTCCGAAGAAGAAGACCCGAGAGGACTACGAAGATCGGAAGAAGGCCAGTTGAGCGAAGAAAATGCGAGCGGAGGAGCAGTGGAGGCAGCGGAGCGATTGCCGAGGCGCTGTTCTCTGCACGATTCGAACATCGGATCGGTTGCCAAGATGCGGCTCACTTCGAGTCTACAGCGTCGGGGCGTCGCGCGGTTGTGGAGGCTTTCTCGAGTAGTTGGTCTTAGTTCGGTTTCAGAGCTTAGCGATTTGAGTTTAGTGAGTAGCCCTTTAGGCGGTAGTTTTGTGTGCTTAGCTCGTTGTTTCTTTTTGTGTGCAGTATGAGTTTGCAAAGGCCCTTAGGCATTTGTTGCGACCATGCTAAGACCCTTATTAATAAAGGTATTTTATTTGAGTTTCTTGATCGTGTTTTGTTGGGTTTAACCTACCCGTGCTTAGTTCTTAACTCATCTCGTGCTTGCTACCTTATCTAACCCATGGAGCTTAGCGGATGGTTCAAACTCGTCGAGGCTGCGCAAGTGGTTCGGTACCCGACACGGGAGGCAATGAGCAACCAGTGCGGAGGCGATTCCGCCTCAAGCACCCCGATTGACTTGCAAAACTTTGGAGCTTTCATGGCGCCTGGACTCGGTGATGAATACCATGATGACTCGGATGCAAGCCATGCACAACGAACAATAACAACAACAATCACCGGCATGGAGCCCGGTGCTCATGGTCACCATGGACCATCAAACTTGCGAAATTCGCGAGGACTCGCCCACCCACATTTTCGGACCGTCTCTCGGTGGAAGCGGATGATTGGCTCGGGGTTGTTGAAAGAAAGCTCACGATCACCGGTCGGCGGCCAGTGAAAAGGTTACGTATGCCACCCACGGATGGAAGGCACATTCTTTGAATGGTGGGAGAACCTGTGCCGCCCATGAGGCGCCACGGGATATCACAGGAGGAATTTTTGCGGCATTCGCGATTATCACGTGCGAGAGGGTTATCGATCGAAGAAGGATGAGTTCGCGCTCTCAAGCAGGAGCTATGTCGGTGTCGACTACCTCAACAAGTTTTCTCGGCTAGCTCGCTATGCGTGAGAAGATGTAGCCACAGATAAGGCTCGCGAGTCGCTTCTTGAAGGGCCGAACAACTGGGCAAGTCGGTCTAATTGCCCATACTTTCACGATTTCCAAGAATTGGTCAATAAAGCCTTTGTTCTAGAGGACAAGCGCAAGGAGTTAGAGGATAACAGTAAGCGTCGGATGGCTCGCGAGGAACCATCAATCACAACCGAGAGCAAGAATAGTGCGGCCGCAGTTCAACGGTTTCCACCCCAAACCGTTGAGCACCTACACCAACCTCAACACCCGTCTAGTGCGAGAACTTCCGCAACCGCACTGTCAACCCCAATCCGAGAAGCAACGGAGAGCGTACCAAAGATGCATTACGCTGTCGTCGGCGGGACATTTTGCCAACCGATGTCGCAAAGAGAACAATCACTCGATGCGCTTCAACCTTGGAGCTCGCCATCAAGACACAGCGCGAGCATCAATCAAGGGCGTCACAAGTTGTCGGTCAGCGGAGAGCACCGATGCGTGATCGAGGCCGTGTCAACCACGTCACCACGGAAGGAGCCGAGGAATCACGGACGTCGTCTTGGGTAAGTTTACAGTTAACTTCGATACACTGCATCGTTTTGTTTGATTACGGAGCTTAGCATTCATTTGTTTTGGAATGTTTGCAACCAAAAATAAATTGGAAGTTATGCAACTTAAGCATACTCTGTTAGTCCAGTCGCCTGGAGCAGAGCTAAGTACTAGAGTGGGATGTTTAGGAGCTAAGTTACTCATAGCGGGAGTTGAGTTTCTAGCCAACCTAATTGTCCTAGACACCCAAACCCTAGATGTCATTCTCGGCATGGATTGGTTATCCAAGCACAAAGCCGTGCTAGATTGTGGCCGAAGAGCCGTAACAGTCGAGGATGCCAAAGGAAACAAGGTAGAGTTTCTAGCCACCTCAGTTCGTGATGGACATTTGCTAATAAACAACTTGAAGACCCTTGCCTTAGAAGAAGTACCAGTGGTCAGTGAATATCGGATGTGTTTAGGAAGAATTACGGGAATGCCACGGATCGTGACATTGAGTTTGTCATCGACCTAGTGCTAGGGACAGCACCAATTTCAAAGAGACCGTATCGAATGTCAGCCGATGAATTGGTAGAGATGAAGAAGCAAATAGAAGAACTTCTTGAGAAAGGTTTCGTGAGACCTAGTTAAATGCGCCATGGGGCGCCGGTGTTGTTTGTCAAGAAGAAAGATGGAAGTATGAGGATGTGTATTGACTCACAGTTCTCTCAACGAGGTTACTATCAAGAATAAGTACCCACTACCGGATAGACGATCTGTTTGATCGGATGAAAGGAGCTGGAGTGTTCTCCAAGATCGACCTACGATCGAGTTACCACCGATTGAAGATTTGTCCTAAGGATATACGAAGCCGCTTTCTCAGCGCGGTATGGACATTATGAGTTCTTAGTCATGTCCTTTGGTGCGACTAATGCCTGCCTATTTCATGAACATGATGAATAAAGTATTCATGGAATATTTGGACAAGTTCGTAGTTGTGTTCATTGATGATATTGGTGTACTCCAAGTCGGAGGAAGAACACGCGAACATTTAAGAACAATATTGGAGAAACTCGAGAGCATCGGTTGTATGCCAAGTTCGATAAGTGTGATTTTGGAAGAAGGAAGTGGATTTCCTTGGTCATGTTATGGCAGCGAAGAAGTAGCGATTGACCGGTAAAGTTAAGCGATTGCTACATTGGGAGCGACCAGGCGTAACCAGTTCGCGATTTCTTGGGAATGGCGAGTTATTACCGCCCGTTTCATCGAAGGATTCTCATCAATTGCTAAGCCCCTTACGCAATTGTTGAAGAAGGAAAAAGTTCACTTGGACTCCGGCTGTGAAGAAAGTTTTCAAGAAGCGAAGAAGCGTTTGACTTCAGCCCGATCTTGATTTTGCGGATATTGCAAGGATTTGATATCTATTGTGATGCTTCGCGTCAAGGATTAGGATGCGTCGATGCAAGAAGGAAGAGCGCCGCTTATGCATCAAGGCAATTGAGACCTCACGAAGAATTACCCTACTCATGATCGGAATTAGTTTGCGTAGTGAATGCTCTAAAGATTTGGCGTCATTACCTCATCGGTGTCGTTGTGAAGTCTACAGATCATAAGAGTCTAAAGTACATTTTCACCCGATCGATTTGAATATGAGGCAGAGAAGATGGTTAGAATTGATCAAGGATTATAATCTTGGAATCCACTACCATCCGGAAAAGCCAACGTAGTTCTGCGGGCGCTTTAAGTCGTAGAGTTCTCGCAATACTTTGGAAGTAAGGAAAGTTGCCGAGAACTTTATGAAGAATTTCAAAGCTAAAGCTAGAAGTTGTGTCTGAAGGATTTGTAGCCAATTTGGAAATGCAGTCTACACGAGAAGCGATTCGTGAAGCACAACCAAAGGATCCGTGTTGTCGGACATCAAGGTCAAAATGGCGAAGGAAATTCAAAGATTTCACGAGGATGATCAAGACATACTCTGGATTAATGGTCGAATCTGTGTACGGATATAGATGATGCAGAGATGTTAATCTTAAAGGAAGCCCATGACTCAAAGTATTCGATTCACCACAGAAGTACCAAGATGTACTAGGATGTGAAAACTAAATTTTGGTGGCCAAATTTGAGGCGAGAAGTCGCGAGTTCGTTGCCTTGTGCGACACTGTCAGAAAGTGAAGCGAGAACACGAGACCGGCGAGTTTCTTTGCAAGCTGGCTGAAGATTCAGTGGAAGTGGGAAGAAATCGGGATGGATTTCATCACCGGTTTACCCAAGACCCAATCGGTTACGATTCAATGCGGGTAATAGTCGATCGTTTGACCAAGGTTGCCCATTTCTTGCAGTCAAAACCACATACTCGGAGATCGCCTTGCGAATTGTACATGGCTAAATTGTCGATTTGCATGGTGTGCCCAAGAAGATAGTGTCGGATCGAGGCTCTCAATTCACCTCTCGATTTTGGCAAAATCGCATGAAGCATTGGGTACCCATCGAATTTGATCTTGCGTATCATCCACAGACGGATGGGCCAGTGAAAGAGTCAATCGGATATTGGAGGATATCTTTGAGCTTGTGCTCTAGCTAATGCTACCGTTGGGATAAAGTTTACCGTATGCAGAATTTTCGTACAACAACGATTATCAAGCGACCTACAAATGTCACCATTTGAAGCCTTGTATGGTCGTGCTGTAGAACCCGTTGAATTGGTGAAGCAATTTGAGCGATCGGTTTCGGTCGGACATTATTCGAGGAAGCGAGAAGAGCAAGTGGCCATGATAGAGAGAGGTTGAAGATAGCTCGATCGAGCGAAAAGCTATGCGATAATCGTCGTCGAGATCTCGATTTTGAACGAGGATTTCGTTTATCTTGAGTGACTCCGCTCGAGGCGTCAAAGGTTTCATGCCAAAGGAAGCTTGCCCTAGGTATGTTGGTCGTTCAAGATTTTGGGCGCCGTGGAAGTTGCTTACGATTGGAGCTACGCCGTCGTTAGCGAGTGCATGATGTCTTTATGTCTCGCGATTGAAGAAGTGTCTTCGTGTGCGGAAAAACAAGCCCGCTAGAATCAATTGATCTAAGGAGGACCTTACCTACAAGGAGCGGCCAGTCAAGATTTTGGATGTCGTGAGCGCCTCACGAGAAGCAAGACCGTTCGTTTTTGCAAGGTCGGTGGAGCAACCACTCGAGAAGGAGAAGCGGCGTGGGAGCGTGAAGAAGAAATGGCCGAGTTTCCTAACCTTTTCTCTAGCTGCTTTGAATCTCGGGTCGAGATTCCTTTAAGGGGGAGGTTTGTAACATCCCAATTTTGAGCCTTAAAATCCTTTGAATAGTTAGTAGGGAAAAGTTCACCATTTGGTTTTATTTGATTTTAAATCAAAAGCTTAATATTGGACTTTGCAATCAAAAACATTTAATGTGAATAATCCCAACATGAACATTAGCCAAAACTATTTTATTTGGGTCCTTTGTGCTCGGATATATTTTCTAGATTTTCTAGAATTTTTACGAGTTCATTTGCTATTTTCTATTGCTTATTTGAATTTACGGTATTTTCAAAAATAGAAAATCTATTAATAATCTCAGAAAGGCATCGGGCGAAATCCAAACCTCGGCCCATTCTCACCCGCCCGATGACTCATGTGCCGATTCGCCTGCGCGTATGCGCCTCCACCTGACATGCGGGCCCCGCATGTCAGCCTCTCTGCTTCTCTCTCTCTCCCTCTGGATTGCCCCGTTCACCCTCCACCGTTGGATCAAGCGTGAACGGCTGGATGCGTGTGAGGCAGCGGAGTTGTCGAACACCCTCATTAACTATGTACCGTTCGATCGAGGATGGACGGTTGGATCCTTGAGTCTGTTTAGGGGTCACGCCCTTTTCGCACGCGCCCGCGTCCGAGCCCTTGTCGCTGACTGGTGGGTCCCACCCTGCCACGTCGTCGTCGTCTCCGAGGCAGACTCCTCTGTCCTCCCGATTTCTCCGCCGCCGCGCCGTATCCTTCACGGACTCGCCTTCCGGGACTATTTAAAGCCCCGAGGACGCCCGCATCCGCACTCCCGAAGCCGCGCCCGAAAACCCTAGCCGCGCCAGCGGCGCGCGAGAGCCTAGTCGCCGCCGTCTTCGGCTCGGCGAGCGACTCCGTCGCCGCTGCCGCCGTCCCAGTCCTCCCCGTCGCCGTTGGAGGCCACCATCGGGATCGCCGCGTCGCCCGCATCTCGAGACTGCCCTCATCTTCGCCGGAGGACCTCTCCAGCGCCGTCGCCGTTGAGCGAAACCGCGCCACTCCTTGCTGCGCGGCCGGCAGCGCCGGCCGTCCCCGACCACGGTGAGCCCCTCGCCGGGATCGCCATCGCACCTCTACTGCTGGTACCACCCACCGCCGGCGAAGCGCCGCCGTTCGCCGTTGTCGGATGGTCCAGAGCGCCGCCGCGTCTGTTGTCAGCCACGTCACCGCCACCTCAGCCCTCGCGCTTGCGTGTCGTCCCACGTGGCGGCGCATCGGCGTCCGTGCGTGCCCATGTGGCATGGTCCACGGGTTCCGAGTCGAGGCTCGGTGGACCTAATCGCGTGAGCCTAGCCTCGGCGTGTGGGTCCCACATGTCAGAGATTTCTTTTTATTTATCTTTTTCCGAAATCCTAAGGGCTGACGCCAGCACTGCGCAATATTCCGATTTTTCAATAGAAAAGTAATTCGGAAAATTCCAGAAAATCAGAATTAGGGTTTCTTTTAGATTTCCAATCTTCCAAAGCCCATAACTTTTGCATCTAACTCGATTGAGCCCATTCAAATTTCTAAATTTGTCTAAATTCAAGATCTATTTATCTGAGATTTTTATTTAATTTTTGGAGTTTGTTTTGCCTCTGTTATTTATTTGTTTTGTTTGTTTGTGTCTCGTTTGCGAGTAGACGTCGATTCGTCGGGGAATTTTGTGGAAGAAGGAGCACCCCAAGACCAAGATCAGTACATAGACCTTTTCCAAGGCAAGTCATACCTTTGATCATCTTGAACCCAGTTTTCAAATTACTTTGTGTTAAATTATTGCATTATAGTTTAATTATTTATTTAAATGCTTTGGGCATAGTTATTATCAAATTGTTATCACACCTTGGCCTTGTATGTCATATATCCTTGTCACCTAGATTGGTTATGAGTTGGTAATATTGTAGCACCAACGTGGGTTGGTTAGATCTGAGTATAATTGCTTAGCCATACTACGAATCATCACCTCATGTGAGTCGCAAATATTAAATATGACTAAGTGTCTATGGAACTTTGTGTAAAACTGTGTGCTATGTGTTATTACTACCGTGATGGCATGTGTTGCACTAAAACCAACTGGGTGGTAAAGGATTTGGACTGAGGCAAGTGGTGGAGACTGTGTGACATGGTGGACTATGTGATGGGTTTGATAATCTGTGTGGCTTAGATAGAAAATGGAAGTCTTGCCTTGGTCAATTAAGGACTTAACTTTGTGCGCCATTGAACTGAGCCTTGCATGCGACCACATGCACAGTATGGGGACGGGCCTAACTTAGTAAGTTATGGATTCTCGGCATTGATGTTCAGGTGGTAGGTTAGGCTTTGTGATAGGGTGGAGGTGTGACTACTTGGTGGTTGCATCACGGGAGGATTCGTCGTCCCTGTCCAACGGTGTGTGTTATGCATGGGCTATGTGATATGTATAACGGTTTGTAAGCACTGGGAATGTCAATGTTGGAGATGAAGTTTCAACTGTTTTGTTATGATTGGTGCTAGCTACACTGGGTTATATCGTGTGGGTAAAGTGTACAACCTCTGTGAGTGTTAAACAAACTATTCGAATAGCGCGTCGCGATCATGGACATCTCGGTGATTTCACATAAGGGTAGTTTTCATAAAGCATTGGAATGGGGTGTGTGATCTCAATCATATGGCTATGTGAAATAATCTGTTTATTGTGTGTCTTTGTGAAAATAAGCATTAAATTATTATTGTCTATTTGTTTTGAATTATGCTTTCAATCTATTATTCGTATTCAATTGCAAATGTTCTTTGTTATGCAAAAGAACCATGAAGCCTTTTATTTGGAATAAGCTGCATCTATACATTGCATTCTATGGTATGATTTGCGAGTGCGGTTGTGTACTCACGCTTGTTGTAAAACTTGCGCCCAAACCTCTGAAGTGGAGGAGTCTCTTTTGCTCGAGGAGGAGTTCGTTGAAGGTGATCGTTCGTTAAGTGCGGATCGGTTGGTTACTGTGGTGAATCGGTGGGATCTGTTTGGAGATTTTCGTTCATTCTTTGCTTTATTTCTGTTAGCCTGCGTGGCTTAATAAGTGTAAACTTCGACCATAAGGTCAAAACCCGTAATTGTTATTCAAATTAATCGTTTACTTTATCTATCGCTTGTGTGGATCGATATTTACGTGTTAACCACATGTGCACTAGCGTGATCTGGACTAGTGCGGTATACGGAGGGTTCCAGAATCGTAATTCTAGGTCCCGACAAAAATATAAACCCAAAATTATTTGGTTCATCTCATTTGAAGTTTTTATGAATTAGTTATGCATTTTTTAAGTTATCAGCCTTTTTCTATTGTCAATTTAATGCAGTTAATAGAGGATTTTCCAAAACTACCTTCTCTGTTATAAAGACCAGTTTAAAACCTATTTTAAAATAAAGTATATTGAATATGAAAATTATCAGAAGTGGTTCCACTTAATTTGGAGTTGAATTGGGGGAGTTATGAATTTATCAAGTTTAAACAATTTTTTGTGTACAGAAAAAAGAACTGAGGGAGGTCTTGAGGGTGGTCTTTGTAAAATGCTCACGAAGAGGTCTTGTGAGTGGTCCTGGAAAAAGGTCCACAAGGAGGTCCTGAGGGTTGTTATTGTCAAACAACCATAGGGAGGTCCTTGCGGTAAGGTTTGAGTAAAGATGTCCTAGACGGCTGAGATGAGGTCAAGGAGGTCCTAGACGGTTGAGATAGACTCTAGGAGGTTCTGCGGCTGATAAGAGATTTAAGAGGTCCTAGCAGTCACGATGAACCTAAGGAGATCTGAACGGTCCTGATGGAAATAAGAGGAGGTCCTGTAGGGTGGTCTTTTTGCAAAGACGACCCTAAGGGAGGTCCTTTGCGGGACAAGTGCAGGGCACGGGGACTTAAGGCTTGGGCCCACAAGTCAGTTGTTTATTGACTTCCGTTAGGACATCATTTAATTGCTAATGATTACAACTTAGCTTCAGATCTCCTGCTACAGTACTTGTCCGAATACGACAACGGAACTCGCACAACGACTTGCCTGGCGGCTCGTCGGCGCTACGCGCCATGGCGGAGCCGGCCAAGGGCCGCAATAGCTAGGCAATAGCATTGCGCACCTCTTGGTGAAAACCTCGACGGTCGAGCCGGCCTTTACCGACGGCTAGCCAGATTTTGATCAACGCTAACAATTACGGCAAAAGTGCAAAACACACAAAAGCTCCGCAGCGACAACTTATGCGTGTGCCTTAGCCCCTAGGGACTATTAGGATGCTACCTGATCGGAGCAAGGTGCCTATGGAGCTTGGAGCTAGTCGGAGCAAAGTCGGCGCTAGAGAAATAGATGATGACAGCAAGGTTTCGCAAAAGAGAAAAATCTTGCGAAGAACACAAGGAGTAGGTGCTCTGGGTAGCTCAAGGATCTTAAGGACATGCTAAAGGAGTAAAAGACACGTTATAATATTACCAACAGGAAGTGGGAGGTGAAAGGTTGCTACGGCCGAAAATGGTCCAGCTCCAAATTCACCAGATCCTGTCGTGCATTTGTAAAATTGATTGAGGGGAAAACTTTATAATATTCGAAGACACAAAGTTACCCACAAGGTTGAGGATGGAAGTGAAGGAGAGGTTCTCGGAGGTGTTCTTCAAGAACCAGGGGGAGCTCAACTAAGAACAAATTACTACAAGCAAAATATGAGAGCTCATATCATCAAAAGTGAAATGGCTCTGAACTTGGAGCAGAGAGGAATCATCTGATCGGAGCTTACCCAAAAGATGAACACAACGAGCTCCCCTCTCCTCAGCCGAAAAGAGGAGAAGTCGGGGAAACACTAGGGTTCGTAGGGGTAACATGCCCGAAAAATGGCGGCAGCGGTGGCGTGAAGTGGGAAGCTCGGGATAGGTCGGAAAAGTCGGTTGATTGGCGGCGTCAGTATTTGCTCACGAGCACATCAGAGAAACTCAAACACATGGCGAGGAGCTCCTGTGCGAGGTCAGAGATGTGATTGACAACGCGGGCCCACGGCGGTAACGTTTCAATTGCGTGCGCGCAAACCAAAAGAGAAGGAGTGGTCGTGGGCCGTTGGATGGCCATCAAATGACTCACGATCACCAAGGCGGGAGTGAGAGTTATAAGGCAAGGGAGGTCGGGGCCGTTGGATCTGGATCAAATGGCTCACGAATTCCTAGGCGGGAATGAGTGTTATGAGGGCAAAGGGAGGTCGTGGCCATTGTATTTGGATCAAGTGGCTCACGATCTCCTAGGTGGGAATGAGGGTTATAAGGCACGGGAGGTCGTGGCCGTTGGATTTGGATCGAGTGGCTCACGATCTCTAGTGAGGTTCGGATGGCCGAAAGGTTGGGGAGGCCTGGACCGTTGGATTTAGATCCAACGCTTGCAGGCGATGGTGCGCTATTAGGGGTTGGGCTGAGCCAGTTTACTAAGTTGGGCTCGAGCAGAGAACGATGTGGTTAGGGTTGGTGAGGTTTCACTGGGATTTGACTTTGGTCTCCCTACTTTGACTAGAGCTTTAAAAATACAAATAAATTTCAGAAAAATGTGAAATAATTCACAGAGATTCCTGGGAAGGTCTATTGCCCATACAAATTATTGAGCACCACTATCCAAGATATAAAATGCGTAATAATTTCAAACTTATTGTATGTCTTTAAATTGCGTTTGATTTTTCTTAGGGTCTCAACTAGTCCCAAAAATTTGGGAAAATTATATTAATTCATGAAAATTAATATAGTACCGTAATAAATTATTTCCAGAGGAACTTCAGTAGCATTTGCTTCAGTTTTTCTTTTGGACTTCAATGTAATGTGTGTGTTCCATTTTTGTTTGATATCACAAAGTGCAATGCATATAATGAATGCTTCAAAATAATGATGCATGCTAATGAGATGCATAGTAATCCTCTTTATTGATTTGGGGATGTGACAAACCTCCCCCCCCCCTTACAAAAGATCTCGACCCCGAGATCTCGGTAGGCCAAAAAATGGATAGGAAGGTTTGGCAAAAAGGTACAACATCTAAGGTTCGAAGACATTTCAAGTAGAAGGAAAAAGATCTGGATATTCGCTTTGCAACATGTCTTCACTTTCCCAAGTAGCCTCATCTTCAGTATGGTTACTCCACTGGAATTTGAGGAACTTGATGTTGCGATTTCTCGTCTTGCACTCCTTTTCTTCAAGAATACGAATCGGGCGTTCCCGATAAGAAAGATCGGGTTGTAAATCGAGTTCTTCCAACTTAGTTTCCTCCGTTGGAGCACAGAGACACTTTCTCAGTTGTGAAACATGGAACACATCATGCACATCTGAAAGTGATGGTGGCAACTCAATTGATTCGCCACCAACCCAATTTTGCGATAATTTGGAAAGGTCCGATATAGCGGTGCCAATTTGCCTTTGACTTGAAAGCGATGTATTCCTTTCATTGGAGAGACTTTGAGATAGACATGATCATTTACCTCGATACTCAACTCACGCACGGCGGCGGTCGGCATAAGACTTCGATGAGATTGAGCGTCGAAGTCGCTCCACGGATGACACGGACTTGTTCTTCCGCATCTTTTACCAAGGTTGGACCATAAAATGGCCTCTCCCGACCGGACCAATTCAAAGGTGTAACATCCCAATTTTGGACTTGTGTTTCAAATGTAAGAAAATGAGTAGAAATTAAAACTTTTTCTTACATCATGTGTTTCCTGTATGTACTAAACAATTCTTGTACAAGATTTATGGAAATGCAAAGTCACAAGTTCTTCAATCCAAAATCTTGTCTTCCAAAAACAATCTTGTTAAATATTGCGATCATCTCCTGGAAATATTTTTCCCAAGTTCTAGGGATGGCATGTGACCCCTCTGAAAAATTTCACAATTTTTAGAAATTATTTTAATATTATTAGAGGGTAGTCAAACCTGTTGACTTTCAGTCAAAACCCTAAACCAGAAGCTTGCAGAATATTTGGAGAAAAATTCACTGCATAAAAACCTTTGAAAATTTTACACAAGGTTAACATCTAAGTTAGCAAGCTCCTGTAAAAATTTTAGAATTTTTGGAGTTGTTTTCCTACCTTAAACAAATCCCCAAGTTATCAGCTCAAATTTAAAACCCAAAAACCTGGTTTCACTATTCATTGGGTTCGAGTCGGACTCGAACTCGAGCCACTTGACTTGGTCCAACCAACTAACTGCACCGGGTGCACTTTAAAACGCGCATTCGATTTCAGCCGTTAGATTTAAATCGGACCGCCCGCGTTGATTGGGCCGTTCGGACCTCGCGAAGCGCCCACTCATTTGGGCCGTTGGATCAAGATCCAACCGTCTAGATTTAGTGTGCCGTTCGGGTCACTCGGAGGTCACCTTTAATCATGGCCGTCCATTTTAGATCCAACGCTTACGATCTCCTCTGTTGATTTTTAAACCCCAGGAACTGGTGCGATCTGGGCCGTTCATTTTCAATCCAACGGCTCACAATCGCTCGAGCTTTTTGCGAATCGTCTTCTTCCTCCCATCGAGCGTGAACAGTGCGCGGCATGGCTCTGTCATTTCTTGCTCCCCCGATAGCCACTCCTAGTCGGCATTTAGGGATTGTAGGACACTTTCGGCCATGATCTCACCGTGCTCCTACATCCCCATCACTTCTTTTTTCGGCCACACTTTGTGCCATGAGCCAATGTCACCCGAAGGGCTCATTTTGCCAAACCCTAATTCTGTAGCTATATAAGGCTCCCTAAAACACTCCTAGTATTCCTTTACCCAAACCCTAGCTCCTTTTTCATTTTTGGAGCTTAATACACCAAAAACAGCAAACCACCATTGTTGATCCGTGGAGCTCAATTGGTGATCTTGGTGCTCCAGTGGTTCTCCTTCAAATCTCTTTGCACCCTTTTCGGCTCCTTAATACCCTAATCATTTCCCCTCACTCAATTTTGAGTTTCATTCACATGATTTGACAAATTTGGGGTTTGTTCAAATTCAGTGAATTTACCTTTTCTTCCTCACCTCGGTGAGAGTGCCCCATTCTCAATTATTTGCTCATGTAGCTTCTATGGGCTATAATGAAGCTATTTTGACCACTAGTGGTGCTCATTTTGGCTCAGATCATCATCTCCACTTCATCTTCTCCAACTACAGCGAGCTCCACCGTGGACAAAGCTGCTTCGGCCACTTGTGAAGCTCATAATTGATAAGGTAGCTTCTTATTAGTCCCTAGAGGTCGTGCTTTCGCTTCTTTGAAGCAATGAGACTTTTGCTATTTTCGCTTTTGGTAGTAAAGCCTCCATCTTCATTTTCGCTCGGCGTTTAGAACGTCGCCATGGTGAGGTCTGCCCGTTGGGTCCACAAGACTATTGTGAACCCATTTTGGTACTTGGTGGGCGCCGCCGCGGCCGGAGTCGCCGGCGACAAGCCAGAGTTCCCGCTCGGGTTTTGTCGGGTGTAAATCAGCTGTTTTCGGTTGTCATTAGGACACCATTAATGATCTAATCATTGTTAATCATTGGAGGTAATTAATGTGTCTTAATCTGGCCCGGTGTATCTCTCACCAATGGGACGACCTTTTAAAACCCTATTGCGCTAGTGATTACATTGGACATCATTAATGCTAATGATTATCATTAACCTCTGTCTTAGCATTTAATGTGTCCAAAAGTGCCTCTGGTGTCACTGACGTGTGGGCCCATAGGCCTTAAACCTCAGTCACGGGTTCATTAGGACAAATCAGGAGTCATTAATTGCTAATCATGGGTTAGCAATTAATGTGTCTTTAGCTGGTATTGTGTCTCGCTGCCAGGTGGGCCCCCAGCCGCATAAAGCCCCCCCTCTGTGCAAAATCGTTAAGACACATTTAATGCCAATCATCACTAATCATTGGTTTTAGCTTTTATTAGCTGTCCTAAACCGCCCTCTGTCTCACTGACATGTGGGCCCGCGTTTAAGACCTCCCCATGCACTTAAGCCCCGTGCATAACACTTCGTCGATCGTGGGCCGTCGATCATGTGATCAACGGCCTTGATCGCGTGGCCGTTCGGACCACCCGAATCCTCAAATCACCGTGAGCCATTCATCTGATGATCAACGACTGAGGTTCGTGTGCCGTTCGGGTCACCCGAACCACACTAATTATGGACCCTCCGTTTCTTGATCAACGGCCTTGATCAATTGGGCCGTTCGGGTCGCCCGCGCTCCCCTTCGTTTCGGCTGTCTGATTTCGAATCAAGGGCTCATAGTTGTCCACGTCAATTCCTTTTTGTTAAAGCTTTGTTTATTTCAGTAAATCATTATTTGTCAACTGAAAATTGTATAAAAACTTTAGAAACTTATAACTAATTCGTTTTAAATCCTTTTTGGGTGATTCCAACTGTAATACATTCATGCTTCACAAAAATTTAATATAAAAATACATTTAGGCATATTTTTGTATTAGAACACTTTGTAAACCATATAAACTTGATTCCAGCTATTTTTGTATATTCCAAAAATTGAATTAAAACTTATAAAATGCATAACTTTTTCTATATAGCTCCAATTTGAGTAATTTCAACTTTGTTAATTCTGTTATTAACTAAACTTTAACCTAAAAATAGTTGTGGGCCTAGTTTAGCTCCAGAAAAATATGTTAATAGATTTAGAATAGGTTTAACCTTATTTGTAACATTTAAAAAATTCTGTTAATATTGAAAAAGACACAAGTAATTCCCTGTAACTCCAAAATGTGAAAACTCAATGTTATTAAATTCCTCTATTAGCATACTTTAATATGAAATAGGTTTTGAACGTGTTTTATTCCTGAAAAATGTATTGTGCTAGTTTTACAACTTAAAAAAGTTATAAGTAATTCATTTTAACTCCAAATTGTGTAAACCCAACTTTGCTATTCTTAGGATGTCAGAACCTACCTATCATAAAAATTTTAGACTCTAGATCATTCTAGAAATTTTCACCATGAACAGTACCAGTAATTAATTTAGTGAATTAACAGGCTAAGGGAAATAGTTTTGGCTATAACTTTTTCATACTAAATCAAAATAAAGTAATTTTTGTTCCTAAAATTGTCTAAAATCATAACCTTGCTGCTGTGTGAATTTCATTAAATTTCTCGTAGTTGATACACAATATTGGAAATGTCTCGTAGGACTTAGCCGTACCGGCATACCTTTGGAAGTGTGCTAAATTATGTGGCTTAAAGGCGATCCAAGTGTGGGTACATTGGTACACCTGCGAGGTTTAAAACTATTCGAATAGCCTCGTCTAGGTTATGGACACGCTTGGGTAAGCTTTTCAGGAGTTAGACTACAACATTTTAATTAAAACTTGATGGGTGATACAAATCAGGGATTCGTGCTATGTTGTGGTGGCTTTTGGGAAAGTCACTTCTAGGTGGTTACTTGTTATTTATGATTACTCGCTGTTATTTCAATGTTTAAAAACAGATTGTATCAATTGCCGTCAATCTATTACAATATTGCAAATGAAACTTGCTTTATGCGTCCAAAGAACCATATAACCATTTCCTTTGAATTCAGCTTTCATGTAGCTATGTATAGGCTTGTTACTCGTAAGTCTTGCGAGTACATTATTGTACTCATCTGCATTGCTTGTTGTGTGCAGAGGAAGAAGGTGAGCCCCAAGGGCCTCACTTTTGTGAGATGTGCTGTGGTAGTGTGTGGGACGACTAGCTTGGCGGCCCGGTCGGTTGCCCTGTGGTTTTATGTGGCTAACCGGTCGTCTTTTGGTTTAAGCCATCTTATGGCACCTTTTGCTTCCACTGTCTTTTATTACTCTGTTGTCATTTGGTTGGTCGGCTGTTCTGTAATAACTTTATATTATGTATGTCTTTGCTAGACTTGTTATATATTGATGTGTGGAATTGATGCATAATTTTGTAAAGATGTATGTGTGCTGCATTTTCTGAGAAGCACATGTCCATCGAGGCATGGGTTATTTTGTTTGTGATGCTAGGGCCAATGGAAGGCTAAGTATTACAAGCTTAATAAACCGGGGTCTCACAAAAGGTGTCCTACAAGCTCTCCCATACAAAGCCTCGAAGTGTGACATTTGTATGCTTGATTGGAAACTGTTGTTGTAGGAGAACTCCGCAAATGGTAAGCACTTCTCCCAATTTTTGCTATAAGACAGAACACAAGCTCCGAGAAGGTCTTCAAAATTTTGGTTCACCCTTTCAGTTTGCCCATCTGTTTGCGGGTGATATGCGGAACTGAAAGATAAATTGGTCTCCATTGCTTTGTGTAAGCATCCCCAGAAATAGGATGTGAATTGAGGGCCTCGATCTGAAACTATCACCTTTGGTACCCCGTGGAGACAAATGATTCTTGAAATATAAAGCTCGGCTAACATGTCCCCATGGTAGATGGTCTTGACAGCAATGAAATGGGCAACTTTCGTTAAACGATCAATAACCACCCATATAGAATCGGACCCAGTTTCAGTCCTTCGAAGGCCAGTGATAAAATCCATGCCAACTTCTTCCCATTTCCACTTCGGAATAGGCAAGGGTTGGAGAGTACCCACTTGACCTCAAGTGCTCGACCTTAACTCTTTGGCATACATCACACAGCAGCGTATTGAGCAATCTGTTTGCTTCATTTGGCTCCACTAAAGCTTTTCTTGAGATCTTGGTACATCTTGGTACTAAGGGTGAATAGAGAATTTAGAGTCATGAGCTTCTTTGAGAATTAGCTCTCTCAAAGCGTGATCACATGGCACTACTAACCGGTTTCGAACCATAGGGTGCCTTGTGTATCTTCTTTGAAGCATTTGGCCTTGCCTTGCTTCATTTCTTCCCGGAGTTGAGCTATACAGTATCGGACTTACAGGCTTCTAATCTGGTCCTCCAGTGTAAAATTCACACTAAGGGCAGCAAGAGAACCTTCTTCTATTATCTCTAGGTGCGAGCGTTGCATCGCGACACACAACCTTCTTTGAAATGGAAGTTCTGATAAGCGATTGCATTGAGACTTTCTGCTCAAAGCATCGGCTACCACATTTGCTTTCCCTGGATGATAATGGAGGCCAAAATCATAATCTTTGATCAACTCAAGCCATCTTCTTTGCCTCAAATTCAGATCGGCCTGGGTGAAGATATATTTAAGACTCTTGTGTTCGGTGTAGATCTCGCCAAATCTTTAGAGCATGAACAACCGCTGCAGGCTCTAAGTCATGTGTGTGAGAATTCACCTCATGAGATCTCAATTGCCTCGATGCATATGCCACCACTCGGCCCTCTTGCATGAGAACACAACCGAGCCCGTGGCAAGATGCGTCGCAGTAAACGTCAAAGCTCTTGTGAATGTCGGGCAGGATAAGCACTGGAGCTTTGGTCAGACATTCCTTTAAGATCTGAAAGCTCTCCTCACATTCCAACAACCATTCGAACTTCTTTTCTTTCTTTAGAACTTGATTCATTGGCCTCGCAATTTTGGAGAAGTTCTGGATGAACCTGCGATAATAACCTGCAAGTCCGAGAAAACTGCAAATATCAGTGACGTTCCTGGGTTGTCTCCAATCAAGGACATCTTGTACTTTATTTGCATCAACAGCGATACCGCCCTTAGATAGGACATGACCGAAGAAACTAACTTCACGGAGCCAGAACTCGCATTTGCTGAATTTGGCATATAGTTGATGTTGACGAAGCTTCTCCAACACAAGCTTCAAGTGTTGCTCGTGTTCTTCATCAGACTTTGAGTAAATAAGGATGTCATCAATAAAAATGATGACGAACTGGTCCAAATACTCCATGAAAACCGAATTCATAAGATTCATGAAGTATGCTGGTGCATTTGTCAAACCGAAAGACATGACAGTGTACTCGTACAACCCATAACGAGTAGAGAATGTTGTCTTCGGAATGTCTTCAGCTCGGACTTTAATTTGATGATAGCCCAAGCGCAAATCAATCTTGGAGAAGACTTGGGCTCCGCTCAATTGATCGAACAAATCATCAATCCGCGGAAGCGGATACTTGTTCTTGACAGTGACTTCATTTAACGGACGGTAGTCAACACACATCTGCAAACTCTTGGCTTTCTTCTTGACAAAGATAGCCAGGCATCCCCATGGTGAGGAGCTCAGCCTAATAAATCCGTTGTCTTGAAGTTCTTTGAGTTGCTTCTTCAATTCTTCTAACTCATTAGAGGCATCCGATACGGCCGTTTTGAAATTGGCGTAATCGGGTGCAAGCTCGATAACGAATTCAACTTCACGGTCGGGAGGCATGCAGGAGTTCTTCGGGAAAGACATCTGGATACTCACATATTGTGAGACCTCGGTTTATTTAGCTTGTAATACTTAGCCTTCCATTGGCCCTAGCATCACAAACAAAATACTCCGCGCCTCGATGGACATGTGCTTCCCAAAATTGCAGCACATATACATCATAAAAAAGCATGCATCATTTCCATACAACAATATATGACAAGTCTAGCAAAAGACATACATTATATAAAGTTATTACAAGACAGCCAACCGGCCAAATAGCATAAGTATCAAATAACAGCGGAAGCAAAAGGTGCCATAAGATGGCTTAACCAAAAGTCGACAGGTTAGCCATAACCACAGGGCAACCGACCGGGTCGCCAAGCTAGTCGTCCCACACACCACCACAGCACATTTCACAAAAGTGAGGCCCTTGGGGCTCACCTTCTTCCTATGCACACAACAAGCAATGCAGATGAGTACAATAATGTACTCGCAAGACTTACGAGTAACAAGCCTATACATAACTACATGAAAGCTGTAACAAAGGGATTGGTTATATGGTTATTTGGACGCATAAAGCAATTTTCATTTGCAATATCATAATAGATTGAAGGCAATTTAACAAATCTGTTTTAATCATTGAAATAGCAGCGAGTAACAATAAATACCAAGTAACCACCTACAAATGACTAACCCAATAGCCACCACAACATAGCACGAATCCCCGATTCGTACCACCCATCAAGTTTTAATTAAAATATTGTAGTCTAAATCTTGAAAAGCTTACCCAGCATGCCCATAACCTAGGACGAGGCTATTCGAATAGTTTTAACCCTGCAGGGGTGTACCAATGTACCCACACTTCAGACCGCCTTTAAGCCACATGATTTAGCATACTTCCTTTGGTATGCCGGCACGGCTAAGTCCTACGAGATATTTCCAATATTGTGTACCAACTACGAGTGGCTCGTATGGATAGAAACCCATACGCTTACATTGTAAAGCCAAAAAGACAACTACCCCTCGGGGTAAAGCTTTTTGAACAACTACAATGCTCCCACACATAAATCATCTCATTTTACAACAACACAACACACACACGCCCTCCTGCGACACGTAGCCAACACACGCAAAAGTACTAAGTTAAGAGAGGTCCCACACCCTTTAGTGTGGTTAGCACGCACAAATTGCATGGATAACAGGTACTCACAAGATGTTCGGTCCTTAATTGACCCGGGCACCATTCTAGTCACACCCAAAAACACACCATCTTACCATTGTGCCCAAGTCGAAATTATTTTGTTTTCATTTTTAGTTTTCACAATTAAACATAGCACAAAGGTAGAACCATAGGATCATAATAAGTTTTTGTGTGATCAAAGTTATCGACAAGTCGATAACCGCCCATTTCTACCGGTAGCTAAGCATGGCTAAGCACATCAACTCGTAACTACTAAGTGACAAGGGCTCATCCAACGAACCCAAAATCACAGCAAGTAGTCCTAGGCTCAGTAGTAGAGGATAAACCTTTTCCTATAGATTATGCATCTAATAGGTCAACTAATCAACAATAGTTTAAAAGAAGATAACAATACGCATACGTAGAATTTGCAAACAACATATTAGAATTTGAAAATAATAGGAACAACATGATCAAATGATGCTACATCTGCTTGCCTTGCTGGATGGCAGAGTTTGGCTACTGTGGATCAGATTCAATATCAGTAACCTCTTCGGAACCTAACGAGAAAATGCGATAAAACCAATAAAAATGAAGAACACCAAGTAAAACCCAACAGCAAAACATCTAAAGCTCATGAAATTTATAAAGCAGCAAGATTATAATTTTAGACAAATTTAGGAACCAAAATTAATCAATTTGGGCAAGGCATGCAAAAGTTGTGGCTAAAACAATTTCTCTCAGCTTATTAATTCAATTTTAATTCATATATGTTACTGTTCATGGCATTAATTTTCAGAATGATCTAAGGTCTGAAATTTTTATGATAGGTAGGTTGTGACATTCTAAGATCAGCAAAGTTGAGTTTACTCAATTTGGAGCTAGAATAAATTACTTATGATTTTTCTAAGATGTAAAACTAGCATAAATCATTTTTTAGTAATAAAACCATGATCAAAACCTATTTCATATTAAAGTATGCTACAAGAGAAATTTTATAAGCTTAAGTTTGCTTATTTTGGAATTATACATAAAAAGATATACATTTTACAAGGTCCAATTCAATTTCTGGAATATTCTAAATTGGCTAAAATCAAGTTAATATTATTTACAAACTTTTCTGACACAGAACAAGGTCTAAATGCATTTTTATATTAAACTTCAGTGAAATGTGTATTTAATATAGTTGGAATCATTTCAAAAGAATTTAAACTGAATTAGTTATGAATTTTCAAAGTTTAATGCAATTCTTAGTTGTCAAATAAAGACTTACCAGAAATAAACAAACTCTTAAATAAAAAGAAACGACGTGGACGCTCGTGGGCCGTAGATCTAGAATCTAACGGCCCATGCACGCTGGAAAATAGCGCACGCGCGCAACCCTAAAGAGACTTACCGTTGGATCAAGATCCAACGGTCCACGAAGATTGGGACGTTTAGGTGACACGAACGCCCCGATCAATCGCGACCGCGGATCTTGGGATGGAGGGCACAGAGCACGTAGCCCTTCGGGTGGTCCGAAGGTCTCTGTGATCTGAGCCGCTGATCTAGGGATGGGCGGCTCAGATCCATGCGCGGCTCGGGTGACCCGAACGGCACAGCGATCTCGGCCAATGATCATGAGATGGACCATCCCCAGTGACGAGGAACAATCGGGGCCCGAAAGTTCCCAAAAGATCTGGACCGTAGATCTAGAAATCGACGGTCCATGATCTGTGCAATTAACACAAGGGGATTTTAAGTGCACGGGGAGGTTAAATGTGCGGGCCCACATGGCAGAGATACAGGAGCTAAATTAGGACACATTAATTACCAAATAA
Source organism: Ampelocalamus luodianensis (assembly GCA_036346255.1). Lineage (NCBI taxonomy): Eukaryota > Viridiplantae > Streptophyta > Magnoliopsida > Poales > Poaceae > Ampelocalamus > Ampelocalamus luodianensis. The sequence continues at coordinate 125,210 of JAYEVH010000558.1, forward strand.
TGATTAGTAATTAATGACCCCAGATTCTGTCCTAATGACCCCGTGACTGTGGTTTATGCCTACGGGCCCACACGGCAGTGACACAGGAGACACTTTCGGACAAACATTAAGTGCTGATACTAATTATCAATGATTAAGTAGTAACGATGTCCTAACGGGATTAACTAGCGCCAGCAGGGGTGGTTTAAGTGGTTGGGCCCACCTGGCAGTGGCACAGAGGGCCGGTTAAGACAGCCATTTAACTTCTAATCAATCACTACCAATGATTACAATGATTAGGCCATAAATGAGGGGATCGTTGTCCTAATGACAAATGAAAAACGGCTGATTACGCCTTACAAAATCTCGGCGCAAGCAATGCTTGCCATTAGTGGCTCTGCTGCCACTGCGCAACCTAAACTCCAAAATGGATTCGCAATTACCTTGTGTAACATCCTAATATTAGACTTGTGTTTCAAATGTAAGAAAATGAGGAGAAATTAAAACTTTTTCTTACATCATGTATTTCCTGTTGTACCAAACAATTCTTGTACAAGAAATTATGGAAATACAATATCACAAGTCTTTGATCCAAATTTTGATCTCCCAAAATTATGATCATGCCAAATGTTGTGATCATCCCTTGCAAATATTTTTCCTAAGTCCTAGGGATGGTATGTGACCTCTCTGAAAAATTTCACAATTTTTAGAAATTGTTTGAATATTTTGGAGGGCAGTCAAACCTGTTTGACTTTGAGTCAAACCTTAAATCAGAACCTTGCAGGATTTTTGGAGAACAATGCGTTGCATAAAAACCTCTGAAAATTTTACATAAGGTCCATATCTAAGCTAGCAAGCTCTTGTAAAAATTTCAGAATTTTTGTAGTTGTTTTGCTACATCAAATAAATCCTCAAAGGTCTCTGTTCAAATTTAAAATCCAAACTGGTTTGTACTGTTCCTCGGGTTCGAGTCAGGCTCGGGCTCGAGTCTATTGATTTGATCGAACGAACTAAAGTGCACCAGACCCTCTTTATAACTCGCGTCTGATTTCAACCTTTGGATCTTGATCTAACGGGCCTAAACAATTGGGCTGTTAAGGACGTAGCGAAGGGCCCATCAATCTGGGCCGTTCGATCGAAATCCAGCGGTCTAAATTGAATGTGTCGTTCAGGGCGCCAGTACACATTTAATCAGAGCTGTCCAAATCTAATCCGAGGGCGCACGATTCTCTCTGTTGTTTTAAAAGCACTAGAGCCTTGAGATCTAAACCGTTCGCGTTCAATCCAACGGCCGACAATCACCCTAGTGTATTTCGTGTCTTCTTCTTCCTCTGAATCGTGCGTGAACAGTACCAAGGGCATGGCACTGTCATTTCTTGCTCCCTATAGCCGTCCTAGCCAACATTTAGGGGTATGAGTGATCTTTTCGGCCATGCCATACCCTAACCTACCATCTACCACCTTTTTGCTTTCGGCCATGACTTGTGCTTTGTGCAATGTCCCCCGAAAGCACATGTTTGCTAAACCCTAGCCTTTCAAAGCTTTATAAGCACCCTCAACACCTCCTGGTATTCTTTTACACCACCCTCATGCTCTCGTTTCAATTGTGGAGCTTAACACCTTAAAAATCACAAGTCACCATTGTTGACCCGTGGAGCTCCATTGGTGTTCTTGGTGTTCGAGTGGTTCTCCTTCACAATTCTTTACACCATTTCTATCCCTTCACTATTTTGAACATTTCCCCTCACTCAATTTTGGATTTGATTCACAGGAATTGTCCAATTTGGGGTTTGTTCAAATTTGACCGATTTTGGTCATCTTCTTCCTCAGCTCAGGTGAGTGCTCCATTTTTAAATTATTTGCTCATATAGCTTCTGGGGACCACAATGTAGCTATATTGATGCTTTGGAAACATTCATTTTGCTCAGGGTATCATTTTCCACCTTTCTTCCCCAAGTCTGGCAAGCCTCCACCATGCACAAGCTACTCCGGCCATCTTTGAAGCTTCTCTCCATCAAGGTAGCTTCTTATTAGTCCCTAGAGGCCTTGGCACACGCTTCTTTGGACTGCAGCAGAGCATTTTGCAATTTTCGAAATCGGCAGTTTATGCTCCATTTTCATTTTCCGGCTAGCCGGCGTTTTGGTCCCTCACCGCCGGCGAGATTGCCACCGCTAGGTCCATAAGGTTATTGCGATTCCATTTCACTACTTGGTTGGCGCCGCTGCGGCCGGAGTCACCGGCGATAAGCCGTGGAAGTCGCTCGGGTTTTGCCAGGAGGAAACTCCCGTTGTCATCAGATAATTAGGACATAATTAATGCCCCGTTTATTATTAATCATTGGGTGTTAATGGTGTCTTAAACCATGTCCGCTTTGCCACTGACCGTGGGCCCAATTCTTTAAATCACCCGCTGGCGCAATTCCGTGCTATTCCAACATCATTAATGCTTAATCTTAGGTTAATCATGTGTCGTCAATTAATGGCTGTCGGAAATTAACCCTAGGTCACTGACATGTGGGCCCATAGGTTTAAAATCAAAATCCAAAAGTCATTAGTGTCACTTTTAGGTTCATTTATTGCCAATCATTAGCAGCATTAAATGTGTCTTAGCCGCCACTCTTAGCCACTGTCTGGTGGGCCCTCAAACCACCTAAATCTCCTCCGTGAAAAGTTGTTAGGACACATTAAATTGATAATCATCATTAACCATTTAATTCGGTAATGATTAGCTGTCCTAAAATCCCTTTTCCTTCACTGACATGTGGGCCCCGTGCGCTGTGCACATGGGTTAAAACCCCGCGTTTGTGACTTGAAGTCACTGACAGCGGGCCCTACTTGTCAGTGCTTCCTTTCGCGTTGCGTTCAACGTAAATCAATGGCCGCCGTCCAAATCTTGATCTGCGGCTTTGATTGATTGGGCCGTTCGGGATATCCTCATCTCACCATCCACGTGGGCCGTTCATCGCAAGATATGCGGCTGAGGCTCGTGGGTCGTATCTGTGGTCCGAACAGCTCACCGCCCGTGACCCACCGATCTCAGATCAACGATACAGATGGATTGGGCCGTTCAGGTCACTCTCACGCCCCCTCGCGCGCGCCGTTTGATTCTAGATCAACGGCCGTGGTGCGTCCACGTCATCATCTGTTGGTTAGGTTTCTCTGGAATTCGATAAGTAATTATTTTGCAACTAAAAATTGTGCAGAAACTTTAGAAATTCATAGTAATTTCATTTTAAACCCTTTTTAGGTAATTCCAATTGTAATAATTTTGTATTAGACTAAAGTTTTATTTAAAAATGCTTTTAGCCATGTTTCTGTAATAGAAAATCCTGTAAGCACAAGAAACTTGATTTTAGCTATTATTGGATTTTCCAGAAATTGAGTTAACTATTATAAAATGAATATCTTTTTCTGTGAATGTCCAAAATGAATGATTTCAACTTTGATAAATCTGTTAGTAACCAAACTTTAATATAAAAATAATTGTAAGCCCAGAATAGCAACAGAAAAATTGGTTAATAGATTTAACCTTATTTTCAGCAGTTAGAAAATCTTGTTAATGTTATAAAAGACACGAGTAATTCCCTGTAAACCAAAAATATATATAATAAATGCTAGAAAATCCCTCTGTTAACCTACTGCAATATAAAATTGGTTGGGAACATATTTATGTTTCTGAAAAATATGATATGCTAGGTTTACAACTTAAAAAAATCATAACTAAATCATTATAACTCGAAATTTAGTAAACTCAACTTTGCTGTGTTTATCATAAACTATACTACCTGCCATAAAAATTTTAGGGTCCAAATCATTCTGGAAAATGTTACCATGAACAGTAGCTGTAAACAATTAGGGAATAAATAGGCTGAGAGAAATAAATTTCACCATAACTTTTTCATGCCAACTCCAAATACAGAAATTCTTGTTCCTAAGATTGTCTAAATGCTTGCCCTTGCTGTTGTGTGTATTTCTTGTAAATTTGGATCTATTTTTGTTGTTGGTTTCTTTGGGTGTTCTTTGCCCTTATTTGGTTATCGCCTTTTCGCGTTAGGTTCCGAGCAGATTATCGATCTTGATTCTGAGCCACAGCAACCAGATCCTGCACCTCAGCCAGGCAAGCAGATGTAGCATTCTTTTGATCATATTGTTCCTACTAATTTTCAAATTCTAATATGTTGTTTGCAAATTCTATGTATGCATTGCTATGTTGTTTTAAACTATTGTCGATAGTTGGCTCGGTAGATGCATTATCAGTAGGAAATGTTTTATCCTCTACTACTAAGCCTAGGACTACTTGCTGTGATTTTGGGTTCACTGGATGGGCCCATGTCGCTTAGTAGTTACGTCTCATTATGCTTAGCCATGCTTAGTTATCGGTAGAAATGGGCGGTTATCGACTTGTCGATAACTTTGATCACAAACTGATTATAATACTTATGTTTTCAGCTTTATGCCATGATAATTGCGAAACTAAAACTGAAAACAAAAGGATTTGGACTTGGGCACAATGGTATGCTGGTGTGTTTTGGGTCTGACTGGTTTGGTGCCCGAGTCAATTAAGGACCGAACTACTTGTAAGTACCTGTTATCCGAGCAATTTGATGCGTGCTAACCACACTAGAGGGAAATGGGACCTCTCTTAGCTGAGTACTTTGGGGTGTGTTAATTAATGAGTCACGTGGTGGGTTGCACATTTGAGGATGTGCAACATGGACATGTTTGTGGGGAGAGGAACACCCGCCGAGGCCGGTGTATCCTGCTCCACGTATGGGTCCTTGTGATCCATATTTCGTCGACAGATCACTAAGGATTAACCCCCATACGTGCGGCTCTTGATTACCATATTCCATTGGAAAGGGTTCGTAGGACTTAGCTGTGCTGGCATACCAAAGGAAGTGTGCCTAATAGCTTGGCAAAAAGGCGGTCTGAAGTGTGGGTACATTGGTACACCCCTGCAGGGATTACAAACTATTCGAATAGCCTCGTCCTAGGTTATGGACACGCTTGGATAAGCTTTTCAAGAGTTAGACTCAAACATTTTAATTAAAACTTGATGGGTGGTATGAATCAGGGATTCATGCTATGTTGTGGTGACTTTGGGAAGTCACTTCTAGGTGGATACTTGTTATTTATGCTTACTCGCTGTTATTTAAAGGGTGTAAAAACAGATTTGCTCAATTGCTTTACAATCTATTACATTATTGCAAATGAATCTTGCTTTATGCGTCCAAAGAACCATATAACCAAATTCCTTTGTGATCAGCCATCATGTAGCTATGTATAGGCTTGTTACTCGTAAGTCTTGCGAGTACATTAATTTGTACTCAACTGCATTTGCTTGTATGTGCAGAGGAAGAAGGTGAGCCCCAAGGGCCTCACTTTTGTGAGTTGTGCTGTGGCAGTGTGTGGGACGACTAGCTGACGGCCCGGTCAGTTACCTTGTGGGTTAAGGCACACTGATTGGCTTTTGTTGCAGCCATCTTATGGCACCTTTTGCTTCCGCTGTTGTCTTTAATTATCTTTACTTGTCATTTGGTCAGTGTGGCTGTTCTGTAATAACTTATTTATGTATGTCTTTTGCTAGACTTGTTGTATCCTGTGTATGGAAATGATGCAATGCTTTTGTATTATGTATGTGTACTGCATTTCTGGGAAGTACATGTACATCGAGATATGGTGTATTTAGTTTATAATACTAGGGCCAATGGAAGGCTAAGTATTCTAAACTAAATAAACCGGGGGTCTCACACCTTGCGGACTCGATGGTGATGACCTCGCCGGCGGCGGCGGTCTAAAACGCCGGCGAGCCAATAAAGAACGGTGGCGACAAAAACGGCCGAAATGAAAAATAGCTAGAAAGCTCTGCATTGTCCAAAGAAGCGTGTGCCACGGCGTCTAGGGAATAATAAGAAGCTACCTTAACTAATATGAGCTTCAAATTTGGCCGGAGCAGCTTTAACCACGGTGGAGCTTGTAGGGGCCGAGGAAGATGAAGTGAAAAATGATGATTAGAGCAAAAGAGTAAGACCAAATCAACACTATAGCCTTAATATAGCTCAGTGAAGCTTCATGAGCATTTTAATTGAGAAAAGATACCCTTACCGGAGCTAAGGAAGAAAAGGGATGATTTCGGCCGAAAAGATCCAAACTCAAAATTAGTCAATTCCTGTGAATGAAACCCAAAATTGAGTGAGGGGAAATGCATAGGATGATAAGGAACCCAAAAGAATACAAAAAGATTGAAGAAGAACCACTGAAGCATCAACATTCACAATGGAGCTTCAAGGCTGAAAATGGTGGTTTTGGTATTTTCATTGTTTAGAGCCCCACCAGCAAAGAGTGAGCTAGGGTTTGGGTAAAGAAACATCAGGAGGGGTTTTGGAGAGCTTAAATAGCTAAAAGATTAGGGTTTGGGCTAAAGTGAGCTCTTTGGGTGAGCTCGGCTCATGACACGACCATGGACCGAAAAAGAGAAGTGATGGGGTAGGAGTTGGGCTTGTCTCCAGCCGTAAGCACCTGCACACACTTAATGCCCGACCAGGGAGAGCTGACGAGGGAGCACGATTTGACCAGAGCCATGCCGCCCCCTGCTCATGCATGGCTCAAGGAAGAAGATGACCAGAGAAAGTTAGGGTTGTCGGGAGCCACTAGATCGAAAATGGACGGCTCAGATTGCCCAAGCTCTAGAGGTTCAAAACAAAGAAAAGATCACAAGCGTTGGATTTGAATCCAACAGGTCAGAGATGGTGTGGCTTGGTCCGACCGAGTCAAATGACCTGGCTCGAGTCTGACTTGAGCCTAAGTCTGACTCAGACCCGAATTTGAGTTTAGAGCTTTAAATTGAGCTGGACTTTGGGGATTTATTTGAGGTAGCAAAACAACTCCAAAATTTCTAAAAATTTTACTAGAGCTTACTAACTTAGATATTGACCTTGTGTAAAATGTTTAGAGGTTTTGGTGTTGTAAATTTTCCTCTAAAAATTCTGCAAGGTTCTGGAATAGGGTTTTGACTGCCCTCGAAAAATATTCAAACAATTTCTAAAAATTGTGAAATTTTTCAGAGCGGCCACACCAACCCTATAACTTAGGAAAAATATTCCCAGAGGATGATCAAAATTTTTTGACAAGAATGTTTTTGGAAGATAAGGTTTGGATCAAAAGGACTTGTGACTTTGTATTTCCATAATTCCCTTTACAAGAATTGTTTAGAACATACAGGAAATACATGATGTAAGAAAATGTTTTAATTTCTACACATTTTCTTATATTTAAAACACAAGTCCAAACTTGGGATGTTACAAATCTGCCCCCCTTACAAGAATCTCGTCCCGAGATTCTGTTTACTCGGAGAAGAAAGATGGGTAGTCCGCACCAAGACGATCTTCCCGCTCCCAAGTTGCCTCATCTTCGGAATGGTTTGACCACTAAACCTTAAGGAACTTGATGACACGATTCCTTATTTTTTGTTCAGATTCTTCAAGAATGCGAACAGGATGCTCGCAGTAGGTCAAATTTTCTTGCACATTGAGGTTTTCCAACGGAGTTTCTTCTGTTGGAACACGAAGGCACTTCTTCAAGTTGGATACATGGAACACATCATGCGCCCCTTCAAGTGTAGCTGGCAACTCCAATCTGTATGCCACAACCCCCACTTTCTCGATGATGCGATAAGGTCCAACATAACGAGGAGCCAACTTGCCCTTGATGCCAAAACACTGATGGCCCTTTAAAGGCGAGACTTTGAGATACACAAAGTCATTGGGCTCAAAGCTCAACTCTCGGTGACGACAATCTGCATAGCTCTTTTGCCTGGACTGAGCCACGCGCAAATGCTCGCGAATCAACTGAACCTGGCTTTTGGCCTCATTGATTGAGTCTGGGCCGAAGAACTGTCGCTCACCAGTTTCTGACTAGTTCAGTGGGGTTCTGCATCTCCTCCCATACAAGGGCTCAAAAGGTGCCATACCAAGACTGGCCTGAAAACTGTTGTTGTAGGAGAATTTGGCAAACGGCAGGTATTTCTCCCAATTCTTCTCATAGGAAAGAACACAAGCACGAAGCATATCTTTCAAAACTTGGTTGACTCGCTCCGTCTGACCATTAGTTTGGGGATGATAAGCCGAGTTGAAAGAAAGACGAGTCCCCAAGGCCTCTTGCAAACTGTGCCAAAACCGAGAGGTAAAGAGAGAACCATGATCTGACACAATCGTTCGTGGCACACCATGCAAGCACACAATGCGAGACATGTAGAGATCCGCTAACTGACGGGCACTGAGGTTGGTACGCACTGGCAGAAAATGCGCTACCTTTGTCAATCGATCGATGACAACCCAGATAGCATCCTTCCCAGAATAAGTACGGGACAGACCGGTGATGAAGTCCATACCGACGGAATCCCACTTCCACTCAGGTACTGGCAAAGGCTGGAGAAGGCCTACTGGACGCTGGTGCTCGGCCTTAACACGACAGCACACGTCGCACTCAGCAACAAACTTGGCAATCTCGCACTTCATTCGGGTCCACCAAAATCTCTAACGGAGATCTTGGTACATGTCAGACCCGGGATTTACAACCCAGATCCTCTGTGCATAACTGAACTAGTCCCATGATCAGTAGCTAGTTCACACAGTAAACAAATGTGGTAACAAATACATATCACACTTTATTAATAAACAACAGAGTTAATTACAAAAGAGGCTTACAAGCCAACAATTAAGAACACAGCGGGAGACGAAGAAGTAGTAGGGTCCAGCAATATGCCACAGGCAATCAACTGGGGAAGCGGCCTAGTCGTCGGGGTCCACATTGATAGCAAAGTCCTCCTCCTCTGAAATTTTGTTTGCATAAAGCAACTATGAGCACAACTTCCGTGCTCACAAGTTACACCCATCAAATAACAAAATGACATGCATACATGGATGTAACAAAGGATGGCTTAGTGGTTGATTTGCATAAAGCAGCATTTTCTTTAAATACTTGTACTAAATTCCAAGGCAGTTATTCTATAAGTAAAATTTATTTTATAAATTCTCAATTTTATAGTCAGATAACATTCACGCATGAATGGTGAAGGATACCCTCCTATCACATGGCTTCCCGCCCAATTCCCATTTGGATAACCAGTTTGAAGAAGTCTTTCGAAAATAAAACCAAAGTCTAACTTTGAGTAGTTCTGCTAGCATGTCCATAACCGTGGACACGGCTATTCGAATAGTTTTACACTCTGCAGAGGTTGTACAACTTTACCCACGAGAGATAATCAATTATAATGTCCGTCTGACACACTTCCATAGGTGTGCGACTAAATGATTATCACGAGGCCTTTACAATGTTTTGTCTTAATGTATTTATGCCCGCTAAGGTTTATTGCCATTGGGTGGCCATCCTCAGGAAGCCCCTCTTGCGAGATGGGTCTCTTTGTCGACCAACACCCATACCAACAACATAGCACAAATGACACTAAGACATCACAAATTATTTAGCCAAGTCCCGCCCACACAGGACATGTGGTAGTACGGTAAGGCGTAGCATCATGCGCTAGAAGACCGGTCCTTAACTGACTTGGGCGTCTTCCAAATAAAACCCTGGGCCTTAACCCTAACCAGATTAAGCCCGTGCATAAACCTGCACCCACCAATCATCCATTTCGCCCAAGTCCAAACCCATTTTTCCTTTTATATTCCAAGTAAAGGCATTTTATAAACCTGCTATGGTAAAACAATACCATAGATCTAATTTAAATCCAATTTGGAAGATTTGGCTAAAAGTTCCCAAATACCAGGTTTGATCTAAGCATTGGCTAAGCATATGATTAATTTTAATATCATTTTGCCTAATAGTGACAAGGTATTCACGTTCAATAATCAAACTGGCTATACAAGGGAGATTGGAATAACTAGACAAACAAAACAGGGAATTAAAATAATTGTATAAACATAGGCATGCAATAATAATTTAAAAACAGAATATAAATAATTTGAAATAATAGGGTCAATATGATCAAGGGTATAACTTGCCTTGCTTGGTGAGGTGACGTTGTTTTTCTAAACAGATCACCTGGTACTGAGGTGATGTTGTTTTTCTTAATAGGTCACCTAGTACTCACAAGTACTCTCTTCAGGTGGTCCAAGGGTACGATCACGATGATCATACAGCCAAAATCAATCCTCTTATAGAGCTCTTCCAACAGCGTCGAAATCTGACTCTCCGAAGTCGTCGAAAGCTAATCGTGAAAACAAGCCAAATTCAAATAAAATTCAAATAGCAACTCAAATGAACTCCAAATTAAATAATTTTGGTTTATTTAGCTAGATCTTGAATTTAGACAAATTTAGAAATTTGAATCACCCAAATCGGAGTTCGGATGCAAAAGATATGGGCTTCGGAAGATTGAAATTACATGAAATGATATATTTAGGGTCTACAAGAATTACTGCCAAATGAGATCAAAGTTAAATAATTTTGGTGTAGTTGGCTAGATCTTGATTTTATAGGAATTTAAGAATTTGAATCGACGAAATCGGAATTCGTATGAGGGAGAACGAACCCCGGGAAGTTCTAAATCTAAATAAAACCCTAAATCAGAATTTCATAAATTTCTTGAATTATTTTTCTAAAGGAAAAGGCTTTTATTGCGCAATGATGACATCAGCGACTGATTTTCGGAATTTAAATGAATTAAAAGATTTTCCGACATGTGGGACCCACATGTCATTGACACGGCCCGCGGTGGACTGGTTCCACCGAGCCGAGGGCGAGCTAGAGCGGTGGACCTGCCACGCGGGCAAGCCACGTGGGCGGACACGCGGGCGGGGGAGGCTACGTGGCGTTGACCTGGCGCATATGCGGCGGCCACGTGGCGGTGCCACGCCAGCAATGGCCGGTGACGGCTCGGGCACGAGCTCGCCGGCATTTGGCGGTGCTCCGGCGGGAGTGAATGGTGCCAAAAGAAAGAGGAGGTGACGGGGATGTTGATGCTCACCAGGGTTGCACGTATGCGCTGCGGAAAGATCACCGACGACGAGGTTAAGCGGCGGCGTGGTTCGGTGAAGTGGCGGCGCAGCGTTCCGGTGGAGCTCCGACGAAATGGAGGTGAGCACCGGGTGCGCGGTGATGTGGCGAAGCCGGCGGTGGAGGTTAGGGTGGCCGGAGAGGTACCACGGCGGCGCTAGGGGCGGCGGAGTGCTGGCGGTCGGCGGCGACAAAACCTCGAAATCCGGCAAGATGGAGGTGAGAGGGGAAGAGTGGATGGCGGCGCTGGGTTCAGGGTGAAGAGGGGCGCACCATGCCTCCTTTTATAGGGGCGGAGGAGGCTGGAAGGAGGGGATCAGGGCGCGGGCATCGCGGCGGTGATGAGGAGATCCCGGCGATTACGCGCGAGAACAAAAGGGAGGTGGCCGGAAGGAGGGGCGGCGAGATGCGGGGGAGTTAATGCGCTCATCCGTGCAAAGAAAGGGGAAGGGAATCGCAGTGATTGCGGAGCTTGGCGAGGCGGCAATGGCGGGCGTGTGAGGGAAAAGACGCAGGGAGGAAGAAAGGGCGGGTGCCGTTGGATTTGCATCCAACGGTGCGGGGGAGGCGGGTGGCGTGGGGGATGGATGGTCATCCGATTCGAAACGGACGGTGGGGAAAGAGAGAGGGAGAGGGGCGCAGGCGACGGAGAGCGGGCCGAACGGGCCGGAGGTGCAGGAGGGGAAAATGGGCTGGACGAGGTTTCGGCCCAAAGGGTTTTAGAGTTTTCAAATTTATTTTCTAATTAAATTAATTCCAGAAATTCCTTTAGGCTTTAGAAAATAGTAATTTAAATCCAAAAATTCTAGAAAAATTCACAAAAATTCCTAGAGGCATTTTGGACTTAATTAAAATAGTTCCAACTTACAGTTGGCTATTAATTTTTGCAAATAAATTATTTTGGCTTTAAAATAATTTGGAAAAAGCTTTTAAAGACTCAGAAAATTCAAAAAAAATAATTAAATTTTAAATTTTCAAATCAAGCGAAATAAAACTTCAAGAACTTCAAATAAATTTTACTTTTGACTTTTAAAACTCCAGAAATTCAAATAAAGCAATCAAACTCTTGCAGATTTTCAGAAAAACCAGCAAAATAATAATTTTATTTATTTTATTTTGGTAACAGCACTTTGGGATGTTACAGTACATCTTGGTGGCCCCAGGATGAATGGACAAGGGGGAGTCATGGGCTTCGCAGACAATCAAATCCCGCAATTCCACGACCTTTGGAACCACAAGGCACTGTCCAAACCACACAACTCCGTGCTCATCTTCTGAGAAGCACTTGGCTGTCCCATTCTTGATGTTCTGCTCGATTTGACTTACCCCAACATCTGATTGCTGGGCCGCCTTGATTTGGTCTACCAAGGTTGGTTGCACAACCAAAGTAGAAAGAGAACCGTGCTCAACCAAACCCAAATTGAGTCGCTGAAATTCTTCAAGAAGGGCAGGCTGCTGCTCTTGGAGCATCAAAGTATTGCAATACACCTTCCGACTAAGTGCATCAACAACAACATTGACCTTGCCCGGCTGATACTGAATGCCCATATCATAATCTTTGATCAATTCCAACCATCTTCTCTGCCTGAGGTTCAGATCTGGCTGGGTGAACAAATATTTCAAGCTCTTGTGATCAGAACACACCTCACAACGGTTACCAATCAGGTAATGCCGCCAAATTTTGAGTGCATGAACCACTGCAGCTAACTCCAACTCATGGGTAGGATAGTTAAGCTCATGAGGCCTCAACTGCCTAGATGCATAGGCCACTACCCTGCCTTCTTGCATGAGAACACAACCGAGTCCCTGATGAGAGACATCACAAAAGATATCGAAACTCTTGTGGATATCAGGAAGAACAAGCACTGGGGCTGAAGTCAATCGTTTCTTGAGTTCCTGAAAACTCTCATCACAAGCAGAGGACCACACAAATTTCTTGTCCTTCTTGAGCAACTCAGTCATTGGCTTTGCGATCTTGGAGAAGTTCTCGATAAAGCGACGGTAATAACCCGCTAAACCAAGAAAACTCCATACATTGGTGACTGACTTGGGCTAACCCCAAGATAGAACATCACTGACCTTGTTAGGGTCCACAGCTACGCCTCCCGCTAAAGGAACATGGCCCAAAAATGCCACTTCCTTCAGCCAGAACTCGCACTTGCTGAATTTTGCATACAACTGATGCTCACGCCAATACAATCTTCAGATGCTCAGCATGCTCTTCTTCACTCTTGGAGTAGATAAGTATGTCATCAATGAAGACCACCACAAACTTATCCAAATACTCCATGAATATCGAGTTCATAAGGTTCATGAACAAAGCTGGAGCATTGGTCAAGCCAAAAGACATGACTGTGTATTCGTAGAGACCATAACGAGTAGTGAAAGCCGTCTTTGGAATATCTTTAGCCCAGATCCGGACTTGATGATACCCCAATCTCAAGTCAATCTTGGAGAACACACGGGCTCCAGTCAATTGGTTAAAGAGATCATCAATGCGGGGTAAAAGATATTTGTTTTTCACCGTCACTTCATTAAGTGGACGGTAATCAACACACATATGCAAGGTCTTGTCTTTCTTCTTCACAAAAATAACTGGACAACCCTAAGGAGATGAGCTAGGATGGATAAAACCTTTTGCTTGGAGCTCACTGTGAGACCCCGGTTTATTAAACTTGTAATACTTAACCTTCCACTAGTTCTAGTATCACAAATAGAATAATCCGTATCTCGATGAATATGTGCCTCCCAGAACAAGCACCATAGATACATCAAATCAAAGCATGCATCACTTCCATACAACAGAATATAACAAGTCTACCAAAAGACATACATAACTTAAGTTATTACAACACAGCCGACCGGCCAAATAGCATAAGTAGCAAATAAGTAACAATGAAGCAAAAGTTGCCATAAGATGGCTTAAACCAAAAGACGACCGGTTAGCCACATAACACCACAGTAGCAACCGATCGGCCGCCAAGCTAATCGCCTTAAGCGCCACAAAGACAACTCACAAAAGTGAGGCCCATCGGACTCACTATCATCTCTGCACAACACAAGCAATGCGGTGAGTAAAATGTACTCGCAAGACTTACGAGTAACAAGCCTATACATAGCTACATGAAAGTCAGATCAAAGGAATGTGGTTATATGGTTCTTTGGACGCATAAAGCCAATTTCAATTGCAATATTGTAATAGATTGAACAGCAGTTTGTAAAATCTGTTTTTAAACATTTAAATAACAGCGAGTAAACATAAGTAACAAGTATCCACCTAGAAGTGACTTTCCCTAAAGCCACCACAACATAGCATGAATCCCTGATTCATACCACCATCAAGTTTTAATTATAAAAAGGTTGTAGTCTAACTCTTGAAAGACTTTCCCAAGCGTGTCCATAACCTAGGACGAGGCTATTCGAATAGTTTTAATCCTGCAGGTGTACCAATGTACCCACACTTGGATCGCCTTTTTGCCAAGCTATTAAGCACACTTCCTTTGGTATGCCAAGGCACGGCTAAGTCCTACGAACCCTTTCCAATGGAATATGCTAATCAAGAGACGCACGTATGGGGTTAATCCTTAGTGATCTGCCGACGAAATATGGATCACAAGGACCCATACGTGAGCAGACACACCGCCTCGGCGGTGTTCCTCTCCTACAACGTGTCCATGTTGCATATAATCAAATATGCAACACACCACGTGACTCATTAATTAACACAGCCCAAAGTACTCAGCTAAGAGAGGTCCCATATCCCTCCAATGTGGTTAGCACGCACAAATGCTTGGTTTGGTGTAACAAGTAGCTCGGTCCTTAATTGACCCGGGCACCATTCCAATCACACCAAAAGATCACACCATCTTGCCATTGTGCCCAAGTCTAAATTATTTTCATTTTCCGTTTTAGTTTTGCAATTTAGACATAGCACAAGGCTGAACTATATAGATTATAACAGTTTGTATGATCAAGGTTATCGACAAGTCGATAACCGCCTATTTCTACCGATAGCTAAGCATGGCTAAGCATAATGACACGTAAACTACTAAGTGACAAGGGTTCATCCAGCGAACCCAAAATCACAGCAAGCAATCCTAGGCTTAGTAGTAGAGGAATCAACATTTCCTACTGATTATGCAGCTACTGGGCCAGCTATCAACAATAGTTTAAAACAACATAGCAATCCATACATAGAATTTGCAAACAACATATTAGAATTTGAAAATAGTAGGAACAACATGATCAAATGAATGCTACATCTGCTTGCCTTGCTGGAGTGCAGGATCTGGCTGCTGTGGCTCAATATCAGCAGTAAAATTATCTTCAGAACCTAACGCGAAAAGGCGATAAGCAAATAAGAACGAAGAACGCCAAATAAAACTCCAACAGCAAACACATCCAAACCTAATGAAACTTACACAACAGCTAGGGAATGATTTTAGACAGAGATAGGAACAAGAATCATGCAATTCGGACTAAGGATGCAAAAGATATGGACAAAATGCTCTTTCTCAGCCTTACATCAACCTAATTAATAATTAGCACTGTTCATGGCGAAATTTCCTAGAATGATCTAAGGGCTGAAATTTTTATAACAGGTAGATTATGACATCCTAATAACAGCAAAGTCGGATTTACTAAATTTGGAGTTATACACATTTACTTATGATTTTTCTAAGGTGTAAATCTAATGCAAGTCATTTTACAGAATAATGAACATGCTCAAAACTTATTCCATGTGAAAGTATACTAACAGATGAATTTAACAAAATTGATTTTGCACAAAATGGATTTATACAGAAGAAGATATGCATTTTTCAAGGTTAAAACTATTTCTGGAATATTCAAAGTGACAGAAATCAAGTTATTTCTAGTTACACAATTTTCTGCTACTGAAATATGCTTAAATCCATTTTTACAATAAACTTAAGGGATAACACAATTTATTACAGTTGGAATTATCTAAAAAACAGTTAAAATGAATTAGTTATGAGTTTCTAAAGTTTTTATATCATTTTCAGTTGTAAAATAACTACTTACCGAAATACAGACAAACTCAACAATAGAATAAGACGTGGACGCTTAACAACCCTCGATTTCCAATCCTACGGCTCACGCGCGCCGAAAACAGCGCACGCGCGCGAAACCTAATCGGAGCCCACCGTTGGATCGAGATCCAACGGCGCACACGAGTGTATGCATTCGGACGGTGCGGTTGCTTGGGCCAATCCCAGCCGCAGATCTGCAGATGGACGGTCCAGAGCGCAACAACAGTCGGAAGGTCCGATTGCATAACAGATCTCAGCCGTTGATCTCAAGATCGACGGTCGAGAATGATGGAGGCAAACGGAGGGTCCGAATGCACAGTGCACTGGGCCCACATGTCAACGACTAAGAGTGGCGGTTTAGGACAGAATTAATGCTTCTAATGATTATCATTAAATAGATACTAATGGCTCCTGGATTTGGATTTTAACCCCTCGGGCCCACAAGTCAGCGACCCAGAGGTGATTTCCGACAGCGATTAATGCCGACACAATAATTAATCAATGTTTAAACAATTAATGATGTCGGAATAGCGCGGAGCTGAGCCAGAGGGTGGTTTAAGGAAGTTGGGCCCACTGGTCAGTGGCTCAACGACAAAGGTTAAGACACATTTAATTAACTAATGATTGGCAATTAATATGTCCTAACCAAATGACGAAAACAGGAGCTCCTCGCCGGCAAAATCCCGAGCGACTTCAACGGCTTATCGCTGGCGACACTGGCCGCGGCGACGCCAACCAAGCACTGAAATGGAATCGCAATAACGCCTAGAACCTAATGGTGGCATTCTCGCCGGCGGTGAGGGACTAGAACGTCGGCTAGCCGGAAAATGAAAAAGGGAGCTTTACTGCTAAACATGAAAGCACAATGAGCTCATTGCACCAAGAAGCGGGTGCGAGCCTCTAAGGACTAATAAGAAGCTACCTTGATGAAGGGAAGCTTCAAAGATGGCCGGAGATGCTTGTCCACGGTGGAGGCTCGCCGGACTTGAAGAAGAAAGGTTGAAAATGACACCCTGAGCCAAATGAGTGGTTCAAAGCATCAAAATAGCTTCATAATGATTCACAGAAGCCACAAGAGCAAGGAATAAGGAAATGGAGTACTCACCGGAGCTGAGGAAGAAGATAACCACTTTCGGCCGAATTTGAACAAACCCCAAATTGGACAATTCCTGATAATCAAATCCAAAATTAAGTGAGGGGAAATGTTCAAGATAGTAAGGAGATAAGGTTAGGGCAAAGAAACATGAAGGAGAACCACTGGAACACCAAGAACACCAATGGAGCTCTTCGGGTCAACAATGGCGACTTGCCATTTTTGAGGTGTTAAGTTCCAATACTGCGAATGGAGCTTGATGGTGGTCTAAAGAAACTCCAAGAAGTGAAAGGGGTGCTTATAAAGCCTTGGAGGCATTAGGGTTTGCACCACAAGCCTTTCGGGCGGCAAAGCACAGAGCACAAGGTGCGGCCGACAAGGAAAAAGGATGGTAGACGTGCAATAGGGCATGGCATGGCCGAAGGTGTCTCCCACGACCCTCACTGTTGACTAGGGCGGCCGTAGGAAGCACGATTTGACGCTGCCATCACTCCCCCTACTATTCATGCACGGCTAGAGGTTGAAGATGACCAGAGGAAAAGCTCGGGCGTTCCAGAGCCCTTCGATTCAAATCGGACGGCTGCGATTGCGCCACGCCTCTGAGTCTAAAACACAACGACAGAGAGCGTGAGCCCTAGGATTGAACATGAACGGCTCAGATTGCCCCACGTCGCGAACGTGGTTTACAACCGAGGGACAAGCGAGCGTTGGATCTTAATCCAACGGCTCCGATTCAAACCAACAACCGGAGGGTCCGAAGGTTTCGGAGGATCTCAACGGTTGGATGGAGATCTAACGGTCGACATTCGTACTTGCAACCGGAAGGTCCGAATGGTTACACGCACGTGAGCCGCGCGATCGAGATCTAACGGTTGAGATCCAATGCGTGTTTTAAAAGAGAGACTCGGTGCAGTTAGTTGACTGGACCGAGTCAATTGGCTCGAGCCCGAGTCTGACTCGAACCCAAAGCACAGTGAGACTAGGTTTTGATTTTGAAATAAGACAGAGGCTTTTGAGGATTTATTTGATGTAGCAAACTAACTCCAAAAATTCTAAAATTTTTACAGGAGCTTGCTAACTCAGATACCAACCCTGTGAAAAATTTTCAGAGGTTTTATGCTGTGAATAAATCTCCAAAAATTCTGCAAGGCCCTGATTTAATGTTTGACTGGAAGTCAAACAGGTTTGACTGCCTCTAAAAATATTCAAACAATTTCTAAAAATTGTGAAATTTTTCAGAGGGGTCACATACTATCATAGAAAGTTAGGAAAAAATATTTCCCAATGATGATCACAAAATTTGACAAGATTTTTTTTGGAATATCAAAGTTTGGATCAAATAGACTTGTGACATTGTATTTCCATAACTTCTTACAACAGATGTTCAAAGCTTACAGGAAATACATGATGTAAGAAAAAGTTTTAATTTCTACTGATTTTCTTACATTTGAAACACAAGTCCAAAATTGGGATGTTACACTCACATAGTTGCTTCTTCAACTCCTCGAACTCATTAGGAGGCATTCGATACGGCGCCTTCGAAATTGGAGCAGTACCGGGCAGCAACTCAATGACGAACTCCAGGTCTCGGACTGGAGGCATCCCAGGCAAATCTTCAGGAAAGAAATTCACAAAATCGCACATGGTGGGAACCTCCTGAATCTCCAAGGCTGGCTTCGCTTCAAGTGCACAAAGATGTGGCTCTTGCAGCTGCGGCGAAAATCCATCCTGTTCGCCGGAGGGGCTGGTGAGGTAGACAATCTTTCTGGCACAATCGACTTGCCCCAAGTGTTGGGACAACCAATCCATGCCAAGAATTACATCCAGACTTGCTACGTCGAGTAGAATGAGATTCGCCAAAAATCCCACTCCTTTGACTTCAATAGGAACATCCCGGTATTCTTGATCAACTCTCATTTCCAAACCCGGAGAGCGAATAAGCAAAGGTACCATCAAAGGAACAAACTAAAGATCACTAGCAGCAGCAAAAGATCTTGAAATGAAAGAATGCGAAGCTCCCGAATCAAATAGTACTGCAGCAGGGTGAGAATTGACAAGCGTACCCAACACAACGTTGGGTACCTCCTGTGCCTCCTCATCCGAGACGTGGTTGGCTCGGCCGCTACCCACGCCCTAGGTCTTCTAAACTACCATTTGGTCAGGTGGGTGACCACTCCCTTGTCCGCGTCCTCCATTAGGACGAGGGGCCGTTCCAGTCCTCCTAGGGCAACTATTAGCATAGTGACCCTTCTGGTTACATGAGAAGCAGGTGACCTCGGCAGCTGAACTGCGAAAGGCACCCTACTGCTGGGCCGCAGGTGCATGTGACTGAATCACGGCCTGCGGGGGATGGGGAACTGGCACTAACGGCCTCGGCGGTGGTGAAGCCAAGGAACGGGCCCCTGGTGTAGGCCCAACACGGGAACAAGAGAGGCCGGCTTGTGCAGACCGATGGGCCTCCCACTTGCGCTTGTGGGACTCGCTCAGCGCTCTCGTCTTATGCTCGACGACGATAGCCTTGTCCACCAAGGTCTGAAAATCAGCAAAGTCAACAATGGAGAGGTTGTCCTGAAGCTCCTCAAACAAGCCCTCCATGAACTTCTCCTACTTGGCCTCATCAGTGGCCACCTCAGTAGGAGCGTATCTCGCCAAATGGTTGAACTTATGGAGGTGCTCAGTTACAGATTTGCGCCCCTGTTTGAGCGCAAGGAACTCCTTCTTCTTCAGCTTCATCAGGCTGACGGGGACATGAGCCTGACGAAAGGCGGTCAGCTGAGTCTGTACTGCCATGAAAGCTCTAAAGTTTTGCAAGTCAATCTGGGGTGCTGTGGCGGAACTGCTCCTACGGCTGGTTGCTCATTGCCTCCTGGTGCTGGGGTACCGGAACCACTTGCAGCAGTCTGACAAGTCTGAACCATCTGGTGAAGCTCCATGGGTTAGATGAGGTAGCAAGCACAAGATAAGTTAAGAACTAAGCGGGGTAGGTTAAACCCAACAAAACACAGCTCAAGAAACTCCAACAAAACCTTTATTAATTAGGGTCTTACCATGGCTGAAACAAATGCCTAGGGGCCTTTGCAGCTCATACTCGCACACAAAAGAAACAACGACCTAAGCACACAAAACTACCGCCTAAAGGGCGACTCACTAAACTGAAACTGGCTAAGCCTGAAAAGACCAAAACTTAAGACAAGCTACTCAAGAAAGCCTCCACAGCCGCGACGATGCTCCTGACGGCTGTAGACTTGGAAGTGAGCCGGCATCGTGGCAAACTGATCCCATCGCTCGAATCGTGCGGCGAGAACAGCGTTCTCGTGCAACTGCTCACCGCTGGCTCCTCTGGCTCTGCATCTTCTTCTGGCTCAACTGGGCCTTCCTCAGGATCTTACTCTTCTTCGTCATCCAGGTCGTAAAGAAGCTCCCCCAGAGTAGCGACCTTTTCCTCAGCTTTCTGCAAAGCCTCATAGACATGATCTAGCTCTATGATAGTCCTCTCCAATGCTTCACTCTGAGCTGCAACAAACTGTGCGAGGTGCACCACTGTAGCGTTGCTCTCTTCATCAGTAGACGGATAACGTGCTGGCAGATCCACAGCTGCAGCTCTGGGGTGGTAGAGAAAGACGGTGTCTTGGAGCTCCCGTGCGTAGATGTTGCAGATACGTAGCATGGCCAAGCGTGACGACTCCTGGATGCCTTCCAGCCAAGTGATCTTCCTCACGGAGACGTGCGAAGGTTGGCTTGCCTTGTCGTTCCTCCTGGCGTAGATCGTCAGGCGACAGATCACTCCACGGCTTTGTCCATTCACCATCCAGTTGTTGCCGACGTACAGTGGACGATCAAAGCCTCCAAGAACCTGTAACAGCTTCCAAAGCTCGGCGGCGTATCCTCCTGTGCGCTCACCATAGCTCTGGAGACGAGGCATCTGTCAAGACAGACGAAGAGGTAAGGGCAACTTAAAACAGCGTGGAGAGAAAGATTACAGCAATAGTTGAGTCGAGAGAGATATGAGAGGAGTTAAGCAATTAATTAATCTTGAAGGTTAATTTTTCTTTAGAAAATAATTTGGACACTCTAAAGACGGCCAATCTAACTAAGGTCAAAGACCTACAGTCAGTATGGCTCTGATACCACCTCTGTCGGGACCCAAAATTACGATTATGGAACCCTCTGTGTATAATGCACTAGTCCAGGATCACGCTAGTGCACACAGTGTCAACATGGGTGAATACCAATCCACACAAACGAATAATAACATAAACGATTAGTTTGAATAACAAATAAGGGTTTTGACCTTATGGTCGAGTTTACACTTATTACGCCACGCAGGGCTAACAGAGAATAAAACAGCAGCGGAACAGAAATAACTCCAGCGTAGATCGCATCAATTCACCACAGGCAACCGACTGGGATCCAGACCTTAACGATCAGCAACCTTCGGCGAACTCCTCCTCGAAAGCAGGCGTAGACTCCTCCTCTTCTGTAGGTTTGGACGCAAGTTTTACAACAAGCGTGAGTACACAACCGTACTCGCAAATCATACCACAGAATGCAATTTACAGATGCAGGCTTATTCCAAAGAAAAGGCTTCTGTGGTTCTTTTGCAGAAATGCAACATTTGCAATTGAATACAATAATAGATTGAAAGCATAATTCAAAACAAATAGACAATATTAATTTAACAGTAAATTTTCACAAAGACACAAAGCTAAGCAGGTTATTTCACATAGCCACATGACTTAGTTCACATAGCTCCCATTCCCAAACATTTTATGAAAACTACCCTTCGTGTGAAATCCCCGAGCATGTCCATGACCGCGGACGCGGCTATTCGAATAGATTGATTAACACTCTGCAGAGGTTGTACACTTTACCCACAAGATACAACTAGTGTAGCAAGCACTAATCATAACAAAACCGTTCGGAGACTTCATCTCAAACATTGACATTCCCAGTGTGCTTTCCCGCCAGACCAACACACAAAGAAAGCTAGTCCGACACACACCGTTGGACAGGGATGCAGCGAACCGTCCCGCGATGCAACCACCAAGTAGTCACACCTCCACCCTATTACATAGCCTAACCTACCACCTGAACATCAATGCCGAGAATCCATAACTTACTAAGTTAGGCCCGTCCCATACCAGGCATATGGTCCTACAGTAAGGCCCAGTTCAATGGCGCACAAAGTTAAGTCCTTAATTGACCAAGGCAAGACTTCCCTTTTCTAACTAAGCCACTGTAGCGACCCGGGATTAACATCCCAGATCTTATGTGCATAACTGAACTAGTCCCATGATCAGTGGCTAGCTCACACAGTAAACAAGTGTGATAACACAACCATAAACGCTAAAAGTTATTAAATGACAACAGAGTTGATTACAAGATAGCCTTACAGGCAACATTAAATAAACACAAATGGAAGACGATGAAGAAGTAGTAGGGTCCAGCACCGCCACGGGCAATCGATCGGGTAGCGCCTAATCGTCATGATCCACACCTGAAGCGAAGTTCTTCTCCTCTGAAATTTTGTTTGCAATAAGCAAGAATGAGCACAACTTCCGTGCTCGTAAGTTACACCCGTCAGGTAACAAAATGACATGCATACATGGATGTAACAAAAGAAAGGCTTATAGGGTTATTTGTGCAAAAATAGCATTTGACATTAAATACCATACTAAGTTCAAAAGCTCAAGTGTTATAAAATCTAAAATTGATCTTGAATTGATAACGATAGTGTAGGCACAAACCTAACACTAATATGAACACGGACACCAACCCGGGGCTTCAACCCAATTTTTCTCATGGACACCCATCCATGTCAAAACTGTTTTATAAAAGATTTTTAAAAAAATGAAGTCTAACTTTGAGTGGCTTTGCCAGCATGTCCATGACTGTGGACACGGCTATTCGAATAGTTTTACACTCTGCAGAGGTTGTACAACTTTACCCACAAGACACGATTTCTCTAGTTTGTTTGGCATCCGTCGATACCACCGCTCACTACCTTAGGTAAGCAGTCTAGAGCACGTGACAAGGCCTTTACAATACGTCATTCCACCGTAGTCCCTCCTCTCTAAGGTTTCGCCTTCCCCTTTGGATGGAAGTCCGCCGGGCTTAGGGCCCCCTCTTGAGCTAGGTGGAACAACATAGTCATGAAAGACAATCCACCGAAACAGTTGGATCGACCGCGATGGAACTTTGCAAATTAGTCAGCCAGGTCCTACTCCCCATACTGAGGACATGTGGTGGTACGGTGGTGGCATAGCAAGATGCGGCTCGAAGACCGGTCCTTAACTGACCTGGGCGACAACCAACAAAACCCTAGGCCTC
The DNA here is from genome assembly GCA_036346255.1 of Ampelocalamus luodianensis. Classification (NCBI taxonomy): domain Eukaryota; kingdom Viridiplantae; phylum Streptophyta; class Magnoliopsida; order Poales; family Poaceae; genus Ampelocalamus; species Ampelocalamus luodianensis. Next base: position 148,676 of record JAYEVH010000558.1, read on the forward strand.
AACCTGACCAATTGAGCCCGTGCATAAACCTGCACCCACCAGACAACCATTTCGCCCAAGTCCAAACCATCATTTTATTTTATCTTTCAAAGTCATTTGTAAAACTCCTATGACACACCAATGCCAAGGGTACAATTTAAACAACATTTGATTTTTGGCTAAAATTCCCAAATCAAGCATGTTTGGTCTATAAGCATGGCTAAGCACAATATTTAAAATGATCCTAGTCCATACTATTGTATTAACTAGGTTTTATCTAGGGTGACAATATGTTTTATTCGATATCAAAATTGGCCATACAAAGGATTTTAGGCATAACTATAAATTCAAAAACAGGTATTTAAATCACTGAATATAAATAAGCATGCAGTAATAATTTGAAAAAGAACTTAAATAATTTTAAATAATAGGTGCAAGTATGATCAAGAATGTAACTTGCCTCGCTTGAGGTGAACAGATCAACTGATACTGAGGTGATGTTGTTTTCCTCAACAGGTCACCTAGTACTCACATGTACCTTCTCCAGGTAGTCTATGTGTACAAGCACGATGATCACACAGTCAAAATCAATCCTCTTATGTGCTCTTCAACGGCGTCGAAATCTGACTTTCCGAAGTCGTCGAAATCTATACGCGAAAATAAGCCAAATTCAAACCAAATTCAAATAAGATTCAAATTAAACTCCAAATTGAATAAATTTGGTTTAGTTGGCTAGATCATGAATTTAGACAAATTTAGAAATTTGAATGGGCTCAATCGGAGTTTGGATGCAAAAGATATGAGCTTTCAAAGTTTGAAATTACATGAAATGATAGATTTAGGGTTTAAAGGAATTTGTGATCAAATGAACTCAAAATTAAATAATTTTGGTTTAGTTAGCTAGATAATGATTTTATACAAATTTTGCAATTTGAAACACCCAATTTGGAGTTGGGATTCAAAAGATATGAATTTTTGAAGTTTAAATTTACTTAAAACCTAATTTCAGAATTTAATAGATTTTCCTGATTTATTTTTCTTAAGGAAAATCCTTTTATTGCGCAAGGATGACGTCAGCGAGGATTTTCGGCCGAAAAGAAATTTGGCCGCGGGGCCCACGTGTCATAGACACGGTCCTCATGGACCAAGTCCGTGGGACCTTCGGCTCTGGGCTGGGTGGACCTTGCCACGCGGTTGCGCCACGTGGACGGAGGGAAGGAGGTGGCGCTGACGCGGCGGTGAGATGGCGTGGCGTGGCAGCCATGTGGCGGTGCCACGCAAGCCACGGCCGGCGGCGGCTGCGACGAGGCGGTCTTGATGGTTGCGTCGGCGAGGCGAGGGCGTCAACGGTGGCGGCGCTAGAGGCGGCGGGGTGCTGGCGGCCGACGGCGAGAAGATCTCGAATTCCGGCGAGGTGGGCGCGAGGGAGGAGAAGTGAGTGGCGGGGGAGGGACGAGTGGAGAGAGGCGCTCCCGATGCTCCTATTTATAGGGCGCGGGAGTGGCCGGAGGGGGAGATCGTGCGCGAGATTGGCGGCGTTGGCGGTTGGGTGCGCGAGAGAAACCGGCGCGAAGAGAGGGGAGATGGTGGGGGTGAAGGCGGTTGGCGGCGGCGGTTCGTGTGCATGTTGCGCGGGAGGCGGGAGCAGTTGAGCCGACGGTTGACGGAGCTTCGGGCGTGCGGCAACAATGGCGGGGGCGTGCGGCGTCGTGGGAAAGAAGAAGGGGACGGGGAAGAAGACGCGGTGGGGAGGAAGATGGTCGTGCGCCGTTGGATTTGCATCCAACGGTGCGGGGGAGGCGGTTGGCGTGGTGCGGTGAGGGCCGTCCGATTTAATCGGACGGTGGGGGCGAGAGGGAGGAGAGGGGGAGGTGCGGGCATCGGTGGGCCGAAGTGGGCCGAGGCGGGGAAGAGGAAGAGATGGGCCGGAGTGGTTTTGGCCCAAAACGAATTAGGGTTTCAAAATTGCTTTATTAATTAATTTAATTTCATAAATTCATTTAGGCTTTAGAAAATAGTAAAATAATTCCAAAAATTATGGAAAAATTCACAGAAATTCCCTTAATTATTTTGGACTTAATAAAATTATTTCCAACTAAAGGTTGGCTTTTAGTTTGGAAATAAATTGTTTTGGCTTTAAAATATTTATAAAAAGGCTTTTAAAAACTCAGAAAATTCTAGAAATTAAGTAAATTTTTATTTTTGAATTCAAATCCAATAAAACTTCAAGAACTTCAAATAAATTTTAAATTTTGTATTTCAAAATTTCAAAGATTCAATTAAAGCAATAGAACTCTTTCCAATTTTTCAGAAATTCCAATAAAATATTAACTTTATTTTATTTTATTTTAGTAACATTACTTTGGAATGTTACAAACTACCCCCCTTAAAAGGAATCTCGACCCCGAGATTTAGAGTGGCTAGAAAGAAAGCTGGGGATACAAGGTTTTCAACTGGCGTTGTTGTCGTCTACATCCCGCCATCATCCGCGTAACTTGAGTTGTGACCTTGTATGCACGTCCTCGCCTGAATTTTGCGCTTCTTGCTTGCTTGAATGATTTCCCTTTGGAGCTTCAGAGTTGCGGCCTGCTGTTTCTTTGGACAGTTGTGGGCATAATGCCCTTTCTCTTGGCAGTGAAAACAAGTGACACTTGCAATAGAAGGAAACTTCTTCTGAGGTTGGCCTTGAGCAGATAACTTGGTGGTGCTAGGGCTAGCTTGATGGTTCACTGCTTCATTTTGGGGCATTGGTAAGCCCAATCTTCTGTACTTTTGTACTTGTGACAATATTCTCGCGTTGGCTTTTCTTCCTGCTGTCGGTGTTATTGTTGCGATCAGAATGGCTTCTGGAATGCTGTCAGGGGTGACTGCTAAGCGTCTTTTTGGGCATCGATTGGCATAATGCCCCATATCCTGACAAGCGAAGCATTGTATTCCTGCCCTTGATGTCTTGTTCTGTTGAATTTGACCATCATTGATGTTGCGGAATGTCTGCATTGGTAGATGTGGTGCCAATCCTGGAGTCTTGAATACGGTTGTCGTTGGTGCTTGGTTGGGTTGGGGTTGATTCACACGAGCCTTAAGGTTTCTTGCATCATGTTGCCCTTGAGCCACCATTTTTCTCTTGGAACACTTGGTGCAGTAATGTTATTTTTGTGTCGTCGGAGCAGTGGTTGAGAAAACATTGTTGTTGCTCATTTGTTGCATCAACTGCTGCATTAGTTGAGCCTGGGTGATGAATAATTGGTTCAGATTCCGAAGGGTTTCTGCTATCAGTTGTTGGTTGTCTTTAGTAGAGTTATCCTTACTGGTGTTACTATCGTCTTCAGAACGACGGGTGTTCTTCATCTGCCGGTTACACCAAAGATTTAGGAAAGGAGAACAAAGTATAGGGAAGAGACAAATATGAGGAACTAAGGGGATAGAGCGAAACAATATTCTCAAACGAAAGAACCAACTAAAAAACTTTTCGGAACAACTTTATACAACGTTCTATCGATTGAACCCTTAATTTGGTGGAACGACTCAATGCACAGAATGAGTCTTGGCAAGCCTAGATTATATGACTAGGCTGACATCATATCTTCTGTTCGTAGTCTTGGATGGCGATGCTTCCTTGACAACTTCATGTCTTCTGGTCTCGTAACAGGAGAAAACATGTTGACCATCTATAGAATTTTATAAGGGAAAAGAGGATCCATTTAATATTACAAAATTGTGAGGGGAGAATTTGGTAAGAAGGCTAAAGATAGATAGCTGATCCAGATGAGGAGAGAATAATTTATTTTTCTTGTTGTATAAAATAAATTTTGAAGTTTTCAACTAACGGCCATTCTAACTAGGTCACGACCTACAGTCGATATGGCTCTGATACCACTTTGTAGCGACCCGGGATTAACATCCCAGATCTTCTGTGCATAACTGAACTAGTCCCATGATAAGTGGCTAGCTCACACAGTAAACAAGTGTGATAACACAACCATAAACGCTAAAAGTTATTAAATGACAACAGAGTTGATTACAAGATAGCCTTAGAGGGCAACATTAAATAAACACAGCGGAAGACGATGAAGAAGTAGTAGGGTCCAGCAATCTGCCACAGGCAATCGACTGGGGTAGCGGCCTAATCGTCATGATCCACACCTGAAGCGAAGTTCTTCTCCTCTGAAATTTTCTTTGCAATAACCAAGAATGAGCACAACTTCCGTGCTCGCAAGTTACACCCGTCAGGTAACAAAATGACATGCATACATGGATGTAACAAAAGAAAGGCTTATAGGGTTATTTGTGCAAAAATAGCATTTGACATTAAATACCATACTAAGTTCAAAAGCTCAAGTGTTATAAAATCTAAAATTGATCTTGAATTGATAACGATAGTGTAGGCACAAACCTAACACTAATATGAACACGGGCACCAACCCGGGGCTTCAACCCAATTTTTCTCATGGACACCCATCCATGTCAAAACTGTTTTATAAAAGATTTTTAAAAAATGAAGTCTAACTTTGAGTGGATTTGCCAGCATGTCCATGACTGTGGACACGGCTATTCGAATAGTTTTACACTCTGCAGAGGTTGCACAACTTTACCCACAAGACACGATTTCTCTAGTTTGTTTGGCATCCGTCGATACCACCGCTCACTACCATAGGTAAGCAGTCTAGAGCACGTGACAAGGCCTTTACAATACGTCATTCCACCGTAGTCCCTCCTCTCTAAGGTTTCGCCTTCCCTTTGATGGAAGTCCGCCGGCTTAGGGCCCCTCTTGAGCGGTGGAACAACATAGTCATGAAAGACAATCCACCAAACAGTTGGATCGACCGCGATGGAACTTTGCAAATTAGTCACCAGTCCTACTCCCATACCGAGGACATGTGGTGGTACGGTGGTGGCATAGCAAGATGCGGCTCAAGACCGGTCCTTAATCGACTGGGCGACAACCAACAAAACCCGGCCTCAACTCCGACCAATTGAGCTCGTGCATAAACTCGCACTCACTGCACAACCATTTCGCCAAGTCCAAACCATCATTTTATTTTATCTTTCAAAGTCATTTGTAAAACTCCTATGACACACCAATGCCAAGGGTACAATTTAAACAACATTTGATTTTTGGCTAAAATTCCCAAATCAAGCATGTTTGGTCTATAAGCATGGCTAAGCACAATATTTAAAATGATCCTAGTCCATACTATTGTATTAACTAGGTTTTATCTAGGGTGACAATATGTTTTATTCGATATCAAAATTGGCCATACAAAGGATTTTAGGCATAACTATAAATTCAAAAACAGGTATTTAAATCACTGAATATAAATAAGCATGCAGTAATAATTTGAAAAAGAACTTAAATAATTTTAAATAATAGGTGCAAGTATGATCAAGAATGTAACTTGCCTCGCTTGAGGTGAACAGATCAACTGATACTGAGGTGATGTTGTTTTCCTCAACAGGTCACCTAGTACTCACATGTACCTTCTCCAGGTAGTCTATGTGTACAAGCACGATGATCACACAGTCAAAATCAATCCTCTTGTGTGCTCTTCAACGGCGTCGAAATCTGACTTTCCGAAGTCGTCGAAATCTATACGCGAAAATAAGCCAAATTCAAACCAAATTCAAATAAGATTCAAATTAAACTCCAAATTGAATAAATTTGGTTTAGTTGGCTAGATCATGAATTTAGACAAATTTAGAAATTTGAATGGGCTCAATCGGAGTTTGGATGCAAAAGATATGAGCTTGCAAAGTTTGAAATTACATGAAATGATAGATTTAGGGTTTAAAGGAATTTGTGATCAAATGAACTCAAAATTAAATAATTTTGGTTTAGTTAGCTAGATAATGATTTTATACAAATTTTGCAATTTGAAACACCCAATTTGGAGTTGGGATTCAAAAGATATGAATTTTTGAAGTTTAAATTTACTTAAAACCTAATTTCAGAATTTAATAGATTTTCCTGATTTATTTTTCTAAAGGAAAATCCTTTTATTGCGCAAGGATGACGTCAGCGAGGATTTTCGGCCGAAAAGAAATAAAAGAAAAGAAATTTGGCCGCGGGGCCCACGTGTCATAGACACGGTCCTCATGGACCAAGTCCATGGGACCTTCGGCTCTGGGCTGGGTGGACCTTGCCACGCGGTCGCGCCACGTGGATGGAGGGAAGGAGGTGGCGCTGACGCGGCGGTGAGATGGCGTGGCGTGGCGTGGCAGCCACGTGGCGGTGCCACACAAGCCACGGCCGGCGGCGGCTCGGGCACGAGCTCGCCGGTGATTGGCGGCGCTCCGGCGAGTGTGGATGATACCAACGGAGAGAGGAGGCGATGGGGGTCACGATGCGCATGTTTTGGTCACCTGAGGTGGCGGCGATAGCCGGCGGCGAGGTGATAGGCGGCGGCGAAGCTCGCGTCGAAGACGACGCGGTGGTCCGATGGCGCTCCGGCGAGGCGGGCGCGCGCACAGGGTGCGCCGCGACGAGGCGGTCCCGATGGTTGCGTCGGCGAGGCGAGGGCGTCAACGGTGGCGGCGCTAGAGGCGGCGGGGTGCTTGCGGCCGACGGCGAGAAGATCTCGAATTCCGGCGAGGTGGACGCGAGGGAGGAGGAGTGGCGGGGGCGGGACGAGTGGAGAGAGGCGCTCCCAATGCTCCTATTTATAGGGCGCGGGAGTGGCCGGAGGGGGAGATTGTGCGCGATATTGGCGGCGGCGGCGGTTGGGTGCGCGAGCGAAACTGGCGCGAAGAGAGGGGAGAAGGTGCGGGTGAAGTCGGTTGGCGGTGGCGGTTCGTGTGCATGTTGCGCGGGAGGCGGGAGCAGTTGAGCCGACGGTTGACGGAGCTTCGGGCGTGCGGCAACAATGGCAGGGGCGTGCGGCGTCGTGGGAAAGAAGAAGGGGACGGGGAAGAAGACACGGTGGGGAGGAAGATGGTCGTGCGCCGTTGGATTTGCATCCAACGGTGCGGGGGAGGCGGTTTGCGTGGTGCGGTGAGGGCCGTCCGATTTAATCGGACGGTGGGGGCGAGAGGGAGGAGAGGGGGAGGTGCGGGCGTCGGTGGGCCGAAGTGGGCCGAGGCGGGGAAGAGGAAGAGATGGGCCGGAGTGGTTTCGGCCCAAAACGAATTAGGGCTTCAAAATTGCTTTATTAATTGATTTAATTCCAGAAATTCATTTAGGCTTTAGAAAATAGTAAAATAATTCCAAAAATTATGGAAAAATTCACAAAAATTCCCTTAATTATTTTGGACTTAATAAAATTATTTCCAACTAAAGGTTTGCTTTTAGTTTTGCAAATAAATTGTTTTGGCTTTAAAATATTTATAAAAAGGCTTTTAAAAACTCAGAAAATTCTAGAAATTAAGTAAATTTTTATTTTTCAATTCAAATCCAATAAAACTTCAAGAACTTCAAATAAATTTTAAATTTTGTCTTTCAAAATTTCAAAGATTCAATTAAAGCAATAGAACTCTTTCCAAATTTTCAGAAATTCCAATAAAACATTAACTTTATTTTATTTTATTTTAGTAACATTACTTTGGAATGTTACAGCCACACAGATTATCATTCCCGCCACATAGTCCACCATATCACACAGTTTCCGCCACGTGCCCCAGTCCAAAATCCTTTACCACCTAGTTGGTTTTAGTGCAACACATGCCATCACAAAGTAATAACACATAGCACATAGTTTTACACAAAGTTCCATAGACACTTAGTCACATTTAATATTTGCAACTCACATGAGATGATGATTCGTGGCATGGCTAAGCAATTGTACTCGCATCTAACCAACCCACGTTGGTGCTATAATATTACCAACTAATAACCAATCTAGGGTGACAAGGAAATATGACATACAAGGCCAAGGTGTGATAACAATTTGGATAATAACTATGCCCAAAGCATTTAAATAAATAATTAAAGTAGAATGCAATACTTTAACACAAAGTAAATTTGAAAACTGGGTTCAAGATGATCAAAGGTATGACTTGCCTTGGAAAAGGTCTAAGTACTGGTCTTGATCTTGAGGTGCTCCTTCTTCTCCAAAATTTCCCGACGAATCGACGTCTACTCGCAAACGAGACAAATAAACAAAACAAATAAATAACAGAGGCAAAACAAGCTCCAAAAATTAAATAAAAATCGCAGATAAATAGAGCTTGAATTTAGATAAATTTAGGAATTTGAATGGGCTCAATCGGAGTTCGGATGCAAAAGTTATGGGCTCTGGAAGTTTTAAATCTAAAAGAAACCCTAATTTAGATTTTCTAGAATTTCCGAATTATTTCTCTAAAGAAAAATCGGATTATTGCGCAATACTGGTGTCAGCGAGAAATTTCAGAAATTAAAAGAAATAAAAGAATTAACTGACATGTGGGACCCACATGTCGGGCCTCTCACTACCACGGCAGACCAAGTCTACCGAGCTCGCTAGATCCGACCGGTGGATCGCGCGCACGCCACCGACGTGGACGATGATTGGGCGACACCTGGCTGCCACGCGTGCACGGGGCTGACGCTGGCGCCGACGTGGATGACCACGTTGCCACTGCCGACAACAGCAGCTCTGGACCCGATGGTCGTCGGCGATCGGCGGCTCGCCGGCGGGAGTGAGTGGTACCGGCGGGTAGAGGGGGTTATTGCGAACCTAGGGGTGTACTTCCGGGTGGTCGGGAGGGACGGTGGCGACCGGCGGCGAGGGTTGAGCGGCGAGCTGCTTCGGGTTTTGTCGGACGGGGGCTCCGGTGAGGTCTAGGTGGCGTGGGTGGTCTCTGGAGGTAGCCCGGGTGACGGCGGTGCACTCCACGAGGGCAGGGTGTCACCGGTGGTGGCGCAATTTGAAGAAGACCGCCGGCGGCGACAAAACCCTAAAGCTCGAGTTGCGGCGGCGCTAGGGCTTAAGCGGCGCAATGGGTTGAGGGGTTCTGGTGCGGACGTCAATGTGATCCCGGGGGTGCCTTTTATAGGGGCCGGGAGGGGCTAGGGCGGCGTGCGGCGGCAAACCCTAAAAAGAGTCCGAGATGAACTCGCGAGGAAATCGGAGATAGAAACGGAAACGGGATTTCATTTTGATCCGAGAAGTTGCGGGGAGGTTGGGGATAAGATTCTACGCATTTTCTAGAAGGGGTTCGAAAGGAAAGAAGGCGTTGTCGTACGGAGGCCCGAGGAGCTTCAATGGAGGACGACTCGGTGCTCGCGAGGAAGACGACGACGCGAGGACGACGACGACCTGACGTGCGGGACCCACACGTCAGTGGCACGGAGGCGATGATAGCTACGGGCGAGCTGGTCACGACGGAGGGAAAATGGGCGGCGAACAGATCGGGCGGAGCCAAGGGAATTCGTCCCGAAAGGATTTCCGAGATTTTAAATAGATTTTCTATTTTATAAAATACCAGAAATTCAAATAAGCAATAGAAATTAGCAAATGAACTCAGAAAAATTCTAGAAAAATCTAGAAAATATATTTGAGCACATAGAACCCAAATAAAATAGTTTTGGCTATTGTTCATGTTGAAATTATTCACATTAAATGTTTTTGCTTATAAAATCCAATATTAAGCTTTTGAATTTAAATTCAAATAAATCCAAATGGTGAATTTTCTTCCTACTAACTATTTAAAAGATTTTTGAAACTCGGAAAATTGGGATGTTACACCTAGTATGAGGTGTGAGATTGTGGAATATATAGCCCAGTGTGATGTTTTCCAGAGAGTCAAAGCCGAGCATCAAAGACCAGGTGGACTCTTGCAACCGTTGCCAATACCTTAGTGGAAGTGGGAAGAGGTCGGGATGGATTTCATCACTAGTCTGCCAAGGACCCAAGCTGGTTATGATTCTATCTGGGTAATTGTGGATCGCCTAACCAAAGTTGCCCACTTCCTTCCAGTCAAGACTACCTACTCAGGAGACCGCTTGGCAGAGCTATACATGGCAAAGATTGTATGTCAGCATGGTATTCCGAAGAAGATTATGTCAGATCGGGGATCCCAGTTTACTTCAAGATTTTGGCAGAAGATGCATGATGTCTTGGACACAGACCTAAACTTTAGTACAGCCTATCATCCGTAGACGGATGGACAAACCGAAAGAGTGAACCAAGTCCTAGAAAACTTGTTGAGAGCCTGTGCTCTAGCAAACTAGGCTAGCTGGGATCGAAGTCTGCCCTATGCAAAGTTTTCTTACAACAACAGTTATCAAGCAAGTTTGCAGATGTCCCCTTTTGAAGCTCTTTACGGGAGGAATGTCGAACACCTCTATATTGGATTGAAAACAGCGAGGGTCAAGTGCTTGGACCTGAAATCTTGAAGGAAGTCAAAAACCAAGTTCGATCAATAAGAGAAAAGCTGAAGACCACTCAGGCTAGGCAGAAGAGCTATGCAGACAACCGTCGCCGAGATTTAGCCTTTGCTCTTGGAGACCTTGTGTACCTAAAGGTGTCACCTCTCAAAGGACTATGTCGTTTCAGAGTCAATGGAAATCTTACACCAAGATACATTGGACCTTTTCCAGTTCTAGTCAGAAGGGAAGAAGTTACATACAAATTGGAGCTCTCACCTCAGCTATTAGGGGTGCATGATGTCTTCCATGTGTCCCAGTTGAAGAGGTGTTTGTGTGTGCCAAAGGAGCAGATGCCGCTTGAAGCAATCGACCTTCAAGAAAACCTCACTTACAAAGAGCAACCCCTCAAGGTCTTGGAAGTGTCCGAGCGAGTAACAAGAAGCAAGATCGTCTGTTTTTGCAAAGTGCAGTGGAGCAATCACACTAAAGAGGAAGCCACCTGGGAGCGCGAAGAGGACTTGAAGGCCAAGTTCCCGCACCTATCTCTAGTTAGCTCGAATCTTGGGGTCGAGATTCCCTTTAAGGGGAATAGGTTTGTAACATCCCAATTTTTTAGAGCCATTTTTGAAGGTTTCAAAATGAAAATAAACATTTGGTTTTGTTGAAGTCTCAAAGCTTAACTTGAAATTTTGAAAGAGATTTAATATGAATTAATCAAACTGCAACTAAATCAGCTCTCCACCCTTCTAGTTTAGACCACTCTTTTGGTTTAGACCTCCTTCCTACGACCATGCTGAGTAGTCGTATCCTTCCTACGACCACGCTGAGTAGTTGTACCCTTCCCATGAACACCCTCTTGGTCTTGACCACCCAGTTGGTCATGACCTCCTCTTTCGCAAAGAACACCCTCTCAGTCTTGACCACCCAGTTGGTCACCACCTCTCTTGTAACGCTCCACTTTCAGGCGAGTTTTAGCTTTTGGCTATTCTGGTTTTTCGGCTTCCTCCATCTGTCTGTTTATCTCTAGTTTCCAACCCTTTTAGCTTTTCTTAACCTTGGGTTTGTGTTTCAAACATCCTTGTTGTCTGAAATTCAATTTCAGGTTCGAATACCTCCTCCTTTGGACCTGCTCCTCAGGACCTCCTCCTCAGGACCCCCTCCTCAGGACCCCATCCTCAGGACCTTCTCCTTTGGACCTTGTGGGGACCCTGGTAATTATCTCCATAAGACCGAGATTAGACAAGGTCTTAGGGACATAATTACGGGTCTCCGGTAAATGAATTCCAATTTAACTCTATCCAAGTGAGAAGCTTAGCCGAATACTAGAGCCTCAACGATCATGCGCGCTGCTCCTTTGCGAGCGCTACATGATTGTCGATTCTCTTTCGATTCGAAGCACTACACTTAGTGAGTTAAATGGGGATCCATTAACAACGAGTATGACTTATATTGGCTCCCAAGATCAACGACCAATATACTCATACCCTCATCCAACGTTGATTACATCCATACAACGTATACAACAAGACATCAAAAGACATACTGCATAATAGTCAAAGTCTACAGCTTATTACATACGGCCGACCGGCCAAATTCAAAGTAAAGTATCAAGTAGCAGCGGAAGTAAGTAAATTAAGCAAAAGATAAGTAGTGGTATGCCCATCACCCATTGGCAACCAACTGGGAGTTAAATGATAGCACACTACTCGTTAGTGTCACCCAAGTCAACACTAACAAGATCGTCAGACTCATAATCTTCCTCACCTGAAAAGGCCAGCAAACATCTGGCTGAGTACAAGTGTACTCGCAAGTCTTACAAAAATAAAATTAGTTATGCATAAGGGTCATTCAAGGGATGGCTCATATTGGTTTAGTTTTGCGAAAGAGACGCAACAAAAACATCCTACACATACTAGTTTTTCATGTGCCCATTTTAAAATCAGATTTGAAGTAGAAGTAAAGCATATAGTAAAGCATTTCAGTAATAAACAATTGAATCATGCAAGGACCAAAGTGGCAGCCCACTTTGATGTATTAAACACATGAACATCCTGTTCATGACGAATACCAAGTTCAACCACAATTTTAATTAAAAGTCTAACAATAGTAACTCCCGAACTCAAGCGGTTGTCCATAACCGTGGACACGGCTATTCGAATAGATTGATACCCTGCAGGGGTGTACTACTTTACCCACACGACTTGATTAGCCCGTAAGCCTCCAGATGCCTCCAAATATAGCATACTTCCTATGGTATGCCGGTGTAAATCAAGATCTGATCATTTTCGCAAGAAGGCCCTATTGAGCTAAGTTCCCCTTGTGAGATGGTTCCTTGCCTAGTACAAGCATCTAATAGCACTTGCTAGGGGGCTCACAAGTTATATTGGACATACTGATGCAATCAAAACAAATAGAATTGGTGCTCCCTTGCACACTATAAAGGATTACATCGGCTCCTAAGGGACATAGGATTTCACTACGCTATGCCCTTACACCACCATGGGACTTAACACAATAAAACCTCCCCTACTTAACCATACGGCTCCCAATCCGCGTGTGGCAAAAGACGAGTGTACTTGAATTAACGACGTTACCAAAGTTCAGTCCTCAATTGTCCAGACAAGTCCTTCCACTTACCCAATGCTCGTGCACAAAGCACCATCACTAACCAACACTTGTCCGGACCAGATCTCATTTTAAAATGACAAATTTTAGCTCATAACACAGAGATACGAATATCTGAATTAAAGTATAAAGAGGTAAGTATGTGTTTCCCATAATTGCTGGGTTAGCCTCAAAGAATCAAACTACCGTATCTAGACTTGCATGACTAAGCAACCCATATTCAATAATCATCACATCCTATCTTAAGCATGTAGGTACTGGCATAATTCAAGATTAACCTCAAGCATAGGACATAACTAAACTACACATCACAAAAATATTTACATAATCAAAATAGCATGCAAGCAATTATCATTGCACTAACTTAACCAAAACTGGGATCAAATATGATGCAAAAGAAAGTTCAAATGATGCTTGCCTTGCTGGGAGGTCATTTGCTCACTCTCGGTTTCGTACTCTCTTACTTCCGGCAACTCGGAATCTATAGAAAGGCGATATCGAATAAACATCGAGAAAAAGCCAAAAACTGAAATTGCTCAAAAATACATGAAATTTATACAGTGGCTAGATTATGATTTTAGATGAATTTAGGTACAAAACTTATTCCATTTGGAGTTTATATGAGAGAGTTATAGTAGTTTCAAAATCAGATTTCTAGAAAATGCTGAAAAATGGTAGTTCACATCGCTCACCCGAATTTAATTATGTTGTGAAAATTTGCAGAATTCTAGTGGAGATAAAAACTACATGGTTAGATATAGAATAATATTTTATGGACAACCCAATTGGATTCATCCCATTTGGAGTTCATATGAATTTCCTAAGAATTTTCAAAGTTAATTCAATTTCTAGTGTAAAAATAATTATTTTCTGCATTTTAAATTGGAATTAAATACTTTTTATACATGGGCTGACCTAGTCTCTGTTAAAGAAAGATAGGGTCCTTGTATTTCATTTTATTTTATATTTATTTCCTAAAGGAAAACATCTACCCACAATCTAATCTTCTCATAAGCATATACTTAACCGATTCTCCGGTGTCGAACCCAATCACATGCATAACACTCTCCAATCATATTCTCATATCTTGATCTAAATCCCATACTAACCTCAACTAATACATTATCAAGGTAGCTAATCCATCGAGTGATGCCCGAACTCACGATCTTCCAAATAAACAACCCATCCGATAATTACACGAAATCCACCGACTCATGGGCATATGACCATGATTGAATCCATCGATCGTTCTCCGATATACTATTTAAGCTAATGCTAACTATCTAGCTCTACCAGTCTCGCATCGGCAAATCACAATCGCATACACTCAATTTTCCACCGATCAAGGTTTAATTGACAATCCGATACCTAATGATCTTTACAATTTAAGAACACATCCAACATATAATTGCTCACTAATCGATCAACTTATATCCATACCACCAAACTTAGTTGTGAGCGACATCTACCAATCCAATCACATATGCGTCTCTATGATTGACTAATAATCATTTAGCTACTAACCCAAAAGAGAGTACAATTGCATCGACTCGGCACTTAGGATTTATCTACAAATTACATGGCAATCCAATTAGTTATCTAAAATCGAATAATCCATTCCTACCATCTCCAAATTCTAGCACAAATGACTCACACACTAATGCTAAAATCATCCGATCCATTTGCTCATGATTAAATAAATCCCCGATTCAATCTCTGTATCTCAATACATATCATCACAAAATCTATCCATCAAGTAATATATCGTAAAATCCTTATGCATCCTATCTCCTAAAATTACTAATCCAATGTGAGATAAACCTCCAATCAATTTATCCTCCAAAGATCACCACAATTTTTGATGCAACTCCAAATTAATATCATCCAATCCACACTCCAATAATACTTAATCTAGCATCCACCAACCAACAATATACATAATCCGCTATGACGATAAAATTATTCGTAATCTATCGACATACCTCACAAGAACACGTCTACGCATAAATAAGACATAACCGAAGAATTATACCGGTCTTAAGCTACCAAATCATTTTTACAATTACACATGCATAAATAGATGTCATGCTCATGATTAATATGCACGACTAAAAATGTAATGCGATAACACAATTTAACTCGAAGTATTTTACCATGGCACTAGACGTGCCTAATATCGCCGGACGTCGTCTTCTCGGCTTTGCATCCGTGTCCACCGTAGTCGTCGCCGTTTTCGCATCCGACTCCTCGTCCATGTCCATCATCTCGGTACCATCGTACCGTAGCGAGCCTCCGCTGCCCGCATCCGTTTCCCGCTCCGCATCGTCGCCGTCGCTCTCGGCCATGCCCATAGCACCGCCTTGCCGACGCTGCGCTCAAGCACGACACACCATACCGCCTCGCCTCGCTCGGCTCCTCCATGTCGTCGTCTTCACGCCGCTAGCCGCGCCGCAAGCCTCGCGTCCTCCACTCGGCCGCCTCCACCTCGTGTCATGTCGCCTGCGCGCGCCGCATGAAGCATTGGACAGCACCTTGTCCTCGCATCTCGCCTCGGCGCCACGCCGATGCCACACCGTAGCTCCACCGCCATGCCTAGGCACCGCGCCGCGCGCATGCATGCATGCACCACCGCCTTGCCACCGCCGCTTCCTCTTGGTGTCAAACCGCTGCCTCCTTGTGTCGCCGCGCGACCGCAGCTCGAGCCACCGATGTCGTTGCCGTGCCGCGCTCGGCCGCTCGGTGCCTTGGCTCGGCCATTGCCGGGTTGCGCCACCGTGCCGACGCCGCTGGCCATCGCTGGTGCCAACCAATCCACTGCTCACCGCTCCAACGCCGTGCGCTGGGCGTCGGCCTCGGCTTGGCGCCCGCGTGCACAAGACCACCGTGACGCCGCCACGCTGGTCGCCATCCGTGGTCGCCAGACGCCCAAGCCGCCTGCTGCTCCTTGCCCCTGGAGCAGCGCTAGTTGCTGCTCATGCCGCTGCTACAACCGAGCTCCAGCCTTGGCAATTGCGTGCTGGCCTCAACTGGGTTGCCACATGTATGGTAAACATGCACATGCTGCACTACCGAGCTGGTGCATGCCACAAGCACAGTGCGTCACTTCTCTTCCTCCTCTTGCGAAATGCTCAAAAGAGCTTGCATGCGACAACTCAAGGTATGGATGGGAAGCTTAGGTGATGGAGATCAAGGCTGCATAACATGCATGGAAGGATTTGGTGTTCTTGAAAGGGATTGGAAGGAGAGAAGGTGTAGAGTGTAGAGATGAACTAGTGCAAAAGCATTTGCTTGATGACTAGAAGTGAGGAGGGAGTATGAATGGCAGGGAGATGCTCTCGGTTGCCTGATGGAAAAATGAGTGGGTGGTGGGATGCTGTGTTGGGAATAAAGAATGGGGATGGAGTCTTTGCTCAGTTCGTGTGGGGGAGAAAAAGGGAGAGAGCTGTTCGGTTGGGGCCAAGGAATTGGCAGTGGGGTGCTCTCTCTTGGGTAGAGAAAAAGATGGCAGTGGAGAGAGATGGGCAGTGGAGGTGTTGGTTTGAATGGACCAAAACAAGTGGTTGTGAGTGCTTTGGTTGGTGAGTGAAAAGGAAATGGCAGCATGAGTAGAAAAGAAAAAGGCAAGGGATGAGGAGATGAAAGGCTGTTTTGGAGAGGGGTGTTCGGCTGGAGACAAAGAAATAGCAGTGGGTACTCTCTGCTCTCTTGTCAGAACTAGCTATTACGATGATTGTTCCTCCTTTTCTTCAACTTGTTCAAACAATCTCGCATCGAGAACCAACCACGAAAATGGAACACTCTCACGATGACGATCGCAATCAGTATAACATGCGTCGCCGATTCTTAATTTCTGTTGTGATTATGTAGGAGAGAAGTTAGGGAAAAACAAGAACACGCAAAGTAAACGTCTCCGCAATCGGCGAACCGTAAAAGAAAGCGAAGATACTAAGGCATGCAGGATGACATGATTTTTCTGATGCATGCAAAACAAGAAATCAAAATAATTTATTGTATATATATATATAACCTTTTAATTGATTAAATTTGATTTTTAAGGCAACGTTTCGATTAAACACTCGAAAAATTTCTAGAACATAGTCAAAAATTTAATATATCGCCAAATTAAATATTAACATCCCGATTCTGGGAATCGGGGTGTTACAGACCTCCTCCTCAGGACCTCCTCCTTAGGACCTCCTCCGTTGGACCTTCTCCTCAGGACCTCCCCTTACAGTAAGTCCTCAGGACCTCCTCCTCAGGACCTCCTCCTTAGGACCTCCTCCGTTGGACCTTCTCCAGGTAGTTGTAAAGGGGTGTTCTACAGGTAGTTGTAAAGGGGTGTTCTCATTCTGTGGATATCATGGGGATATGCTCATGATCTTAGGATGATGTGACAATTGGCAATGACGTTGAAGGTTTGCGAAACACGAAGCCGCAAAGTTCGGGCTGTCAGTCTCAGCGGTCCGACCGCCATGGTGGCGCCTGACCGGCCTGTTTTGGGTCGTTTTTGTTGGTGAGCAGTGGCGGTCCGACCGCCCAGAGGCGGTCGGACCGCCAGCAGGCGGTTCGACCGGCCAGCACGAGCGGTCGACCGGTCATTAAGTGAAGTTTGATTTTGGAGCCGGGCCAAAAATAGAGGTGTAGGCAAGAGAGAAGGTTCTACTATTCTTGGTCCCATAATTTTTGGAGTCTCCAAACAAAAGTTCTATTCGCTTGAAATTTCCGAGAGGTTGCGGATTTGAGTTGAAATTTTGGCTAAGTCCCCGGTGGCGGCCGACCGCCTTCGCTGGCGGATCGATCAGCGATGGCGGCCGACCGCCAAGGGTGGCATCGACCGGTTTTCACTTAACTCGTCGGCCCGTGGCGCGATGGTTGCTTGTTAGGTCAATCTCATGGGTTTGATTGCATATGTGTTGCATGATGCATGTTTTGACTAACGGGTCAAGTTGTGAAGAACTTGTTCCCGGTTTCGTTTGCTTGTCTATTGTTGTGCATGTTGCTTGGTGGTCAACGACGGTCAACGGCGAGGATGATCGGACTAGGCTTGGAGAGCCGAGGTTCGTAACGATCGACGATGCCGTGAAGTCATTGACTCAAGTATGGTGCAAGATGGACAAAGGTGACCAAACGCGATTCGTGCGATCGTTGGACAAGCGGCGGGGGTCGGTCTTCGTTGGAGATATGCCCTCGAGGCAATCATATTGATGATGATATTTCATTGTATCCATGATTTAATAAATGTTCCTTGAATATTGCCTTTGTGTTGATTAACAAGTATGTGACTTGTTTGTGAAACTCTTTACTTGTATGGTTATTCTAAAGTTGTCCCTAGTCGGAGTTCATGTGAGGACACACGTGAATGATTGATTAGCACATGTATCGTTGATGACCATGTTTCACAGTCATAGACATGGAGATGTCAAACCAATAATGTGGACACATGTTTAGAACATGGGGTTGGACCGACCCAAACATGAGACATAGTAATTATTCTCATGGTTCTCTACACAATGTGTACGCCTTGTCCTTAGACCCGAGATTGTTGCATGTACTTGAGATGTGAATCGACCTACTTAGGGGTCACAAACGCTACTCGTGAATCGGGTAGTTATAAAGGTAGCTTTCGGGTTTGTCATGAAGCATGCTTTGCGAGGCATGGTCGGTTGTCGGGACCTGCATTACGATTCTCGAACCTCTCGTATACCGCACTAGTCCGAGATCACGCTAGCGCATTACGGGGTTAACACAGGTAAATATCGATCCACACAAGCGATAATTAAAGTAAACGATTAGTTTGAATAACAAATAAGGGTTTTGACCTTATGGTCGAGTTTACACTTATTAAGCCACGCAGGCTAACAGAGAAATAAAGCAAAGAATGAACGGAAAACTCCAGCGTAGATCCCACCAATTCACCACAGGGCAACCAACTGGGATCCGGACCTTAACGAACGATCGCCTTCAACGAACTCCTCCTCGAAAGCAGGCGTAGACTCCTCCACTTCAGAGGTTTGGGCGCAAGTTTTACAACAAGCGTGAGTACACAACCGCACTCGCAAATCATACCACGTAATGCAATGTATAGATGCGAGCTTATTCCAAATAAAAGGCTTCTGTGGTTCTTTTGCATAAAAGCAACATTTGCAATTGAATACGAATAATAGATTGAAAGCATAATTCAAAACAAATAGACAATAATAATTTAACAGTTATTTTCACAAAGACACACAACTAAACAGATTATTTCACATAGCCATATGATTGAGATCACACACTCCCATTCCCACGCTTTATGAAAACTACCCTTATGTGAAATCACCGAGCATGTCCATGATCATGACGCGCTATTCGAATAGTTTGTTTAACACTCTGCAGAGGTTGTACACTTTACCCACACGATATAACCGGTGTAGCTAGCACCAATCATAACAAAACAGTTCGGAAACTTCATCTCCAACATTGACATTCCCACAGTGCTTACAAACCGTTATACATATCACATAGCCCATGCATAACACACACCGCTGGACGAGGACGACGAATCCTCCCGTGATGCAACCACCAAGTAGTCACACCTCCACCCTATCACAAAGCCTAACCTACCACCGAACATCAATGCCGAGAATCCATAACTTACTAAGTTAGGCCCGCCCCATACCTGCATGTGGTCGCATAAGAAGGCTCGCCAATGGCGCACAAAGTTAAGTCCTTAATTGACCAAGGCAAGACTTCCATTTTCTATCTAAGCCACACAGATTATCAAACCCGTCACATAGTCCACCATGTCACACAGTTTCCACCACTTGCCTCAGTCTAAATCCTTTACCACCCAGTTGGTTTTAGTGCAACACATGCCATCCACAAAGTAATAGCACACAGTACACACAGTTTTATCACATAGTTCCATAATCACTTAGTCAAATTTATAATTGCAACTCAGGTGATGATGATGACTCGTTGCATGGCTAAGCAATTATACTCGCGTCTAACCAACCCACGTTGGTGTTACAATATTACCAACTCATAACCAATCTAGGGTGACAAGGATATATGACATACAAGGCCAAGGTATGACAACAATTTGGATAATAACTATGCCCAAAGCATTTAAATAAATAATTAAACTATAATGCAATAATTTAACACAAAGTAATTTGAAAACTGGGTTCAAGATGATCAAAGGTATGACTTGCCTTGGAAAAGGTCTATGTACTGATCTTGGTCTTGGGGTGCTCCTTCTTCCACAAAATTCCCCGACGAATCGACGTCTACTGCAAACGAGACACAAACAAACAAAACAAATAAATAACAGAGGCAAAACAAACTCCAAAAATTAAATAAAAATCTCAGATAAATAGATCTTGAATTTAGACAAATTTAGAAATTTGAATGGGCTCAATCGAGTTAGGATGCAAAAGTTATGAGCTTTGGAAGATTGGAAATCTAAAAGAAACCCTAATTTGGATTTTTCGAATTTCCAATTATTTCAATGTAAAAATCGGATTATTGCGCAACGACGCCAAGGAATTTCGGAAAAAGAAATAATAAAAGAAATCTCGACATGTGGGACCCCATGTCGAGGCTAGGCTCACGATGGACTAGGTCCACCGAGCCTCGGGACTCGGGTCCGTAGATCGCCGCGCGGCGCGCTGCGTGGACGCCGACGGCTCCACGCGCGACACGAGGGCATTGTGGCGCCGACGCGCGCCGAGATGGCGGCGAGGTGGCATGCCACGCCGACCCGACGACGGCGGCGCTCGGGACCGACGGTCTTGGCGACGGCGGCGCCACGGCCGGCGACGGATGGCACCGGAGGTAGAGGGCGAGACGGATTACACCGTGTGCTCACCGTGCACGGGACGCTCGTGGCGGCCGCGACGAGCGAAGAGCGCGAGGAGGTACGGCTCAACGGCGACGGCTGAGGGGTCCTCCGGCGAAGATGAGGGCGCTGAGATGCGCGACGCGCGATCCCGATGGTGGCCTCCAACGCGACGGGAGGATCAAACGGCGGCGGCGCGACGAACTCTTCGCCGGCGGCCAAGACGACGACGGCGCCGACGCTTGGCGCGCCGGTGGCGCGCTAGGGTTTTCGGGCGCGGCTCGGAGTGCGGGATGCGAGGATCTCGGGGCTTTAAATAGCCCCGAGAGGCGAGTCCATGACGGACACGGCGCGGCGGCGACAAAGTCGGGAGGACGGAGGAGTCCGCCTCGGAGACGACGGTGACGTGGCGGTCGGGACCCACCACCGATCGACGGCGCCGGGGCGCGGCGGTGCGTGAAGCGACACGGCCACGAAACGGACTCAAAATCTGACCGTCCCTCCAAGATCCAACGGTCCAAAATCAATAGGACATTCGGACAACTCCGGTTGCCTTGCGCGCATCTAGCCGTTCATCCTTGATCGGACGGTGGAGGATGATCGGGCGCTGGAGAGAGATAGAGGGGGCGGCATGCGGGGCCCGCATGTCGTGGAGATGCCACATGGCGAGCTGGGCTTGCCAGCGCGGAGATGGGCCAAGATGAATAAGAGATGGGCCGGAGGCGGGAAATTCGGCCCGAGACTATTTCTGAGATTATTAATAGGTTTTCTATTTTAGAAAATACCAGAAATTCAAATAGGCAATAGAAAATAGCAAATGAACTCTAAAAATTCTAGAAAAGTCTAGAAAATATATCTGAGCACATAGAACCCAAATAAAATAGTTTTGACTAATGTTCATGTTGGGATTATTCACATTAAATGTTTTTGATTGTAAAGTCCAATATTAAGCTTTTGAAATTAAATTCAAATAAATCCAAATGGTGAATTTTTCCCGCTAACTATTCAAAGGATTTTTAAGGCTCAAAATTGGGATGTTACAAACCTCCTCTTAAAGGAATCTCGACCCTAGATTCAAAGCTAGCTAGAGAAAAGGCTAGGGAACTCGGCCGACTCTTCTTCACGCTCCCACGCCGCTTCTCCTTCGAGTGGTTGCTCCACCGACCTTGCAAAACGGACGGTCTTGCTTTTCGTGAGCGCCCGCGACATCCAAAATCTTGACCGGCTGCTCCTTGTAGGTAAGATCCTCCTTTGATCAATTGATTCTAGCGGGCTTGCTCTTCCGCACACGAAGACACTTCTTCAATGCGAGACATGAAAGACATCATGCACTCGCTAACGATCGCGTAGCTCCAACTGTAAGCAACTTCTCCACGGCGTTCCAAAATCTTGAACGGACCAACATACCTAGGGCAAGCTTCCTTTGGCATGAAACCTTTGACGCCTCGAGCGGAGTCACACGAAGATAAACGAAATCCTCGGGTTCAAAATCGAGATCTCGACGACGATTATCGCATAGCTTTTCACCGCTCGACGAGCTATCTTCAATCTTTTCTTATCATGGCCACTTGCTCTTCTCGCTTCGAATAATGTCCGACCGAAACTGATCGCTCAAATTGCTTCACCAATTCAACGGGTTCTACAGCACGCAGCATGAGCTTCAAATGGTGACATTTGTAGATCGCCCGATAATCGTTGTTGTATGAAAACTCGCATACGGCAAACTTTTATCCCATCGGTAGCATTTGCTAGAGCACAAGCTCTCAAGATATCCTCCAATATCCGATTGACTCTTTCACCGCCCATCCGTCTGCGTGGATGATACGCAGATCAAATTCAGATGGGTACCAATGCCTCATGCAAGCTTTGCCAAAAACGAGGTGAACCGAGATCCTCGATCCGATACTATCTTTTGGGCACACCATGCAAACCGACAATCCTTGCCATGTACAATTCCGCAAGGCGATCTCCGAGTACGTGGTTTTGATCGGCAGAAATGGGCGACCTTGGTTAGACGATCGACTATTACCTGATCGAATCGTAACCCGATTGGGTCTTGGGTAAACCGGTGATAAAATCCATCCCGATTTCCTCCCACTTCCATTCCGAATCTTCGGTTCGTTGCAAAGAAACCTGCTGGTCTCGTGTTCTCGCTTCACTCTCGGCGTGTGTCGCACAAGGCAACGAACTCGCGACTTCTCGCTTCAAATTTGGCCACCAAAATTTAGTCTTAACATCCCGGTACATTTTGGTACTTCCAGGTGAATTGAATACTTTGAGTCATGGGCTTCCTTTAAGATTAATCGTCTCGCACCATCGATATCGGTACACAGATACGACCATTAATCCAGTATGTCTTGATCATCCTTGGTGAAATCTTTGAATTTTCCTACGCCATTTTGAGCTTGATATCCGACAACACAGGTCCTTTGGTTGTGCTTCACGAATCGCTTCTCCAGTAGATCAGACCTCCAAATCGGCTACAAATCCCTTTGACACAACTTCTAGCTTTAGCTTCAAATTCTTCATAAAGTTCTCGCAACTTCCTTTACTTCCAAATCATTGCAAGAATCTTACGACTCAAGGCATCTGCAACTACATTGGCTTTTCCGGATGGTAGTGGATCCCAAGATTATAATCCTTGATCAATTCTAACCATCTTCTCGTCTCATGTTCAGATCCGATCGAGTAAAGATGTACTTGACTCTTATGATCTCAGATAGACTTCACAAATGACATCGATGAGGTAATGACGCCAAATCTTTAAAGCATGCACTACTGGCGGCTAATTCCGCATCATGAGTAGGTAATTCTCTTCGTGAGGTCTCAATTGCCTTGATGCATAAGTTTACGCTCTTCCTTCTTGCATCAGACACATCCTAATCCTTGACGCTAAGCATCACAATAGATATCAAATCCTTGCGAATATCCGCAAAATCGATCGGGTGAAGTCAAACGCTTCTTCGCTTCTTGGAAACTTTCTTCACAGCCGGAGTCCAAGTGAACTTTTCTCCTTCTTCAACAATTGCGTAAGGGCTTAGCAATTGATGAGAATCCTTCGATGAAACGGCGTAATAACTCGCCATTCCCAAGAAATCGCGATCGAAGTCACGGTCTTGGGCTGCTCCCAATGTAGCATCGCTTAACTTTACCGGTCAATCGCTACTCCTTCTTGCTGTCATAACATGACCAAGGAAATCCACTTCCTTCTTCCAAAATCGCACTTATCGAACTTGGCATACAACCGATGCTCTCTCGAGTTTCTCCAATATTGTTCTTAAATGTTCTGCGTGTTCTTCCTCCGACTTGGAGTACACCGAATATCATCAATGAACACAACTACGAACTTGTCCAAATATTCCATGAATACTTTATTCATCATGTTCATGAAATAGGCAGGGCATTAGTCGCACGGACAAAGGACATGACTACGAACTCATAATGTCCATACCGCGTTGAGAAAGCGGTCTTCTGATATCCTTAGGACAAATTTTTAGCCGGTGGTAACCTGATCGCAGATCGATCTTCGAGAATAATCCGGCTCCTTTCATCTGATCAAACAGATCATCTATCCGGGGTAGTGGGTACTTGTTCTTGATGGTAACCTCGTTGAGAGAACGGTAATCAATACACATCCTCATACTTCCATCCTTCTTCTTGACAAACAACACCGGCGCTCCCCACGGCGATTTAACTAGGTCTCACGAAACCTTTCTCAAGAAGGTCTTCTATCTGCTTTCTTCATCTCTACCAATTCATCGGTGGCATCCGATAAGGTCTCTTTGAAATTGGTGCTGTCCCTGGTACTAGGTCGATGACAAACTCAATGTCACGATCCGGTGGCATTCCTGGTAATTCTTCCGGAAACACATCTGGATATTCACTGACCATCGGTACTTCTTCTAAGGCAAGGGTCTTGATCGCTTACTAGCAAATGTCCATCACGAACCGAGGTGGCTAGAAACTCTACCTTGTTTCCTTTGGCGCCCTCGATTGTTACGCTCTCGCCACAATCTAGCACTGCTTTGTGCTTGGATAACCAATCCATGCCAAGAATGACATCTAGGGTTTGGGTGTCTAGAACAATTAGGTTGGCTAGAAACTCAACTCAGACTATGAGTAACTTAGCTCCTAAGCATCCCACTCTAGTACTTAGCTCGCTTCCAGCGATCGGACTAACAGAGTATGCTTAAGTTGCATAACTTCCAATTTATTTTTGGTTGCAAACATTCCGTAAACAAATGAATGCTAAGCTCCGTAATCAAACAAAAGCGATGCAGTATCGAAAGTTAACGTAAACTTACCCAAAGACGACGTCCGTGATTCTGGGCTCCTTCCGGGGTGACGTGGTTGACACGCCTCCGATCACGCATCGTGGTGCTCCCGCTTGACCGCAACTTAAGCTCCTTGGTTGATGCCCGTGTCTGGCGTCTTAGATGGAGTAGCTCCAAGGTTGAAACGCATCGAGTGATTGTTCCTTTGCGACATCGTTGGCAAAATGTCCGGCCGACGACAGCGTAATGCACCTTTGGCACGCTCGTTGCTTCTCGGATTGGGGTTGACAGTGCAGGTTGCGGAAGTTCGGCACTGGACGGGTGTTGAGGTTGGTGCGTGTGCTCAACGAAGTTTGGGGTGGAAACTCGCTGAACTGTGGCCGCACTATTCTTGCTCTCTGCTGTGATTGATGGTTCCCTTGCCGAGCCATCCGACGCTACTGCTATCCTCTAACTCCTTGCGCTTGTCCTCTAGAACAAAGGCTTTATTGACCAATTCTTGGAAATCGTGGAAAGTATGGGCAATTAGACCGACTTGCGACCAGTTGTTCACCCTTCAAGAAGCGACTCGCGAGCCTTATCTGTGGCTACATCTTCCGCGATAGCGAGCTAGCCGAGAGAACTTGTTGAGGTAGTCGACATCGACATAGCTCCTGCTTGAGAGCGCGAACTCATCCTTCTTCGGATCGATAATCCCCTGCGCACGTGATAACGCGGAATGCGCAGAAAATTCCTCGTGTGATATCCCGTGGCGCCTCATGGGCGGCACAGAAGTTCTCCCACCATTCAAAGAATGTGCCTTCCATCCGTGAGTGGCATACGTAACCTTTTCACGACACGACCGGGTGATCGCACTTTCTTCGATAACCCCGAGCCAATCATCGCTTCCACTCGAGAGACGTGTCAGAAAATGTGGGTGGACGAGTCCTCGCGAATTTCGCAAGTTTGGATGGTCCATGGTGACCATGAGCACCGGGCTCCATGTCGGGTGATTGTGGTTGTTGTTGTTCGTTGTGCATGGCTTGCATCCGAGTCATCATGGTATTCATCACCAGTCGGCTGCCATGAAAGCTCCAAAGTTTTGCAAGTCAATTGGGGTGCTTGAGGCGGAATCGCCTCCGCACTGGTTGCTCATTGCCTCCTCGTGTCGGGTACCGAACCACTTGCAAGCAATCGACGAGTTTGAACCATCCGCGAAGCTCCATGGGTTAGATAAGGTAGCAAGCACGAGATGAGTTAAGAACTAGCAGGGGTAGGTTAAACCCAACAAAACACGAGATCAAGAAACTCAAATGAAATACCTTATTAATAAGGGTCTTAGCATGGTCGCAACAAATGCCTAAGGGCCTTTGCGACTCATACTCGCACACAAAAAGGAACAACGACCTAAGCACACAAAACTACCGCCTAAAGGGCGACTTACTAAATCAAATCGCTAAACTCAAAAATCAAGCCTAAACGAACTACTCAAAAGCCTCCACAAATCGCGCGACGCCCCGACTACAGACTCTTAAGTGAGCGGCATCTTGGCAACCGATCCTCGATGCCTCGAATCGTGCAGCAGAACAGCGCTCTCGGTGCAACCGCTCCGCTGCTCCTCCGCTCGCATTTTCTTCGGCTCAACCGCCTTCTTCGGATCTTCTTGAGTCCTCCTGGTCTTCTTCTTCTTGGGAACTTGGTCGAGGATCTCTTGCAGAGTGGCGACCTTCTCTTCACTCTCGCAAGGCTTCGAGACATGATCCAACTCCGTGATGGTTCTCTCCAAGGTTTCTCCCGGGCGCCACAACCGGCGAGGTGCACGATCAGAAGCGTTGCTCTCCTTACGTGGACGGGCAGCGTGCCGGCAAGTCCACAGTGCAGCTTCTGGGTGGTAACGGAAGACGGTGTCCGTAGCTCCCGTGCGAGATGTTGCGTATACGTAGCATGGCCAAGCGCGACGACTCTGGATACCTTCCACCAAGTGATCTTCCTCACGAGACGTCGAAGGTTGGCTCGCCTTGTCGCTCCTCCCGGCGATCGTCAGCGACAAATCACTCCACGGTTTTGTCCATTCGCCCGGGCTTGTTGCCGACGACATGCGGACGCATCAAAACCTCCAAGAACCCGAGCAACTTCCAAAGCTCGCGCATAACCTCCCCGACGCCACCATAGCTCAAGACGAGGCATCCGTCAAGACAGCGAGCAACAGGTAAGAGCAACTTTAAAACAGCGGGAGAGAAGACATTATAGCAATAGTTGAGGCGAGAGAGATATGAGAAAAGTTAAGCAATCAATTAACTTTGCAAGTTAATTTTTCCTTTAGAAAATAATTTGGACACTCTAAAACGGCCAATCTAACTAAGGTCAAGACTTACAACAAGATGGCTCGATACCACCTCTGCCGGGACCTGCATCACGATTCGAACCCTCGTGTATACCGCACTAGTCCAGATCACGCTTAGCGCATTACTGTGGTTAACACTGTAAATATCGATCCACACAAGCGATAATTAAAGTAAACGATTAGTTTGAATAACAAATAAGGGTTTTGACCTTATGGTCGAGTTTACACTTATTGCCACGCAGGCTAACAGAGAAATAAAGCAAAGAATGAACGGAAAACTCCAACAGAGATCCCACCAATTCACCACAGCAACCAACCGATCCGGACCTTAACGAACGATCGGCCTTCAACGAACTCCTCCTCAAAAGCAAAGGACTCCTCCACTTCAGAGGTTTGGCGCAAGTTTTACAACAAGCGTGAGTACACAACCGACTCGCAAATCATACCACGTAATGCAATGTATAGATGCAGCTTATTCCAAATAAAAGGCTTCGTGGTTCTTTGCATAAAAGCAACATTTGCAATTGAATACGAATAATAGATTGAAAGCATAATTCAAAACAAATAGACAATAATAATTTAACAATTATTTTCACAAAGACACACAACTAAACAGATTATTTCACATAGCCATATGATTGAGATCACACAGCCCCATTCCCACGCTTTATGAAAACTACCCCTTATGTGAAATCACCGAGCATGTCCATGATCATGACGCGCTATTCGAATAGTTTGTTTAACACTCTGCAGAGGTTGTACACTTTACCCACACGATATAACCAGCAGTAGCTAGCACCAATCATAACAAAACAGTTCGAAACTTCATCTCCAACATTGACATTCCCAAAGGTGCTTACAAACCGTTATACATATCACATAGCCCATGCATAAGACACACCGCTGGACAGGACGACGAATCCTCCCGTGATGCAACCACCAAGTAGTCACACCTCCACCCTATCACAAAGCCTAACCTACCACCCGAACATCAATGCCGAATCCATAACTTACTAAGTTAGGCCCGTCCCATACCTGCATGTGGTCGCATAAGAAGGCTCTATTCAATGGCGCACAAAGTTAAGTCCTTAATTGACCAAGGCAAGACTTCCATTTTCTATCTAAGCCACACAGATTATCAAACCCACACATAGTCCACCATGTCACACGCTTCCACCACTTGCCTCGCCTAAATCCTTTACCACCCAGCTGGTTTTAGTGCAACACATGCCATCCACAAAGTAATAGCACACAAGACACACGCTTTATCACATAGTTCCATAATCACTTAGTCAAATTTATAATTGCAACTCAGTGATGATGATGACTGCTGCATGGCTAAGCAATTATACTGCCTAACCAACCCACGTTGGTGTTACAATATTACCAACTCATAACCAATCTAGGGTGACAAGGATATATGACATACAAGGCCAAGGTGTGACAACAATTTGGATAATAACTATGCCCAAAGCATTTAAATAAATAATTAAACTATAATGCAATAATTTAACACAAAGTAATTTGAAAACTGGGTTCAAGATGATCAAAGGTATGACTTGCCTTGGAAAAGGTCTATGTACTGATCTTGGTCTTGGGTGCTCCTTCTTCCACAAAATTCCCGACGAATCGACGTCTACTCATAAAACGAGACACAAACAAACAAAACAAATAAATAACAGAGGCAAAACAAACTCCAAAAATTAAATAAAAATCTCAGATAAATAGATCTTGAATTTATACAAATTTAGAAATTTGAATGGGCTCAATCGAGTTAGGATGCAAAAGTTATGAGCTTTGGAAGATTGGAAATCTAAAAGAAACCTAATTTGATTTTTCTGGAATTTCCGAATTATTTCTTAACAGAAAAATCGGATTATTGCGCAACGACGACGCCAAGGAATTTCGGAAAAAGAAATAATAAAAGAAATCTCTGACATGTGGGACCCACATGTCAGAGGCTAGGCTCACGATGGACTAGGTCCACCGAGCCTCGGGACTCGGGGTCCGGTAGACTGCCGCGTGGGCGCACACGTGGACGCTGACGGGGCTCCACGCGGGCGACACGAGGGCACAGGCGCTGACGCGGCGCTGAGATGGCGGCGAGGTGGCATGCCACGTCGGACCCGACGACGGCGGCGGCTCGGGGACCGACGGTCTCGGCGAACGGCGGCTCGCCCGGCGGCGACGGATGGCACCGGAGGTAGAGGGCGAGACGGATTACACCGGTGCTCTCACGGTGCACGGACGCTCAGGCGGCCGGCGACGAGCGAAGAGCGGCGAGGAGGTACGGCTCAACGGCGACGGCGCTGGAGGGGTCTCTCCGCCAAGATGAGGCGCTGAGATGCGCGACGCGGCGATCCCGATGGTGGCCTCCAACGGCGACGGGGAGGACTGAAACGGCGGCAGCGGCGACGAACTCCTTCGGCCGGCGCTGAAGACGACGACGGCGCCCGGGACGTTTGGCGGCGCTTCGGTGGCGGCGGCTAGGGTTTTCGGGCGCGGTCGGGTGCGGATGCGGGATCTCGGGGCTTTAAATAGCCCGAGAGGCGAGTCCATGACGGACACGCGCGGGCGGCGATAAAGTCGAGGACGAGGAGTCCGCCGAGACGACGGTGACGTGGCGGCGGGACCCACCATCGGCCGACGGCGGCTCGGGCGCGGGTGCGTGTGAAGCGACACGGCCACGAAACGGACTCAAAATCTGACCGTCCCTCCAAGATCCAACGGTCCAAAATCAATAGGACATTCGGACAACTCCGTTGCCTTGCGCGATCTAGCCGCTCATCCTTGATCGGACGGTGGAGGATGATCGGGCGCTGAGAGAGAGATAGAGAGGGACTGCATGCGGGGCCCGCATGTCGTGGAGAGATGCGATGACATGGGCCAGCTGGCAGGAGATGGGCAAGACAAATAAGAGATGGGCCGGAGGCGGGAAATTCGGCCCGAGACTATTTCTGAGATTATTAATAGGTTTTCTATTTTAGAAAATACCAGAAATTCAAATAGGCAATAGAAAATAGCAAATGAACTCTAAAAATTCTAGAAAAATCTAGAAAATATATCCGAGCACATAGAACCCAAATAAAATAGTTTTGACTAATGTTCATGTTGGGATTATTCACATTAAATGTTTTGATTGTAAAGTCCAATATTAAGCTTTTGAAATTAAATTCAAATAAATCCAAATGGTGAATTTTTCCCCGCTAACTATTCAAAGGATTTTTAAGGCTCAAAATTGGGATGTTACATCACCAAGATGGATTTGCCTCTCTACCGAGAGAGATATCTGGCCCTCGAGTGATCGGATCCGTAAATGCATGGCCATGCTACTTAAGGTTAAGAGTTAACCTAGTAAGGGATTCCTGATCACAGGATCGAGAAAGAGTGGTCAGCTTGGAGCTCGACCGAATATCGTGAGGCAAAGGGATTGGCATGTACATAACGCTGTGATGGTTCGTCCGATATGATCTTTACGATGTTTAGGAGTTGGCACGCCTTGCTAGAGGTCGCTACCAACTATTGACCAAGTATGTGTACTCGCGTCATGTCTAAACATATGTGAACCATAGGGTCACACACTTATGGGTCAAGCCTAATCGGATTGGATCTAAATTAGATGGGCATTGAGTCCTAATGGGCCTCTATTCGTAGAATCCCATTATAAGGACGCCTATAAAAGGAGGGCAGGGGCGGTTGGTTGAGAGTTGAGTTTTTGTGACATCCTCAAACCCCGCCGCCACCCTCCCACGCCCTAGTCGCCGCGCGGATCTAGTAGTCCGCCAAGCGCCGCTCTCCCGCACGTGTGGATACCTTTGGAGGCGCCGATCCGTGGCGTTGGGATGAACCGCAAGAAAGGAGTTGTATGTGGACGCCGCGACGAGGACGAGGAAGTAGTACGACTACTCGCCCGACGCATCGCATCAATCGAGTACGACTACACCGCCCCGACGCGTTGCATCAACTTCCGCACCGCGCTAGTGGTAAGACCGTGATCTATAATCGCAGTGATCTTGGTTTACGTAGAATTTTTAATTTGCGCTAGTGTAGCCTACCGCTTCCCTACGCGGTATCGCGCGTTGCCGCCATGTTATAGGTTCGGTGATTTGCATATGGCGATATGTAACCTGCATGATCGATGTGATCGATTGTATAGTTTCGTAATGGATTGGTCGGTTTCGTGATCATGCCGCTAAGGTCGTGAAACAACGCACTCCTACCGGCCGGATTCGCCCGGTAGACAAAGTGACACGTAAACCGGTTGCGCATGCGAAGATCAATATGATTGATCGAATCGGAACCTAGATTAATAATCGGCGTATCGTGATCATATCGCTAAGGTCGTGAAACAACATACCCCTACCTGGCCGGATTCGCCATCGGGGTAGACAAAGGACACGAAACCGGTTGCGCATGCGAAGATCAATAAAATTGGTCGAATCGGAACAGTAGTCGATTTGTGGTAAATATGATTTGCCGATCAAAATCCTATGTAAAAATTGCATAGATTGCCCCTTCGAACCCCGCGGGGGGAAACCCCCTCGACCCCCTTATCCGGTAGATTGCGATTCTATGCATAACTTGTTTTTGCAGGATGTATGTGACCAGTATGGCCTAATGTGTTTGTGATGCATGTTTGTAATATTTTCATGACCTGCGAGTCATGGGTTTGGCAACACGGCTGGAGCCATTGTGTTGTCAAAGTATTGTATTAACGGCCTGCGTGCCGACTTGTGATGATTCCTAGTATCCATGTATTTTATTACTAGTTGTTATGAGTAATAGCTTATAGTAGTACTCGGAGGACACATCACTTGGAGGGATGGCACACATGAACCATGGAGATGGAGATCATCATGGTGGATGATTCTATGGCGATGGAGATCACCATGAGAAAATGGGTCATACCGAGTCACAATCAGGTGAATGCTATTCCTATTGTTTTACTCCTATGCATGTTTGAATGGTAGAAGTATAGCGATCCCTCACAAAATGTTAAGTTAAACATATGCCCTCCCAATTAAACTTTGCACCATCCCATGTCTTGTAAATTGATGGTGGGTCTATAAAATTAGGGCACCATCAACTTTCCTTGACTAGATGGGTTCATGATCGGATACTTACATGCATAAGGATTGGTGAACTTAACAAGGTTATCATAAAGGTTATGGGCCTTGGGGCATAAAGGTTGGGCGCCGGGGCATAGAGATGTCACCCAACAACAAGAGTCATATAGAGATATGATTAGCAAGGTGTTGCTTACCGAATTACCTTGTCTTCTAGCGGTGATGCAAAAGCTCACTAGTAGACTCGTTAATTGCGGATCTTGAATCGCTAAGAATCAACAGAGGGATGTTGATTTTAGTGAGTACATTCTATTAAATTTGTTTAATACGCTTTACTCTATCATGGTTTTATTTGTCTTAGTATTTTGCATTTCCTATTGTAGATCAATGGCATCTAGCAACCACGCACACCCTTTTGCTTTATGATCGATTCTTCGTAAAGAGAAATTAAATGGAACAAACTATTCGGATCGGTCCGTGAACTCGAGAATTGTTCTCGTGGCGTATAAAAAGGAAAACGCTCGACACCCCAATCCCGTAAGAACATGCAAATAATGCGCTCATTGTTAAAAATGCCTACAAGAAAGCATGTGATGACTCTCTTGAGATTAGTCTGTCTTATGCTTGCATGCATGGAACCCGACCTTCAAAAGCAGTTTGAGGATCGAAGCGTATGATATGATCATAGCGCTAAGGACATGTTCCGCATATAGGCCGACCGAACTGTTCAATGTCTCTAAGGCTTTTCCGAATGCAAGTTAACGTAAGGTGCACCGTAGGCCCACATGTGATCAAAATGGTTGGTTACAATGACTTTGGATAAACTTGGTTTTCCAATTGGCCAAGAGTTGGCAATCGATTTCATTTTAGCGTCTCTTCCACCTAGCTATGGGCATTTCATTTCGAACTACCATATGCATGGGGCGATAAGGGCCTTAATGAGCTTTGTGGGATGCTCAAAAAGCAGAGAGTGACATTAAGAAGTGTGCAGGCCTAGCCATGTGATGACCATGTGAGAACAAGTCTAGCTTCAAGAAAAGGGTAAGAAGCCATGGCCAAAGAATAAGGGTAAGGTTAAAGATATGATCTCAAGCCAACGCCTAAGCCTAACGTCGACTCGAGCCGAGACAAGATGCTTCTATTGTAAAGAAATCGCCACTGGAAGAGAAACGCAAGAAGTACATGGATTCCGATGAATGAAGAAGAAGGTCGAAGTAAGACTTCCACCCATGGTACACTTGTCATAAATGTTTTAGACATTTTCTCGCAGATTCTCCTATTAACTCTTGGGTATTTGATATGGATCGCTTGCTCACATTTGCAACTCGATGCGGGGCTAATAAGAAGTAGAGGAGTCGCAAGAGGTGAAGTTGATTTTGCGTCGAATAAAGCAAGGGTTCTTGCTGCGTTGACCGTCGGCACCATGCAACTTCAGCTTCCTTCAAGATTTATTATGGAATTGAATAATTGTTATTATGTTCCTAGTATGAGTCGAAACATTTTATCCCCTCATGTTTGATGAGAGATGGTTATTCATTTGCAAGTAAAGACAATGGTTGTTTGATCTCTAAAATGGAATGTTTATGGCTTTTGCGCCATTGTGAATGGGTTATTTATTTTAAATCTTGATGATGCGCCTATCTTTAACATAAATGCTAAAAGACTTCGACCTAATGATTTGAATCCCACCTATGTTTGGCATTGTCGCTTGGGTCACATATGAAAAGTGCATGAAGAAGCTCCATGTCGATGGTCTTCTAACTTCGCTTGATTTTGAATCATACGAGACATGTGAAGCTTGTTTGCTTGGTAAGATGACCAAATCACCTTTCAAAGGTTCTTTTGAGAGGCGCTGACTTGTTGGAAATCATACATACCGATGTATGTGGACCAATGAGCACGATTGCTAGAGGTGGATTTCATTACTTCATAACTTTCATCGATGATTTTAGTAGATATGGCTATGTCTACTTAATGAACATAAGTCCAAACTTTTGAAAAGTTCAAAGAGTTCCGAATGAAGTTGAAAATCAACGTGCCAAGAAAATTAAGGCTCGCGATCCGATCGTGGTGGCGAGTATTTGAGTCATGAATTTAGCAATCATCCAAGAGTTGCGGAATTGTTCCACACTAACACCGCCTAACGCCTCAAAGAAACGGGTATCCGAGCGCGTGTCGGACCTTGTTGGACATGGTTCGATCGATGATGAGCCAATCAGATTTACCATTATCCTTTGGGGTTACGCCTAGAAACGGCAGCTTTCACACTTAATAGGTACCGCCTAAATCCAGAGTTAAGACACCATATGAGATATGGACCGAAGAGTCACGCTTGTCTTTCTAAAGATTTGGGGATGTGAGGCGTTTGTCGTTTACTACAATGACAAGCTCACACCAAGTCTGAGAAATGCATTTTCGTGGATATCCGGAAGGAAACCTTTGGATATTACTTCTACAACCGACTAGAGGGCAAAGTGTTTGTCGTCAAGTGGTGTTTTCCTAGAGAAAGAGTTTTCAACAGGAGACAAGTGGAAGAACGGGCAGCTTGAAGAAGTTCAAGATGAACCAATCGGGAAGACTCAACGAATGATGCCCATGTGGCGTAACAAGTTGAGGAACCCATGGCAAAGGAAGCACCACCACCACGCAAGGTCGAAAAGGCTCGCATGCGCGAGATATATTATTGTTAGACAATGATGAGCCTACGACCTATGCGAAGCAATGATGGACCCAGACGAGAAATGGCATAGTGCCATGAGATCCGAGATAGCATCCATGGGAGACAATCAAGTTTGGAATTTGGTTGACCTCACTGATGGTGTTAAACCATAGAGTGCAAATGGATCTATAAAAGGAAGATTGATATGGATGGAAATGTTCATATCCATAAAGCTCGACTTGTCGCAAAAGGTTTTCTGCAAGTTCAAGGAGTTGACTACGATGAGACTTTCTCACCAGTAGCGATGCTTAAATCAATACGGATCATTCTAGCTATTACGCATATTTCGACTATGAGATATGGCGATGGATGTCAAAACGGCTTTCCTTAATGGAGATTTAACCGAGGACGGTATATGATACACGAGGGTTTTGTCGATCCAAACAATGTTAGAAAAGTATGCAAACTTCAAAAATCCATTTATGGATTGAAGCAAGCATCTCGAGTTGGAACATCTGCTTTGATGAAGTGGTCAAAGGGTTTGACTTCATCAAAAACGAAGAAGAATCTTGTGTTTACAAGAAGACAAGTGGGAGCTCACTCGTATTTCTAATCTTATATGTAGATGACATATTACCGATTGAAATGGTATTCCTATGCTCGAGTCATAAGACCTCACCAAAAATAGTTTCTCAATGAAGGACTTAGGGAAGCGGCATATATTTTGGGTATTAAGATCTATAGAGATAGATCAAAAGGCTAATAGATTAAGCCGCAGTACTTACATTGACAAAGTGTTGAAACGGTTCAACATGGAGGAGGCAAAGAAAGGGTTCTTGCCCATGTCTCATGGCATAAATCTTGGCAAGACTCAGTGTCCTTCGACAACTGATGAGCGAGATCGCATGAGTAAGATTCCATATGCTTCGCCATTGGATCTATCATGTATGCTATGATGTGTACTCGCCAGATGTTTCCTATGCTCTAAGTGTTACGAGCAGATACTGTGCCGATCCTGTGAGAGTCATCGGGAAGCAGCTTAAAAACATCCTCAAGTATTTGAGAAGAACTAAGGATGTGTTCCTAGTCTACTGAGGTGAGGAAGAGCTCGTTGTAAATGGTTACACCGATGCAAGCTTCCAAACCGACAAAGATGATTACAAATCGCAATCGGTTTTGTGTTCCTTTGAACGGTGGTGCGGTAAGTTGGAAGAGTTCCAAGTGAGATCTGTCGACTCTACAACGGAGGCCGAGTACATTACGGCTTCGGGCAAAGAAAGGAAGGTGTTTGATAAGGAAGTTCATAATCGAACTAGGTGTGGTTCCTAGTGCGCATCCTCTGGATCTTTATCGTGATAACAAGTGGGGCCATATGCAAGCCAAGGAGCCGAGGAATCACCAAAAGAACAAACACATATCATGCGGTTTCATCTCATTCGAGAGATCCTTAATCGAGGAGATTTAAAGATATGCAAAATACACACGGATTTGAATATTTCAGATCCTTTGATTTAAGCCCTCCCACACCTCTAAGCATGAGGCGCACACAAGAGCTATGGGTATTAGATATCTTCTAGATTGACTCTAGTGCAAGTGGGAGATCGTTGGAGATATGCCTCGAGGCAATCATATTGATGATGATATTTCATTGTATCCATGATTTAATAAATGTTCCTTGAATATTGCCTTTGTGTTGATTAACAAGTATGTGACTTGTTTGTGAAACTCTTTACTTGTATGGTTATTCTAAAGTTGTCCCTAGTCGGAGTTCATGTGAGGACACACGTGAATGATTGATTAGCACATGTATCGGTTGATGACCATGTTTCATGTGTCATAGACATGGAGATGTCAAACCAATAATGTGGACACATGTTTAGAACATGGGGTTGGACCGACCAAACATGAGACATAGTAATTATTCTTATGGTTCTCTCTACACAATGTGTACGCCTTGTCCTTAGACCCGAGATTGTCGCATGTACTTGAGATGTGAATCGACCTACTTAGGGGCTATCAAACGCTACTCGTGAATCGGGTAGTTATAAAGGTAGCTTCGGGTTTGTCATGAAGCATACCGCGAGGCATGGTCACCGAGATGGGATTTGCCCTCTCTACCGAGAGATATCTCGCCCTCGAGTGATCGGATCCGTAAATGCATGGCCATGCTACTTAAGGTTAAGAGTTAACCTAGTAAGGGATTCCGGATCACAGATCGAGAAAGAGTGGTCAGCTTGGAGCTCGACCAATATCGTGAGGCAAAGGGATTGGCATGTACATAACGCTGTGATGGTTCGTCCGATATGATCTTTACGTATGTTTAGGAGTTGGCACGCCTTGCCAGAGGCCGCTACCAACTATTGACCAAGTATGTGTACTGCGCACATGTCTAAACATATGTGAACCATAGGGTCACACACTTAACTGGCTCAAGCCTAATTCGGATTGGATCTAAATTAGATCGGCATTGAGTCCTAATGGGCTCTATTCGTAGAAGCCCATTATAAGGACGCCTATAAAAGGAGGGCAGGGCGCTACTGGGTTGAGAGTTGAGTTTTTCGTGACATCCTCAAACCCCGTGTGGGACCCAAAATGCACTCGACCCTCAGGTATTCTCGCACTAGTCCAGATCACGCTAGTGCACACAAGTGGTAACATAGGTGAATATCAATCCACACAAACGAAATATAACATAAACGAATAGTTTGAGTAACAACTTAGAGTTTTGACCTTAAGGTCGGGTTACAACTTATTAACACTCGCAGGCTAACACTAAAGAAATACCGCAAATGAACGAAAGTAAACTCGCAACTCCAATCAAGACACCACAGCAACCGATCGGGATCGATGACCTAGCGATCAACCTTCTTCCACAAACTCCTCCTCAAGGCAAAGCGAAGACTCCTCCACTTGAGGTTTGGACGCAAGTTTTACAACAAGCGTGAGTACACAACCGCACTGCAAATCATACCACGTAATGCAATATATAGATGCGTGCTTATTCCAAAGGAATGGCTTCGTGGTTATTTTTAAATGCAACATTTGCAATTGAATACAAATAATAGATTGAAAGCATAAGTTAAAACAAATAAGCAATATTAATTTAACAATTGTTTCCACAAAGACACAAAGCTAATCGATTGATCCACATAGCCACATAGCTTATGCCACACAAACTGTCCCATACCTAAAGTTTTATGAACACTACCCTCATGTGAAATTCCCGAGCAAGGTCCATGATCATGACGCGCTATTCGAATAGATTGTTTAACACTCTGCAGAGGTTTGTACACTTTACCCACACGATACAACTAGTGTAGCTAGCACCGATCGTAACATAACAGTTCGAAACTTCGCCTCAACATTGACGTTTAAACACACATCCCATATCACAAAGCTTAACCTATCCACCGAACCCCAATGTTGAAACTCCGAACCTACTAAGTTAGGCCTGTCACCGGACATGTGGTCGCATGACAAAGATAGCTCAGTTCAATGTCGCACAAAGTTAAGTCCTTAATTGACCAAGGCAAGACTTCCAGCTTTTTCTAACTAAACCACACAGATAAATCCCAATCACAAAGCCACCGGCTCACACAAGATTCACCACTTGCCTCGCCTAAATCTTTTACCACCCGCTTGGTTTAGTGCAACACATGCCATCACGAGTAATAGCACACACAGCACACAGCTTTATCACACGCCCATAGGCACTTAGTCAATTTCATAATTGCGCCACATGAGATGATGACTCGTAGCATGGCTAAGCAATTCTAGTCGTTTAACCCACCATGTTGGCAATATGCTAATACCAACTAAATAATAAACCAATCTAGGGCGACAAAATATCAAGGTATACAAGTAGGCAAGGTGAATATAACAAGTTGGATCATTAACTAGCCCAAAACATTTAAATACATAATTAAAGTGAATGCAATAATTTAACACAATGTAATTTGGGAAAACTGGGATTCAATATGATCAAAGGTATGACTTGCCTTGGAAAAGGTCTATGTACTGGTCTTGAACTTGGTTGAAGCCTTCTTCGATGAAAACTCCCGAAGTATCGACGTCTACGCACAAACGAAGCAAAAACAAACAAAACAAATAAATAACAGTGGCAAAACAAACTCCAAAAATTAAATAAAAATCTCAGATAGCTAGATCTTGAATTTAGACACATTTAGAAATTTCAATGGCTCAATCGAGTTAGGATGCAAAAGTTATGAGCTTTGGAAGATTGAAATTACATAAAATGCTTGAAAATCAGATTTTATGAATTTATCAATTATTTTCCTAAAGAAAAATCAGATTTATTGGCGCAACGACGCCGTGAAGGAATTTCGAAAAAGATAAATAAAAAGAAATCTCACATGTGGGACCCACATGTCGAGACTAGGCTCACGCGACTAGGTCCACCGAGCCTCGACTCGGTCCGTGTGATCGCGCGGGCGCACACGTGACGCCGACGGGCTCCACGCGGCGACACGAGGGCACTGGCGCCGACGCTGGCGAGGTGGCGTGCCACGCCGACCGACGACAGGGCGGCGGGCCGGGACCGACGCGCGGCGAACGGCGCTCGCCGGCGGCGACGGATAGCACCGGAGGTAGAGGCGAGACGGGATTACACCGTGTGCTCACCGGTGCACTGTGGACGTCAGGCGGCGGCGACGAGCGAAGAGCGGCGGAGGAGGTACGGGCTCAACGGCGATGGCGCTGAGGGGTCTCTCCGCGAAGGCGACGGCAGCTTCGAGATGCGCGACGCGACGATCCCGAAGGTTGAACCGGCGCGCGAGGAATCGAACGACGGCAGCGGCGACGAGTCCTTCGGCCGAGTCAAGACGGCGGCGGCAACTAGGGCTCTCGCGGCGCTTTGGTGGCGCGCTAGGGTTTTCGGGCGGCGGCTCGGTGTGCAGTACGAGGATCCTGGGGCTTTAAATAGCCCCGAGAGGCGAGTCCACGACGGACACCGCACGCGGGCGCAAAGTCGGAGGACTGAGGAGTCCGCCTGAGACTACGGTGACGTGGCGCTCGGGACCCACTGGGCCACACGGCGCTCGGGCGCGGTGCGCGCGGCGACACCGCCACGAAACGGACTCAAGATCTCGACCGCCCCTCCAAGATCCAACGGTCCAAAATCAAGGAGACGATCGGAACTTCCGCTTCATCCCGCTGTCTTAGCCGCTCAATCTTGATCGAACGGCGGGAGCGAGCGGGCTCTCAAGGAAAGAGAGAGAGAGACCGACATGCGGACCCGCATGTCGCTGGGAGGCGGTTCACGCGCGTTGCCGAAGCCGAGTGGTCAAGAAGAGCGGGAGATAGGAGTGGGCGAGAGGAATGGGCCGAAGTTTTTAAGGAAATCGCCCGATTGATTTTTTCCGAGATTTTAAATAGGTTTTTCATTTTAGAAAATACCGTAAATTCAAATAAGCAATAAAAATAGCATATGAACTCGTAAAAATTCTAGAAAATCTAGAAAATATATCTCGAGCACAGAACCCAAATAAAATAGTTTTGGCTAATGTTCATGTTGGGATTATTCACATTAAATGTTTTGATTGTAAAGTCCAATATTAAGCTTTGAAATTAAAATTCAAATAAAACCAAATGGTGAATTTTTCCTACTACTATTCAAAGGATTTTAAGGCTCAAAATTGGGATGTTACACTGCCGCCACCCTCCCACGCCCTAGTCGCCGCGCGATCTAGTAGTCCGGCGGCGCCGCTCTCCCGCACGTGTGGATACCTTTGAGGCGCCGATCCGTGGCGCTGGGACGAACCGCAAGAAAGGAGTCAGACGTGGACGCCGCGACGAGGACGAGGAAGTAGTACGACTACTCGCCTGCACGCATCGCATCAATCGAGTACGACTACACCGCCCGACGTGTCGCATCAACTCTCGCACTGCTGCGTCTAGTGGTAAGACCGTGATCTATAATCGCAGTGATCTTGGTTTACGGTAGAATTTTTAATTTGCGCTAGTGTAGCCTACCCGCTTCCCTGCCAAGTGCCATGGTGGTTTCGTGGGAGCCGGATGGGAGAGACTTGCCGACATGATGAGAGCCGTTGGATCAACCTACACGTGGCGAAGTGCGTAGTGCCGCGACAACGGACTCGGTCTTCTGAGAAGGACCGAGAAGGGGTATTTTGTAATCTTACCAAATATCGCCTTGGTGACCTTTTGCTAACCCGCAAGCGCAAGTGCGTGGAGAAGCGGATTAGGTCAAGACGAGATGAAGATGACGCTTTAAAATGCGTGCGTGTGTGACCCGTTTGTTTTGGGCCTTAACGGGAGCCCATTAGGGAAACTCTTCTAGAAGGTCTAGGACTCCACTATAAATAGAGGAGGGAGGTGGCTGCACCCCCTTAACCCTTTCATTACTTGAGAATCCTAGTTTTTGCTTGTGTGCTTAGGGAGTTGATAGTTGGAGGTTAGGGTTCTAGAGAGTTGGATTTGATTTCGTGCTCATGTATTGAGTCTTTGTCCTCCATTGATGGAGTGGCTATAAACCAATACCATATCAAATCAATCCAAAGAAAGTTCTCTCAAAGATGAGTTCATTTGCCTTCTTTCTCTCTATTTGGTGATTTTGAGTCTTTCTTTGATCCGCGAGTTTTTGGTTGGTTTCTTGCTATGATCTAACTTGCTGCAACATGTGGGAACCCATCTAGGGTCATCTTGGTCATCAATCACCCACGAGCAAGTTTCTAGATCATATTTCGTTCTTGACTCGGTTTTGACCCACCTTCACCAAACGGGAAAAGGTCTGAACTTTGGCAAGGATCTTCACGATCGTTGCTTGAATAGGTTCCCCGACATCCTTAGGAAGGTGTGTGTCAAGTTTCACGGTTTGGACGCACGAATCAAAAGTTAGATCAATTTGTGTTTTGGTTTTTCTGCCGATTTCACTATTCATTGGCCCGGAGGTCCGACCGCCATGTATTGAGAGGTCTCGACCGATTTCCAAAGGTCGACTGATTTCTAGTTGGAGGTCGACGCCCAACTCATTTAGGTTTTGAGTTTTTATGTTTTTGAAGATTTTGCTTCGGGTTTTGATTGGATTCAATACAAGTCTTCCTCAGGCATGATTGATTGATTTTCATAGCTTTCATAGCTATTGGAGTGAGATTCGTATTGAATTCAATTAGGAGAAAAAGAGATCGTGCTCCTATTCACCCCCTCTAGTCGCCTTTTCGGTCCAACAAGTGGATGTGAGCCCTGTTAGTTCAATCTTGATCTT
Organism: Ampelocalamus luodianensis; assembly: GCA_036346255.1. NCBI lineage: Eukaryota > Viridiplantae > Streptophyta > Magnoliopsida > Poales > Poaceae > Ampelocalamus > Ampelocalamus luodianensis. The sequence goes on from JAYEVH010000558.1 coordinate 190,943, forward strand.
AACCGGTCATCGAACTTGGCGATGGATAAGTACTCCTCCAAACCGCATATCTTCAATGGGCACGACTATGCTTTTGGAAGAACCGCATGCGTGTCTTTCTTGAGAGCGAACCACGGGTATTTGGGAGGTCGTCGTGATCCGCTTATCTTGCTCGAGGTTGCTACGCCGCCTCAAGCCCTCTTGGCTAGTGACCGTAAGGCAAAGAATTTTCGTATGGTGGGCTTGGTAGACAGAATATGATAGGATTTGCAATCTCGAGATCGCACATGAGATTTGGAAAACCTCAAACCTATCATGAGGGTTCTTCCCAAATCAAACAAGTGCGTCAACAGGTCTATAAAGAGAATATAACAAATTCGAGATGCGCCCGGTGAGAGCATCGATGACATTTTCAACGCTTTAACACGTTGATAAATCGGATGAAGGTCGTTGGTATTGAATTTACACACCAAAATGCCATCCATCTCCGGCCGCAATCAACACCGTGGAGTGGGAGATAAAGGCTACCGCCATTCAGAAAATGTCAACTTCTCCGATCCGACCTTGAGTCGCTTCTATAGCAAGCTCAGACTCATGAGATCCGTAAAGTCACCATTCTAAGAAGGGTAACATGGCTTTAGTAGCGCACCCACTCAAGAGAGCCTCGATGGGTCGCTTGAGTCTTCTTCTCGAATCTCTCTTGCTTCTTTATCTCGCAATCCAAGAAGAGGATCTTGAAAGTATTCCGAGCCCGAGATGGCACTTTTGATTAAGAAGTTCACAAGGGCCTACAACAATATGAGGAACAAAAAGAGCGGCCCGTGACTTGTTATGAGTGTGGAGAGCTCTATCATATCCGGCAAATTGCCCTAAGTCAAAGGCAAGAGCAACCACAAGGAAGAGAAGCCACTTGAAGAAGCCTCAAGGGTACAAGTCCAAGTTTGATGTCAAGCTTAAGAAGGTTGTTCACCTGTCTTTGCCGCTCTTGGAGAACAACTTGAGCGATGTGGACTCCAAGTGAGGAGGACAAAGAGGAGGAGCTTCTCAAGACAAGAACAAAGGGAAGGCTAAAGATTTTACCAAAGATGTGCTTCATGGCCGACTCAATGACATCAATGACAATGAGGTACCTCCTTCCTATGATGATCTCTCGCTAGATGTGATAATCTCTTTGAGCAACTCTTGAGTCGATAAGGCTTTAAAACTACCATGGCTAAGAACAAGGACTTAGAGTCACAAGTGGATAATTTAACTCTAGAACTTGTAAATGCTAAGACTCTTGAATCGATGAATGTTCATCTTGCCATGTTCTCGTGACTCAATTCTCTAAATTGCAATCGCTTCATGATGTTGCCTTGCATCAACTTGAAAATGCTAGAACCGAGCTAATTGAATTTAAATCTACTCCTTGTGATAAATGCTCAGAGTCCAAAGAAGTTGGATGCTTCGTAATGTGAAATCTAGCTTTTGCACTTTCGCTAGAACGTGAAAATGAAGTCAAAGATATCTTAGAAGCAAGTAGAGCTAAATATGCCAAGCTTAAGGACAGATTGAGACTTCTACATGTGCTTTATGTCCAGCTCTTAAGCTTGAGGTTGCTAGTTATAAGAAGAGGTCTATGGCTAAAACTTGTGATTCATGTGTTAACTTTAGAAAAGAAATTGCTTACCTTAATGATACATTAGAAAAATTTTCTAAAGGAAAGAAACAGTTAAACATGATCCTTGATCACCAAAGACTCCTTATAAGAACCAGGGTTAGGATACAACTTTGCACATGACAAATCTAAGGGCATTCAAATATTGAAAATGGCTTAGTTGAATTCGATACCCAACCCGCCAAGATTATTTTCAAATCGCAGTTTTGCCCAACCATCTGCTCACCAAAAGGTGCTTTCTCCCAGTGGTACCAAGTACCATTGCACCTATTGCAAGAAGGATGGGCATTTGATTGAATTCTCTGGCGAGGTTGAAAACGCTAAGAAAAATATTGCTAGGATGTCATCTAATCAACCTAGAGCTTTTGTGAGACATGGTAATTTAGAAAGGAAGAAACTGTCTAGGATTTGCTTCACATGCTTCTAGACAGATAATTCTCATGTTAGAGTAACCATTGCTCACAAATGTAATTTCAAATAGAATCAAGGATAGCACTTCGCTTGCATACTACTGCAGATATGTGTCTCAAGATCGGGTTCCCAAGTCATGTTTAACTAACCCCAGATTGAGACACATCGCTCTTCCGTGCCTTGATTTTCGTGATCGCCATGAAGGAAGGACACGTGGTTCGCCGACTCACTGCTCACGCCACATGACCGGAGATTCAAAATGGTTCACCTCCTTCACGCAGGTCGATCGGTGATGTCTTCATCACCTTTGGAGACGATACTCAAGGGCGGATTGAAGGAATGGGATCAATCGGGGTGAACGACAATTTCATCCTAAAAGACGCCGCCTTGTGGACAAGCTCGTTTAATCTTACTGCTCTCACGCACTTCTTGATGATGGCTATGAGACTATATTTAAGAAAATGCTTGTCGGTACTTGATTCACCTGGTGAGCTCGTTTTGGGATTTATAGAGTGCTAGGATCTTTGGAGCCGACTTTTCCGAATCTCTTGTCGGTTCTCTTAAATGTTTGATTACATCTTCTTCTCGAGTTTCGCTTTGGCACCGACGGTTAGCACATTGGGTTTGATCATCCGACGCGAGTTAGCAACCTTGATCTCATGAGAGGTTTGCCCAAACTCAAAGCCGCCAGGATGTTGTATGTGCGCCTCGTAGGCATGGCAAGCAAGTTGCCGCCACACCCTTCAGGACTATGGTCATGACCGACTGACCGTGACAGCTTGCTTCATATGGATACCGTTGGTCCCGCTAGGTTCGGCCAATTGGTGGCAAATGGTACATTCTTGTCATAGTCGATGATTTTTCGAGATACACTTGGGTGTTCTTTCTTGCTTCAAGGATGAAGCTTTTGGTCATTATCATGATCTTGTTCTTCGCTTGGCTTCAACTTCCGTGCCTTGAGAGCGATCCGCAAAGGACAATGGTACAGAGTTCAAGAATGCCTCGCTTGCATCTTTTTGTGCCGAGCGCTGAATTGAGCATCGCCTTCTCTCTCCACACGCCCTCAACAAAATGGCGTTGTGGAAAGGAAGAACGTAACCTTAGTCGAGATGGCTAGAACGATGCTAGATGAGTATAGCACACCGAGGAGGTTTTGGGTCAAGCTATTGCTACTGACTGCCATATTGCAAATCGTGGTCTTCTTGAGACCATCTTGGGCAAGACTCTTATGAGCTTCGATTTGTAGAAAACCCTTTGTTTCTCACTTCGAGTTTTTGGAGTTAAGTGTTTCATTCTTAAGACAGAAATCTAGATAAATTTGAATCAAGGACTTTTGATGGTTTATTTCTAGGTTATCCCGCACATTCGAGGGTTTTCGGTTTTTAATGTTGAAACTAACATTGTCCAGAGACATGCAATGTCACTTTTGATGAGACTAGCCCTCGAGCTAGATCCGACGCTTTGTGTGATACACAGTGACGTAAAGCATTTTTGTGGAGGAAGATGATGACGGCCGATACTTGTCCTCCACCGCCGTTGAGGCTCCCGCCCAAACTCCGTAACTCGCACGACTACTTCACCTTCGGGCTGAGGCTCTCGCCGCATCTTCATCATCGTAGTACCGCGAGGTCCAAGAGATGCCGTTTCCCCAGCGCCCACTTCACATTCGAGGCGCCATCCTCCGGATCGATGATCGGTAATCTTCATGAGCGAGTCACTCGCCCTGTATCACGATCCGAGTCTCTACTCCCATTCTCGCTTGTTGCTTCTTTCAACCCCGCGATATATCACATGCATTATCTCGATTCTAGTCAAGTTAATGCCATGCATGAGGAGTTAGAGAACTTTGAGAGGAACAAGGTCCTGAACCTAGTAGAACCTCCTAGTGGTCATAATGTGATAGGAACCCGTTGGGTGTTCAAAAATAAACAAAATGAGGATGGTTCTGTGGTTAGAAACAAGGCTAGGTTAGTAGCTCTGGTTTTAGCCAAGTTGAGGGGTTAGATTTCGATGAGACATTTGCTCTGCTAGATTGAAGCCATTCGAGACTGCTTGCATTTGTCGCTTCTAAGGGCTTTAGATTATATCGATGGATGTCAAGAGTGCCTTCTCAATGGTTTTATAGAGGAGGAAGTGTATGTTAGGCAACCCTGTGCTTTGAGAATCCCAAGCATCCACATCATGTTTTCAAGCTATCCAAAGCCTTGTATGGTCTTAAGCAAGCCCCTAGAGCCGGTATGATAGACTTAAGACCTTCTCGCTTAAGAATGATTTTGAGATGGGTAAGGTAGACAAGACCTTGTTCATCCTTAGGCGTGGCAATGACTTCTTGGTTGCTCGGGATTTATGTAGATGATATTATCTTTGGTGGTTCTTCTCATGCTCTTGTTTCTAGTTTTTCGAGACCATGTCCGTGGAATTTGAGATGAGTATGATGGGAGAACTCAATTACTGGGCTTCAAATCAAGCAATGCAAGGAAGGGATCTTCATCCATCGACGGCACACCAATGATCCGCTCAAGCGCTCGAGATGGGTGATCGCAGTCGATCGCCACTCCCATGGCGACTTCGATCGCTCGATCCGTGATGAGGAAGGAGAAGCCGTGGATCAACGCGAGTACCGCAGCATGATCGCCCTCCGCACTGACGCCTCAAGACCGACATCCACTTCGCGTTTGCCTCTCGCGCGAGGTTTCGCATCTCCGAGGACTTCTCATCGCCAAGCCGCGCGCATCTTCGTGTATTTACACTTCTACCCTCCAAGATGACATTTGGTTTTCCCGCTTCGCTTTGTCCATTCGGGGTTTTCGATTCGATTTTATGGGGTTCGCTAGATAGGAAGAGTACCTGCACTTGTCACTTTCTAGGCACTTCTTGTATCTTGATCTTCTAGGAAGCCTCTGCTGCACAATCCAATCCAAGCCGAATATGTCGCCGCTAGTTGTTGAGTCGATTTGTGGATGGTGTCCACTCTAAGGATTTTGGGTTGGCATTTGATAGTGTTCCTCTTTCGTGATAACACTTCGCGATTAACATTGCTAAAAACCCCGTGCAACACTCTAGACCAAACACATAGACATTCGCTATCACTTTCTTAGAGATCATGTCGAGAATGTAATACTCGAGTAGATTTTGAGAGAAAGAAAGCCGAATATTCAAGAAAAGGACTAATTAGAAATTGATCCAGAGAAGGACCTAATGGAAAATAGCTAATTAATCAACTGGAGAAGGGGTTAGCAGCGCTTTGTAGACAACTGGGCCGGGGCCTCCGCCCATGTGCGCTCAGCCCACAAGTGGAAGGGGAGGCCGGCCTTAAAAGAGGCCAAAACCCTAGCCGCCTCCCATTTTTCCCTCTCCCCTTGTGCGGCCGCCACCCCTGCTCTCCCTCCCACTTGGGCGCTCCCCTGCCCCTACGCCTCCCATGGTGCTTCCCAGCTGGTCTTCACCCCATCCATTGGCGCCGGCCACCTCGCAATTGGTGTTGCCCCGTTCCATTGTCGGCGATCGTGAAGGAAGAAGAAGGGGAAAACAGTGGGTGCTGGCCGATTCAAGGGAGAAGAAAGGTTCATCTTCTTGGGGGAGTTGATCCACGTCTTCCCACGGGTCTTCAAGGGTAACGACGTGTTTTCCCCCACTGTTTGTTGAGGATTAGAGGCGAAATCGATTATTTGGGTTCAATTGTTTTGCTGTCAGCAGATGTTCAGATCTGTCCAGTAGGATGCGTGGCTGTTTTCGGGTCCTTAAAGTCAGAACTAGAAGTTTTGATCTCCTAGAGAATTGTGGATAATGCTCTTAGCTTTCAGTGGCCGCCAAGAACATCTGATTCCGACATTCGAGTAAAAAGTTATGTTATTTTTAGTGTTTACTGTTTAGAATCCTGACGAGAATCTGCAGTCATCTTGTTTAATAAATAAGAAATTATTCAGTGCCGAATTAGAATTTGGGATCTCCTAGAGAGTTGTAGGTTATCTCGTTACCTTTCATTGCCGACAAGAATCACATCATTTGGACCTCTGTATCAAAAGTTATGATTTTTCTTAGGGGGTCTGTGCTGTGGAATGGTGGTTGCTCTAACAGGTTTTAGTGTTTCGACTTAAGCGTGTAGTTAGAAGAAAAATCAGAGGTGCTCACCATAATGAAAAATGTAGATAATCCTTCCAGCTTTCAGGAAAACTAAAGATCATGAAATTCGGACGAACGTAGAGAAAGTTATGATAATTTCATTGTTGCTGTCCAGAGACCCGACACGAGAATTGATACTCTGTTGTTTGGTTTGGTAGGGCTAGTAAAGGGCCGAATCAGAGAACCTCACCAACTAGGTTTAGAAGGGGAATTCAATAACCTTTTCAGATTGTCCAAGATCAATCCATTTGGATTTCTGTGCATTTAGTTATGATGTTTCGAAGGGGGCTGTTCTCTGGAAAAGAAAACTGACAACTAGCAATAGAGTTGGGGATCGCGTTTAGTGGACGATGTGTTCATTTTGTGTTTATGGTTTTGTTATTAGACTTATATGGTAGCCTTAGCATGTCTCAATTGTATGTCAGTGTGGGTTTGGCTCGGGAGCAGTACCTTATCCTCGACATCCACCTTCGCACGGTTGAGGCAAGTGCATTGTTGTTAAATGGGTGTGATTGATTGGCTATGTTGTGTGCTTTTGATATATGGTTGCATAGCAAGATGGCTTACTTGATGAATGTTTAAGTATGGTGATGGCTCAAATTATGCCTATGTTTTACTGTGGTTCAATGTTGTTGTCTTTTGGTAAGATTGATGATGAATGAGAGATGAGCATTTGCATATTGAGAGCATATTGAGGCTTGGTCACGCGGTGACCAAGCATGTTTCTTTGAGATCCCGTCATGAATGTGACGGGCCGAGATCCTCACTCGTGGAGTGTGGGCTTGAGGTCCCGTTACTTGCGGAGTGCGGGCAATTGGTCCTTGTGCGTGCGCGCACAGGCATGGGTATGCGGCGGCGGTTGCATACTCTGCATTACCGGTGTAATGCACACAGAAAGTTAAAGATAAAGGTTCCTTGAGCATTGCATTTGCATATGAGAAGTTCTATTGTTGATCTCCTTTACATGGATGCTGATGTTATAGTTTCTTTATGTACTTGCTGAGTCAATGGACTCACTCTTGCTTTTATTGTTGTTTTAGGTACCGAGCCAAGAACGACATGCATGGGGAAGTAGTAATCGCTAGTCACACACATGCCACATGAACTAAATAAAGTTGAATGGTCTTCGGATCGTAATTGTTTTTAGTAAATGGGCGAGATGCTCAAAGGTTTATTATATCTTGTGTCTTGAGGTGGTTTAAGTGTAATAATGATGAGTAGTGGAACTTTATACTTCACTGGATTGCTGGAAATGTAGCATATCTTTGATTATCTTTTGATGTCTCTAGATGGTAGTTTGGTTAATTTATGATTCATTTGAATGTTGGAACCTCCATGTAATTAACTTTACAAGGAGGTTCTACAAATTTATTAAGTTTGTTTTGATTAGAATTAGTAGGGTTTGTTTAGTAGCATTCCGTGCTCATGTTGGGCTTAAGGTGTTCTGATTAGTATCGAGCGGGCTTTAGGTCCGTGGTAGTTGAAATATTAAATTGACACACTGTGCACAGTAGGTGGGTTGGGTTTTTGCATTGCATATACGCTCCTGTTATGTTGTATTGTTGATCTCTGTCATGATCTAATATATCTATAATATAATACTATTGTTATCTTGTGTGGGGTTAACCCACGTTTGAGAGGTTGTGGTCGTGGTTGTGACCTTGGGCTTTACTGGCTACACCACCATTCATGGTATAAGAATAGTGAAGTGCTACCTCGGATATCTTAGTACAAGTGTGGTTAGCGAGAATCTTGTAAGAGTTGTTCTCTCTCTTGGGTTTAAATTTGGTTACTCTTATCCAGTTGTGATTGATGTTTTCTCCCGGTTATTGGTTTATTGCGGTTGTGGGTTGTCTTGAAAAATGTTGGTGTGTTTCCATTTGCTTAATTGTTCCATAAAGTAATCGTTGCTCTTCCGATCAATGGGTTCTTCTTGCGGTTGGTGAACTTGGTTGATTGTCAAGTTTGATCTTTACATTGGAATTGTGTCTTTCTCGTTAGAAATCTTGACCCGTTTATTTGCTTGATGATTTGGGCTATGAACATTTCCTATTGCAAGACCTTTAGTACGTGGAGGATTTGACTTTATGTAGCTCTTTTGGGTATGATGAGTGTTGAGGTTTATTGGTTCGATTTTATTAAACAAGATGTTCAACTCTTTAGCGATGTTTTGCTATTGTTAAGTGAGAGGTTATAACCAAGACAATTAATTGTTATGGTATGAGTTATCAACTTATAGTGTGGAACATAATTGGTTTTAACCCAGTTCCTTGGAATTGAAGTTGTTTAAGTCGAGGTTGTCTTCTAGTAGTTCCTGATGAACTGTGAGTAAAGGTATGCTTATACCTACTAGAAATCCGAGATTTATTAAGAAGTGTGAGATATTGATGACTTAGTCTAATCATTAAGATTGTGAAAATTGGTAGATTTGTTGGGTAATATGGAGTAATGTGTTTCAATGGATTAGTCTACCCATTCGAGATGGTTATGTTAAGGATGTGTTGGAACGATGCCTTAGAGAATATCCATTTGGAAATTTTCTCAAACTAGTTACTTGTTGAGCATACATAAATTTCTAGATTGAAACATGTATATGATTAGATGAATGTTGAGGTAGCATCTTGTGAGACCACATTTACGAGGAGATGATATTATTGAATGTCTAATTATATTTTGCCCTAAAACTCAGAGCATAAAGTGGAATGTTAACTTTGTGTTTATAGGTGGTTTGTATTGTAAATAGAAGTAGGACCCTATTTGCATACGTGATAAATATAGTTGTCAAACGTTAATGATAGTTGGTGTGGGTGTTGAGCAACACTAATGGTCAAGTGGATGATTGAATAAGTAGTCTTTGGTAGCATGAACTTGTTAAAAGAGATTTGTTTCAACCTCATAGTTGTGTTTCTTTTGGAGAGGTTATTGATGGGATTTTAATTGGTGACCCATGGTTGCATGATGGTGAAGTTGTCAGATTATAGTATGCCTATGATGAGAGGGTCTTGGTATAACCTTTAATGTGGGTAGTAGATTCCCTCTAAAGAAAATAATAATAATAATAATAAAGGTGGTTGTTGTAGTGAGGTTGAAGATTTTGGTATACTCTCAATTGAGGATGAGATGATAAAGTGGTACATAAGAGTTTGGTGACCTTTTGGGGGCTTTATAATGGAAAAGTAGATGATGGCGATTCGCGTTAAGAATGTATCATTCTTGATGTTAGTAAGATTGTCTGCAAGGGATTGTGACTAGTGAGAAGCGATGATGATTTTCTCTGGGAGTATTACTTTGGTGTTAGCAAGATTGCCAGTAAGGGATTATAATAATATTATGGAATGTATTGTGTAAAGGATTGGATCGCTTGCACGATATGGATTAAGTGAAAATATTTCTAGCTTGCGTATGTGATCTTCGGACCTCTTGTCGATGTGGTAGTGAATTTGTTTTACGCCCGTTTGAGGTTTTATTCTCTACTTGTGGGACGTGTGCCTAATCTTGATCTTATCTTTTGTTTTCGATATCATTATTATTTGATTGTCTCTCTTGAACTTGTTACCACTGTTTGTGGTAATGTTTTCCTTCGTGTTGAATTTTATTTCTTTATGCCTCTCCTTCTAAGAAGGGTTTAACCAAACTGCATTGCAAAGCTCCTTGAGATGTGTATTGGCGGCTAATTAGTAGTGATCTAGTAGATGATTTTGTGAGCCCTTGGGAGTTGTTTGAGAGGCATTGAGTAATAAATAGATTTATTAGAACAGTTCTTGGAGAGGAATTAAGTTAAATAGAATGTTGTCTTTTGAGCCATCGACACGATATCACAACTAGTAGAACCTATAGTAAGAGGTGGCCCAAGATCTTGTGATCATTTTCACATAACATTAGAATCGAAAGTTTGGAATTAGTGATCAATTCATTGAAGTATCGCAATTGGGTACTTGATAAGATTGTGTAGAGAAATTATAATGATCTGATTCATGATGATAGTAGTGTGGAGAAAATTAATCGTTACGTTAATTAATGGGATAGTAGGAATTATTGAGTTTGTCAAGTATGACTCGGCCTCGATGAGTAACCCCATAGGAGTTAGATTATCTTGAAGAATGACTTGGTCAAGAATATAATTATCTTTTGACGTTAATGATTGAGTATGTTTGAATCTTGGTCAATCGGTTTGGGTATTGCGAAGAGGTATATTGCAATTGTGTAATTGGATTGGATTGGTGTGGATTAGAGAAGGTCTAAGATTGGTGAAATAAATCGCCTTTGGCGATTACTTGATTAATAAGGAATGATGATATTAATGAATACGATTATTGTCGAACGTGTGAAATATTAGTAAGCGAATGTGAAGATTTCTTATCCACTAAACGAAACTCATGGTAGGAGATTTAGAGATTAAATTTGGGGCCTTGCATGTTATGCTAGGACCATGGAGATCCAATAATATGTGTAAAGCGGATGAAACAGGCGAATTTTGTATAGTGTGTTGTTTTGGATAGAATACTTTGGGTAAAGTGAATAAATGTGATTGTGGATGAAATTTATATTGAGGAATGTTGAGAATTATTTGTCAAAATAATTCCTTTAGTAGAGAAGTTGATCCGAGTATGTTATTGTGAGATGAAAGAGTCTCTCTACATAGGTGTGGATTTTGTAATCGGTTTGAGCATAGCATTGAAGTTGTCAATTTAATGAAATGCATTAGTGTGAGATGTGATGATTTGAAATCTTTTGGTTTAAGAAAAAAATGAATTCTTACAAGAAAGGTTGAGGAAAAGGTGGTATTCTCGGATAATGAAATGTTCTCTGGTTTTTTTTCTTGGTTTGCACTGATTCTTTTTGTTAAGAAAAGAAAGGAAATGGTTATTTTGGATATTCGAGTGATTTTCGCTTTTAGCTTATGTGGTGTTCTTTGGCATGCTGCCTACTTCGAAAGTGGAAGAGTTTCATGATGAATCTTTTGGTTTTGAATTTAACTCTTTTGGTGGGGAGTTGGTGATGTGTGTTTGTGATGAGAATCCTTGATTTTTAATCGAGTTCTATTGTGCATTCCTAGTGAAAGGAGGTGTCTATTGTTAAAGCGAAGAGATCAATCGAAACAAGGAACAAGAGTTTTGTGTGTTTTGTGCAGGTTGTGTGGTTTGGTACTAAAGGAAAATGTTGGCCTTTGGTACATTGGTTGTTTCTGAAATAGGCGAAGTTTCGGAGAAAGTGGAGCGTGAAGTTTCGTTAGGGCCGTTGGCCACGAGTAAGATCGTGCCTTGAAGCGTGTCAGTTGAGTGACTCATGAGAGGTTGAGATGAGTATTAAGGCGTAAAGCGTTCGTTACGTCAAGGGACGGTGGTCTCATGAGTTCGAGAGGAACCGACTTGGGGTGGAGTCTCGTATGTGGAGCTTTATCTAGTAATGTTCATAGCAGTGCGCCATAATGAATGGTAAATTTTAGCTGGGATTGTTCTTTGGTGCTAGCGTGGGTAGAATTCGGGGTCGAATTTGCTTAAGGGGTAGAATGTAATACTCGAGTAGATTTTGAGAGAAAGCCGAATATTCAAGAAAAGGACTAATTAGAAATTGATCCGGAGAAGGACCTAATGGAAAATAGCTAATTAATCAACTGGAGAAGGGGTTAGCAGCGTTTTGTAGACAACTGGGCGGGGCCTCCGGCCATGTGCGCTCAGCCCACAAGTGGAAGGGGGAGGCCGGCCTTAAAGAGGCCAAAACCCTAGCCGCCTCCCATTTTTCCCCTCTCCCCTTGTGTGGCCGCCACCCCTGCTCTCCCTCCCACTTGGCGCCTCCCCTGCCCCTACGCCTCCCCATGGTGCTTCCCCAGCTGGTCTTCACCCCATCCATTGGCGCCGGCCACCTCGCAATTGGTGTTGCCCGTTCCATTGTCGGCGATCGTGAAGGAAGAAGAAGGGAAAACAGATGGGTGCTGGCGATTCAAGGAGAAGAAAGGTTCTTCTTCTTGGGGAGTTGATCCACGTCTTCCACGGGTCTTCAAGGGTAACGACGTGTTTTCCCCCACTGTTTGTTGAGGATTAGAGGCGAAATCGATTATTTGGGTTCAATTGTTTTGCTGTCAGCAGATGTTCAGATCTGTCCAGTAGGATGCGTGGCTGTTTTCGGGTCCTTAAAGTCGGAACTAGAAGTTTTGATCTCCTAGAGAATTGTGGATAATGCTCTTAGCTTTCAGTGGTCGCCAAGAACATCTGATTCCGACATTCGAGTAAAAAGTTATGTTATTTTTAGTGTTTACTGTTTAGAATCCTGACGAGAATCTGCAGTCATCTTGTTTAATAAATAAGAAATTATTAAGTGCCGAATTAGAACTTGGGATCTCCTAGAGAGTTGTAGGTTATCTCGTTACCTTTCATTGCCGACAAGAATCACATCATTTGGACCTCTATATCAAAAGTTATGATTTTTCTTAGGGGGTCTGTGCTGTGGAATGGTGGTTGGTCTAACAGGTTTTAGTGTTTCGACTTAAGCGTGTAGTTAGAAGAAAAATCAGAGGGGCTCACCATAATGAAAAATGTAGATAATCCTTCCAGCTTTCAGGAAAACTAAAGATCATGAAATTCGGACGAACGTAGAGAAAGTTATGATAATTTCATTGTTGCTGTCCAGAGACCCGACACGAGAATTGATACTCTGTTGTTTGGTTTGGTAGGGCTAGTAAAGGGCCGAATCAGAGAACCTCACCAACTAGGTTTAGAAGGGGAATTCAATAACCTTTTCAGATTGTCCAAGATCAATCCATTTGGATTTCTGTGCATTTAGTTATGATGTTTCGAAGGGGGCTGTTCTCTGGAAAAGAAAACTGACAGCTAGCAATAGAGTTGGGGATCGCGTTTAGTGGACGATGTGCTCATTTTGTGTTTATGGTTTTGTTATTAGACTTATATGGTAGCCTTAGCATGTCTCAATTGTATGTCAGGTGTGGGTTTGGCTCCGGGAGCAGTACCTTATCCTCGACATCCACCTTCGCACGCAGTTGAGGCAAGTGCATTGTTGTTAAATGGGTGTGATTGATTGACTATGTTGTGTGCTATTTGATATATGGTTGCATAGCAAGATGGCTTACTGGATGAATGTTTAAGTATGGTGATGGCTCAAATTATGCCTATGTTTTACTGTGGTTCAATGTTGTTGTCTTTTGGTAAGATTGATGATGAATGAGAGATGAGCATTTGCATATTGAGAGCATATTGAGGCTTGGTCACGCGGTGACCAAGCATGTTTCTTTGAGATCCCGTCATGAATGTGGCGGGCCGAGATCCTCACTCGTGGAGTGTGGGCTTGAGGTCCCGTTACTTGCGAGTGCGGGCAATTGGTCCCTGTGCGTGCGCGACGAGCATGGGTATCGTGGCGGTTGCATACTCTGCACACGGTGTAATGCACACGAAAGTTAAAGATAAAGGTTCCTTGAGCATTGCATTTGCATATGAGAAGTTCTATTATTGATCTCCTTTACATGGATCCGATGTTATAGTTTCTTTATGTACTTGCTGAGTCAATGGACTCACTCTTGCTTTTATTGTTGTTTTAGGTACCCGAGCCAAGAACGACATGCATGGGGAAGTAATCTGCTAGTCACACACATGCCACATGAACTAAATAAAGTTGAATGGTCTTCGATCGTAATTGTTTTTAGTAAATGGGCGAGATGCTCAAAGGTTTATTATATCTTGTGTCTTGAGGTGGTTTAAGTGTAATAATGATGAGTAGTGGAACTTTATACTTCATTGGATTCTTTGGAAATGTAGCATATCTTTGATTATCTTTTGATGTCTCTAGATGGTAGTTTGGTTAATTTATGATTCATTTGAATGTTGGAACCTCCGTGTAATTAACTTTACAAGAGAGGTTCTGCCGAAATTTATTAAGTTTGTTTTGATTAGAATTAGTAGGGTTTGTTTAGTAGCATTCCAGGCTCATGTTGGGCTGGGGTGTTACAAAAAACTAGAAAGAAAGGTGTTTCACCTATCGCTCAACTTGCAGTCGTACGAACTGCCCATGATACTGAGGGTAATTCTTGTACCCAAGCCCTCGAGCGCTTGACAAGCTGGTCGAAGACTCGAGTTTTGATTCCCTGCATTATTTGGCCGTTCGCTCTCTCGACCGCCCCATTGCTTTAGTACCCAACTCGTCGCAAAATTCCAGAAATTTTACGCTCAAAAATTGCTTACCATTATCTGTGATTATTCGACTGGGTACTCCAAACCGAGTTATCACGCATCTCATCATGAACCTTTTCTTTGCTTAGTTGTTATCCCATCCACGAGTTAGCTTATATCCATTTTGTGAATGTATCGATAGCCACAAAAAGGAACTCGAATTCGCCTGGAGCTCTGGGTAACGGTCCTAGGATATCGAGACCCTAGGTCGCAAAAGGCCAAGATAGAGGAATTGTTTGTAATGCTTGAGCTGGTTGGTGTATTTGCTTGCTATGAAACTGGCATTGTACAAATTTTTTAACTAGCTCCTTGGCATCGTAAAGGGTTGTTGGCCAGTAGAAACCTTGTCGAAAGGCCTTATCGACCAGCGTTCTGTAGGAAGCATGAGTCCCACAGATGCCTCCGTGCATGTCGTGAAGAAGTTTTAACCCTTCGCTCTGTGGAATGCATCACATGAGCAACCCTTGAGTACCTCGTTTGTAGAGTACTCATTCGACCAAAGTATATATTTTGCCATTTTGGGATAATCGATCTGCCTCGAGATCATCGTCGGGTACAGAACCCATCTGAAGATACTCGTAGATGGGAGTCATCCAGGTATCCTCGTATTCTAGAGAGGCTGCCTCAATAGGAGGTGTCTCTGGTTCTTCAACCAGGGACGACTTCTGGAGTTGCTCCAAGAAGACTCCTTTTGGTACTATGGATCGGGAAGAAACTATACGAGCAAGTTGGTCTATGAGGAAATTATCCTTTCGAGGGATAAATTGTACCTCAAAACCAATAAAATGCTTTTCAAGCTTTCGGACTTCCGATAAGTACCGAGATATTGTCGGATTAGAGCACTAGTACTCTTTTTGGCTTGATTCACGACTAGTTGAGAGTCTCCTCTCATGAGTAGTCGGCGAATCGAGAGCGCTTTTGTAGCTCGTATGCCAGCTAGCAAGCCTTCGTACTCTGCCACGTTGTTAGTGGCCTGAAAGTTTAATTGTATGGCATACTTAGGAGATTTCGGGACCATGCGAGCCACTTAGAGTAAGTGACCTGTCAAAGTACATCATCCACTGGTCGTGGGAATCGTACTAGGGATCCTGAACAGGTTCAGGATTTGTCCATTCGGCGACAAAGTCACCCAAGATTTGGGATTTAATGACCGTTTGGGACATGAAATGGATGTCGAACTCCCAAAGCTCGACTGACCATTTTGCCATACATTGTTTCCCTATGGCATGGGGACCGGGATTTATTTAACTCGTAATACTTTAGCAAGCATTACCAATTAAATGTTGAGACATGTATAGATTTCGTATACATACCCCGATACAAACATAAGCATCAATTCCATTCATCACATAGAACCAAAACATTCAGACGGAGAAAAGACATACATTAATTAAGCGAGTCACTACAAAGGGGGCCTTTCAGCCAAATGACAATAAGCACAAAAGTAAATAAGCAATGAAACAAAGCGCCATAAGATGGCTGAACTAAAGAGCCAAGGTGTGCCTTTACCACAAGGCAACCGACCAGGACCGCTGGCTACTCGCTCTCCCAACCCAAGCACATCTCGCGAAGTACCTTGGCTTATGAGCAACCTCCTCTGCAACAAAAGATTAGCATGCAAAGCATGTGAGTACATCAACTTGTACTCGCAAGGCGGCGTGTGAGATAACGAGAACTACAATGACTATATATGCAGTGTTTAATTGGAGGCCATGTGGTTTATTTAAGCACAAAGCAACGTTTATTTGCAATAATGTAATACATTTAAAAGCAAGTTTACAATTCATTTTTAAGGGTTCAAAATAATCACTGGCGACCAAGTATCAGAAATAAAAGAGCACCAACACTGGAAGTGACTCCCAAAGTCACCACAACAATAGCATGAACTCCCGTTCATACCACCCGTCAAGTTTTAAGTTTTTAAGCAGGTTATAACACTAGCTCTTGAAAAGCTTACCCAAGCGCGTCCATAACCTAGGGCGAGGCTATTCGAATAGATTTATCCTCGCGGTGGTACCACTTTACCCACACTTGCATCGCTTTAAGCCACATGATTCAGCCCACTACCGTAGGTAGGTAAGGCGCGGCTAAGTCCTACGAGACTTTTCCAATATTGTGTACTAGGCACGACCGCTCGTATGGACCGAAATCCATACGCTACGTTGCCCAGCCGAAAAGACAAGCGCCACAAAGGCCCACTTTTTCGGACAACTACAACTCCCAATCAACAAAACCACCGCCACCCGCCCTAGCACACGCCAAAGTACTCGGTCAAGAGGGTTCCATATGCCCCTAGTGTGGTTAGTACGCAAATAAATGTGAGTAACGGGACTCACAAGATGCTCGGTCCTTAATTTGCACCAATCCGATCAAGAAAGAATCACACCAACATACCATTGTGTCAATGAAACCAATTTTCATTTTTAGTTTTGTTTTTAAATGGAGCAAAATTTCAGGGCACCAAACACCAAGTGTTGGATAATAAGAGTAATAGTAGTTGTGTGATCCGGACCACGACGAGTCGATGGGACACGACACTAAGCAATAACACGTGACTACTAAGTGATGAGGGCCCCACCATGAACCCTAACCACAGCAAATAACCTAGGCTCATGTAGTAGAGGAATAAACATTTAGCTACTGAGGATGCAACGATTTCTAACCATAATTTAACACAAATTAGCAATGCATACATACGATTGAAGCAAAGTATTAAACTTTTGAAAATAATAGGATTAAGGATATGATCAAATGGCTGCTGTTGCTCAAGAGGTTGCTCTGATGTGCTATCGGGCTCAACGGACTCTTAGTCACCTAATCGCATAAGCGAATACACGGCAAAAGAGCAATAAGGCAACAAACCCTAATCACAAAATTTGAGCAAAAAGCAACCAAAAGACACAAAATTATACACAAGGTAAAACCAGCACCTATCTAGACATAGAAGGAAAAACTCAATTTGGATTTTTGGAGCAAAAGATATTAAGGAAATAGCTATTTTCGGCCATTTTTATTTTACTGTAGCAAAAATATTTTCCTAATGATTTTGGAGCTGAAATTTTTATGGTAGCTAGCTACTAGAGTGATAGCCCATATAAAATTTCAGGTCATTTGGAGTTATATTGCAAAAGTTATGATTTTTATGATTTAAAAGGGTATTAAAACTAAATTTTAGTCCTTATGATTTTAACAACAGTAGAATTTATGAAACTAATTTTCCTAGCAATTAGACTATCAGAGGAAACTACTCCCATTGGATTCATACAAAATGAGCTATAGATAAAAGATATGCATTTTACAAGTTTGTTAAAAGTTCTGAAAAATAGTATTAAGTTCACTTGTTTACTATTTTTGAAAATGGTTTCAGGTTTGATCATAGCCTGAAACTATTTTTATAATTAATTTCAAGTTATATGTAAGTTAACAAAATTGGAATCATCTAAGTTGG
The DNA here is from genome assembly GCA_036346255.1 of Ampelocalamus luodianensis. Taxonomy (NCBI): domain Eukaryota; kingdom Viridiplantae; phylum Streptophyta; class Magnoliopsida; order Poales; family Poaceae; genus Ampelocalamus; species Ampelocalamus luodianensis. Next base: position 208,737 of record JAYEVH010000558.1, read on the forward strand.
AGCTAAGACGACAAAGATATGAAAATGAGAAGGCACTAACATTTTTTGTTTTGAGACTTGGCCAAAACCGAAAGTTTTCTACTCATAACGACGTGGACGCATATGAGCCGTTGATTCGAATCGGACGGCTCAGATCGTCCGGGAGTTCGCGCTGAGCGAGGCGGGGCGGTGACCGCTCATCTCGAGATGGGCGGCCCGCAGAGAGCCACGTCGCCCGGCTGCTGCCGCTCGTCCAACAGAGCCGAGCGAGAACTCGAGCTCGCCGGGCGTGTCGCCGCGAGGAGCTCGATCGAGGTCGGAAGGAGCTAAAATCGACACCATCGCTATTGCGCGCCGGATGGCACCGGCGACGAGGTTAATGGTGGCGACAGCGGCGCGGCGAGGCGGAGGGGTGTGCTACGGCCAAAGCGAAACAAAGAACCGCCGGCTACGCGCAAATGGGCGAGTGCACAAGCTAAAACGAGGTCCTAAGGACTTAACGCGACCAGCGGAGACCAAATGGTAGCGGCGGCGAGCCGAGGCTAACGACGGCGGCGCGCGACGCAACAAGGAACCACGCCATGGTGCAAGAAAAGCGAAAAGAGGAGGTGCTTGCTTACGGGACCTCGGGAAGATGATGGCGCTGCCGACGGAAGCAGGAGGCCCGAGGCGATCGGCGGCGAAGACCAGGTGGCGATGCTAGGAGGTCCGACGGTGCAAAGAACTGGGAGACATTGAGCCCCAATGAGTGGTGGCACTAGATGAGGAGGCACCAGGATGCTCTCGGAGCAAAAGATCGGGAGGAGGAAGCCCTTACTGGACTTGAGAGCGAAAGGGCACCGCGGCGCCGAGGGAAAAACTCAAATCCACGAGGTTCCTTCCTCGGTCACTGAAATTGGATGAGCGTAAGCTCACCAAGGGTGAGAAGCGAGCGGGACAACGAGAGGGGGCACGAGATCCTTTGGAGCACAAGCTTCACTCGGAGCTCCAAGCTTGGCAATGGCGGCCGACCAGCGATTGGGGCGCTTGAGGCTCTCGGTGCTCGGGGTGCAAGCGAGGAGTGCGGAAGGGCGAAGGGGGTCAGCGAAGGGGCCGAGGGCTTAAGAAGCGTGGAGGACCAAGGATCAGCGGTGGCTCGCCTCGGTGCTGCCCCGCGAGGTCGCTGCGAGCGGCGGAGCGGTGAAAAGCCGGCAACGACGACTTCGGAAGCGCGCTCACCGGCAAGCATTAAATGCTCGGCGACCGTTGGCGGGGAGCGCACGAGGTGACGCGACGGAGGACCCCATGCTCCGGCTCGCCACGCTCGCGAGGCGGGAGGCGAAGGAAGGAGCGACGGAGCGCCGCCGATTCTCATCGGACGGCTCACGCACGTACCGCCGCCGCGCGTTGGCTAAGCAGATCGCACGATGGAGATCTAACGGCTAACACCGAGCCACGTCGACGAGTCCATCACCGAGTGCAGATAGCTTAAGTGACTCGTCGAGCCAATCGGCTCGAGCCCAGTCGAGTTCTAGCCCGAGGAACGGCGAACTCGGTTTAGGTTTTGATTTTAGGCTGGATTTTTGGAGGATTTAATTGGGTATCAAACGAACTCCAAATTTGATGAAATTTTAACTGAAGCTAACTGGTTAGATGATTGAACTCCCTAAAATTTTCAGAAGTTTTTGTGCATCATATTTTATGTTAGAAATTCCAGAATTGATAAACTGGGTTTGACCAATTTAAAATGGGTTTGACACGAGCCAAAATGACTCAAACAAACTCTAAAAATGCAGGAAAATTCGGGGTGCACAATACCACCCCAAGAATTTATGATAAAAGTTTGAAAGGTTTTGGACTGAGACAAAACTCAAAATGTTTTTGACTCGAGTTAAACTATGAATTTTGAATGTTCAATTTATGAACTTTCTTTACAAGAAATATAAGAATAGTTCTAAGAGGTTAAGATGTGTGAAAAGTTTCAACATGTACACATTTTGATACATTTGAAACATGAACCCAGTGTTAGGTTACAATTGAAACACACTTCTTATTTTAATGATTCTGGTCATATAAGCGCTCTCAAGGGAAACTCGAAAGATGCACTAGTTTGTGCGCTTGAAAATAATGTCGCGGTTTCCTCGAAGACATGAGGTGGGCATATAGAAGTTTTTGGACCTGAGGGTAATGCTCCTTAGGCCCGTGTAAAACTTCACTAACGTAGTAAACTGGTCGTTGTACGTTTTCAAGTTCTACGACTAGTACTGCGCTCACTGCCTATAGCGTGGCAGCTAGATAAATTAAGAGTGCCTCTCCTGGTTTCGGAGAAACCAGGACAAGAGCACTCGTAAGATACCTCTTGACATCCTCAAAGGCAGCATTGCCTCTTCTGACCACTCGAAACCCTTGTGCTTCCTTAGAAGTTTAAAGAAAGGTAATCATTTTTTTCCCAATCGTGCGATGAAATGACTCAAAGCCACCATGCATCCTGTGAGTTTCTGGACTTCTTTTTTCGTGGTCGGGGGGCGCATTTTTACGATGGCCTTTATCTTTTCAAGATTTGTTTCGATTCCTTGTGTAGAGACTAAGAATCCAAGCAATTTTTCTAAAGAGACCCTGAACACACACTTCTTGGGATTAAGTTTCAAGCGGTGCTTTATGAGGTTGTCGAATGTTTCTTGCAAGTCTGTGATATGATTAAGTTGTTTGCTGCTTTTTACGACTAGATCATCAACATAGGCTTCCAAATTTCGGCCTAGTTGAGGTGAAAAAGTCGTTTGCATCAAACGCTGAAAAGAAGCTCCAGCATTTTTTAAACCAAACGGTATTTTGACATAGCAAAATATTCCGAATGGTGTAATAAACACGGTCTTTTCTTCATCTTCTCGACACATATTGATCTGATGGTAACCAGAATATGCATCTAAAAAACTTAACATTTCACAACCAGCAGTAGAATCAGCCAACTAATCGATACGAGGTAAAGGGAAATCATCTTTTGGACAAGCTTTATTAAGATCAGTGAAGTCTACGCACATACGCCATTTGCCGTTTGACTTCCTAACCATTACAGGATTAGCCAACCACTCTGGGTGATTGACTTCTCTTATAAAGCCTGCCTTAAGTAGCTTGTCCAATTCTGACCTAATAGCATCTCGTCGATCAGGGGCAAATCTCCGTAACTTTTGTTTTATGGGTACTTTATCAAGCCGTAAAGCTAACCTATGCTCGATCACTTCCCTAGGGACTCCGGGCATATCGGATGCTTGCCACACGAAGACATATGCGTTTGCTCGGAGGAATGTGATGAGGGTGTCTTGCTACTTGGGGTCGGAAGAATCCCCGATGCGAACAGTCTTCGAGGGCTCCTCCGCGTCCATAGGAACCTCTTTGACTTGGTCGTTCGGCTTTGGTGCAGCTTTAGGCTTCGACTTGCTAGTCAAAGGCGACTTTCTTCTCAAGCTGGTATCTGTCCAACCATCTTGAGGGACCGACAATCGCAGGAATGCGCCATCTTCTTGTCATAATAAATTGTGATCACCCCTTTGGGACCTAGCATCTTAAGACATTGATACCCATAGTGAATAGCTATTAAGAATTTTGCCAAAGTTGGTCGTCCGAGTATGGCGTTATATGTCGTATCAAAATCCACCACATCAAAGGAAATCTTCTTTGTCTTGAATTACTTGGTGAACCAAATATTAAAAGAAGAGAAACTTTGCCAATAGGTTTGGCCAAAGATCTCAGTACGATTCCATGAAAAGAGTATTGTACCAATCTTACCTTAGTCCTGGGTACCTGCATCTCGTCCAGGGCACTCCTAAATAGAATGTTTAACGAGCTACCACCATCAACCAAAACTCGATTTACTCGACAGTTGTTAATGGTGGGTTCAACCACGATCGAAAATCGACCTAGTCAAGTCGAAAGGATCAGGCAGTCACCCTTCTTGAAAGAGATGGTGACTTCTGACCACTTTGGCATCTTATTGATAAGAGGAGAGTCGATTGAGTTTACCTCGTGCTCGATAGCCTTAAGCTGTCACCTTGACTCGTATGTCGATGATCCCCTATAGATGTGATCGATAGTGTGCTGTGGATCCTGAAACGGCATCTCCTTATCGTCATCCAACTCCTTTCGGCCACTTGTTTGACCTACCTATTCAAGAGTAGGAAGCGGCCCTTTCGAGTAATAGTCCTCGAGTTTTCGTAGAAAAACTCAGCAGTTGCGAAGGTCATACCCTTCTTTTTTGTGAAAAGGACACCACCTGGGTTTGTCATTCTTCCGATCGGGGCGCTTACCTTTGCCTCGGTCGGAATTCTGTTTGAGTTACGTGGCTCCTTGTCGCTTACGGCCAAGACCTCCTTAGAACAAGTGGCTGGAGATTTATGTCTCTTCGCCTTGTTCTTGGATTTCTTAGTCCTTTTGTCCTTCTTCTTACTACTCTCGCCTGCATCTTGAGGAACGTTGTCCTCTCGATCAATAGTGTTGTTCCACTCGACTGCTTCAACGGCAGTTGCATATCTATCGGCCATTTCGAAGAGTTCAGCGATAGTGGTAGGAGGATTCAAAGTGATGTCTTCCATTATCCTTCTACTGCGGACTCCCTACTTGAAAGCTCTAATAACAGATGAGTCAGAAACCTTCGGAATGGAATTACGAACCTGACTAAAACGCCTAATGAATTGACGCAGAGTTTCATGATCGTTCTGTCTCATCCGGTGCAAGTCATCCTCCTTTCCAGGACGGTTGTAGGTGCCCTGGAAGTTCGCCAATAGAAGGTCGCAGAGGTGTTACCATGAGTAGATCGACTCGAGTGGCTGGTTTAGTAGCCATGATCGAGCAGACCCTTCGAGTACAATTGGAAGGTAATTTGCCATTACATGCTCTCCTCCTCCTGCTACTCGGATAGCTGTTGTGTAGATTTGAAGGAATTTAATGGGATTTTGGGTTCTATCGAATTTCTCCATGTTCGCTGGTCGAAAATGAGGTGGCCAGCAAACTGCTCGGAGATCGAGTGAAAATGCCCGACATCCGGTAATCACTTCTTGGCGCCTTCTTTGCAGGAAAGAAGGGTTAATGTCACCAGGTGATTGTACTCGACGATACCGAGTCACAGGTGGACTTCACCTATAGTAGGCCTCAGTCTTACGAGGGAAATACTCCTCGTATTTCGTCTGCTATCGCAGATTTCGACCCTGGAGTGGTGAGCGATCACATCTCCTGGGAGCTTGTCGATCTTCATATGTTCGAAGAGCCTTCCTCAAGTCAGGACAGCAACGCGATCGATAATCATGTCGATCCCCATGCAATGAGTTGATCGAACGACTGGTAGATGATGGAGTCATACTGCTACAACTTTCGGAATAATGTCGACGAGGACACTCGAGTTTTGCCATCGTATTCTTAAGCCTTCGTGCGATCTCTTCGGCGAAGAGATCGTAACCTGGTGCTCGAGCAAGCTCTCGAGTTGGATTCTCAAGCAAGTCATTGATGTGTTGGAGCTCCTGACCTTCCTCCGACTGATAATGAGCTGTAACATCCCAAGTTTTAGACTTGTGTTTCAAATGTAAGAAAATGAGGGGAAATTAAAAACTTTACTTACATCTTGTATTTCCTGTATGCCTGGGCATTTGTTGTAAAGAAGTTATGGGAATACAAAAGTCACAAGTCGTTTTGGCCACATCTTATTCTTCTTAGACATTCTTGTTCCATCTTGTGTTAATCTCCTGAAAATAATTTTCTTAAATTCTTGGGTTGATGTGTAGCCCCTCTGAAAAATTTCACAATTTTTAGAAATTGTTTGAATATTTTTGGAGGTCAGTCAAACCTATTTAAATTCTGGTCAAACATTAGCCCAGCACCTTGTAGAATTTTTGGAGGAAAATGTATAGCCTAAAAACCTCTGCAAAATTTACACAAGGTCAATGACTCAGCTGACAAGCTCCTGTAAAAATTTCATAATTTTTGGAGTGAGTTTGCTACCTCCAATAAATCCCCAAACTTCAGATCAGTTTAAAACCCAAATTCAGGTCTGACTCGCACTCGAGTCAGACCCAGCCATTGGACTCGGTTGAGCCGGCCCTCTAGACCTCCTCAGGCTCGCTCCCCTTGGGCCATTGGATATTCATCGGTGCCTCGAGACCTCCCACCGATCGAGGAGCTCTTGGCGCTCAGCTTAGGGTGGTCAAGCCCATGGATATCCATCCGGCGGATCGACGACCTCCCGGGACCTCCTCGCGCGAAGACCTCCTTCGCCTCGGAAATGGGGCGTCGGGACCACCCCGAACGCATCTGGTATGCCTAGGACCTCCTCTGCCTTGGCCAATCCGGGACGTCCAGGACCTCCCTCGGCCCTGTTTTTCTTCCTCCCGACCTCCACGAGGTGCAGTCGTCATGGTTTTCACGCGCTTTGCGTGTGTGAAGTCGAGCGGTTGGGAGCGATGGCACATCACTTTTGGTCCTTCCCAACGCCTCTTTCTACCATGCATTAATTGTTTCAAAGCTTTACCCTAAAAGAAGTCATCCCCTACCTGTCCTTTTCAAATCTAGCAAGTCCATGGCAGGAGCATGGACTTTGTTCACAGTGGGACTTGTCCACACCTTTGTCCAAGCTCCCCGGCTTTATCTAGCTCAAGGCCCTCCTCAATTTCTTTTTCCTACTCTTGGTTGCTGCTTGGACTCCCTCGGTTGTGAGTGTGAGCCCCGAACTTGAGCACCCGAGAGCACCACCCTCCCTGCCATCATTGTCGACTTTGGAGCTCCTTGTAGGCCTCCGAGCTCCAGTGGTCCCAGCAACATTCTGGCCTTTTTCACTATCATCTTGATCACCTAGGGCTTGCTCTAACTTAGCTCGGTTCACCATTGCAGAGGTGGACAAGTTGGGGAGCTGCTTTTCGTGGTCGAGATCATCTTCTTCTCCATCGCCGGCAAGCACTTCATCGCCGGACTTCGTCGACCTTCTCCAAGCTCCTCCGACCACCCCGGTCCCCTCTCTGCCCTCAGGTGCCCATTCCTTAGCTTTGTTAATGTTTTCTAGAGCTCGTGTAGTTTCGTAGTTTGCCGTTTTAGCCTTCCTAGTCTATCTCCGGCTCGCCGACGTTCAAGGCCGTCGCCGCCGTCGAGAGTGTCTCCGGTAGGTCCGTGGCACTATTGTGAGCATATCGGTGTCCCTGGTTCTCGCTGGCGCGGTCCCCATCGCCGGCGGTGAGCTTTTCTTCAGCTCGGGCGTTTTGCCGTGTCGTACTCGGACAGGATCTGTAATCTAATGATTGGCATTAATGTTGTCCGAGGTTGCTCATTAATGCTGTCTTGCCGGCAAAACGCGCGTGCCTTCTAAGTCCCCGACCTCCTAGGTGTAATTGTAGCCGTTAAAGATCACCCCAAGTTAGATGTGTGCCGTAGAGTGTTTTCTGTGCAAATCCTAAGTCCCAGGACCTCCTAGGGTAGATCTCATCCGTTGAGGACCTCCGTGGGTGAAGTCTTGACCGTAGGATCCTTCTCTGTAAAAATCCTAACGTCCAGACCTCCCTCCGCGTCGATCTGGACCGTTCAGGACCTCCTCCGTGAAGATCTTAGCCGTCCAGATCTCGTTCGTTTAAACTCTGCCCTTAAAGACCTCCCCGCGTAGATCTTGACCATCCATGACCTCCCTCGGTGAGATCCCAACCGTTCAGGACCTCCCCCGCGAGATCTTGACCGCCCAGGACCTCCCTCGTGTAAATCCCAACCGTTCAGGACCTCCTTCGCTCGATCATGACCGTTAAGACCTCCCTTGCGAGATCTTAGCCGTTCAGGATCTCCCCCTGGAGATCTTGACCGTCTAGGACCTCATCCTTTAGATCCGTAGCTTTAGAACCTCCTCCTCAGGTCTAAACCGTTAGATTTAGATCTAACGGGCTAGACCTCCCTCCGTAGATTTAGCCTTAGGACCTCCCTTAGAGGTCGTGTCGCCGATCTTGATCGGCGGTCCCGACCACCTCTAGCGCGAGGACCTCCTCTCGTGTCTTGCTTGTGCATGCACTGGTCGTGGCCGTTGGATCTAATCTCAACGGCCCAGACCTCCCCAATGCGGAAGAGGTCTCTCGATGCGCTGTACTTCTACTCGTCGGGACCGTTGGATTCGATCTCAACGGTCCAGACCTCCCCTGGGCGCGACGCGTGGTGCGCTGTGCTTCGAGGTCCGTAGCCGTGTGATGAAGGATCGACGGCCACGACCTCCCCGTTTCCTTCAATTCATTTGGACCTCCCCCGAGAGCTGGTTTTCAAAGTCTTTTAAATGTTCAGAATTTCAATTGTGCATATCTTTGTCATTTCAGCTCCTTTTTGAATGATTCCAGTTGCTTTAGCTCTGTTATAGAATGAACTCTAACCTGAGAATAAATTTAGGCACTGTTATGTAGCAGAAAAGGATATAAATTGCATGATCTTGTTTAGTGAAAAAGGTTTTCTAGAAATTCATTGAAAATTTGTAAAATACATAACTTTTCGTCGGTAATTCCAAACTTAGCAAACTCAACTTGATAAAATTTATCTGTAGACATGCTTTAATATGAACTAGGCCTTGTCCTTATTCATATTCCTGAAAAGTGATATATGCTAGTTTTACAACTTCAAAAAATCATAACTAATTCATTATAACTCCAAATGATGTGAACTCAACTTTGCTGTTCTTAGGGTGACCTTAGCTACCTACCATAAAAATTTCAGATTCCAGATCATTCTAGAAATTTTTGCCATGAACAGTAACCGAAATTAATTTAATTAGGATTTTTCAGGCTGAGAGAAATTAGTTTAGCCATAACTTTTTCATGCTAAGTCCAAATGAAGTAATTCTTGTTCCTAAAATTATCTAAAATCAACCTCTAGCTGCTGTGTAAATTTCATGAGATTTGGATGTCTTTTGCTGTTGAGTTTTGTTTGGTGTTCTTCGTTCTTATTGGTTTTATCGCATTTTCGCGTTAGGTTCCGAAGATTATATTGAACCTGAGAATCCTCCTCTGCAGCAAGAGAAATTCCAGCGAGGCAAGCAGTTTGATCATGTTAATCCCTGTATTTTTAAGTATTTATGTTGTTTGCAAATTCTATGTATGCATTGCTAGTTTGTGTTAAACTATTGTCGTTAGTTTACCTAGTAGATGCATTTCCTTAGGCAAATGATTATCCTTTACTACCATGAGCCTAGGTTATTGTTGTGATTAGAATTCGTGGATGAACTCTTGTCACTTAGTAGTTTTGCGGATTAATTGCTTAGCCATGCTTAGCTTCCGGTAGAAATGGGCGGTTATCGACTTGTCGATAACCTTGATCACACAAATACTCACTATGTATCTATATTTCGGCTTGATGCTATGTTTAATTGCAAAAACCAAAACTAAAAGTAAAAAGATTTGGACTTGGGCACAATGGTAAGGCGGTGTGATTTAGGTGTGTGGAATGGTGCCCAAGTCAATTAAGGACCGAACATCTTGTGAGTACACATTATCAGAGCAATTTGTGTGTGCTAACCACACTAGAGGGTATGGGACCTCTCTTGACTTAGTACTTTGGCGTGTATTGGCGGGTCGCAGGAGTCGCGGGAGGGATGGTCTTTGGGAGCATTGTAGTGTCGAAAGGCTTCCGTGATGGTTGGTTGTCTTTCGACTTGCAATGTAAGCGTATGGGTTTCTATCCATACGAGCGGCTCGTAGTTAATGCACCAGTTGGAAGCGTCTCGTAGGATTTAGTCGTGTGGCATACCTTGAAAGTGTGCTTTGTGGTTTAAAGCGATGCCAAGTGTTGGTACATTGGTACACCCTGCAGGTTAAAACTATTCGAATAGCCTCGTCCTAGGTTATGGACACGCTTGGTTAAGCTTTTCAAAAGTTAGACTACAACCTTTTAATTAAAACTTGATGGGTGGTACGAATCGGGGATTCATGCTATGTTGAGGTGGCTATTGGGATAGTCACTTCCAGTTAGTTACTTGTATTTATTATTAAATTCGCTATTATATTCAACATCAAAACAGATTTGCAAACTTGCTTTTAAATGTATTACATTATTGCAAATAAAGTTGACTTTGTGCAAAATGAGACATATAACCTCCACTTAAATAAGCCTGCATGTAGCATATGAATAGGTCTGCTATTCCACATGTCAGTCTTGCGAGTACCTTAGTGTACTCAGTTGTCTTGCTTAAATGTATTTGTTGCAGAGGAAGAAGGTGAGCTCGAAGGGCCTCACTTTTGTGAGCTGTGTTGTGGTAGCTTGCGGGGCGACTAGCTTGGCGGCCCGGTCGGTTTCCTTGTGGGTTGGGTTGGCTAACCGGTCGACTTTTGTTCTTAGCCATCTTATAGTGCTTTTGCTTCCGCTGTCATTCTTGTATATTGTGCTATTTGGCCGGTCGGCTCTTTTGTAATAACTTTACTTTATGTATGTCGTTGTTGAACTTAGTATTAATGTTGTATGGAAATGATGTATAATTTTGTGATGATGAGCATGTGCTGCAATTCTGGGAAGCACATGTCCATCGAGGCTTTGGATATTTGATTAGTAATGCTAGAACCATATGGAGGTTAAGTATTACTAGCTAAATACCCGGGTCCTCACATGAGCGCACCTAGGAAGATTTTTCTAGGTCACTATTTTTCTCTGTCGAGTTGTTTCAGGATCACCCATACCAGAATCTTGAGTTGGTTTCAGTGGAGTGCGAGAATATTGAGGATTTCCCACACGCTCATCAGGGTGTTCACCCCGTTCGTCAGCAGTGGTGCTCTTGCCATTGCCACGAGGAGGCATAGTGTGTGCCCGTCGAGGAGCATCATGAGTCCTACTTCTGGGAGAATGATCCTTATTAGAGGGAATGACAAAGACCTCCCGTTGAGGATCTCCACTTGCGCTCGTGACCTCCTCGCTTGAGGAGTAGTCCAGAGACACCATCTGGCGACTTGGAGTAAACCCCTCCAGGAAGGGGAACTCCGGGTTATAACCGTCTCCGTTCGCAGGTGTGCCCTGCGATGGGATGATCGAACTTGCAGGAAAAGCGTGTTTGATCCCCTCCTCCGCGGAATTAACCAGAGCGAGAGGACAACTAAGTGTCAATAAAGCTCTAGAATGATGGCTTCCATAACTTGTCACGCTAGGTCGTACTACCTTAAGGGGACTCGAACACTCGGAGGAAAAACTCTCGTCGTGTTGTGAGTCTGTCTTGAGGCAATCCTGTTTGTCGTCGAATTGACCCTTGCCCCCTAAGAAAATTGGTCCCTTAGCTGGGCGTATCGTTGTGGGGGATAAGAATCCCTCCTCAACTCCGCCGGTGGTGTGGTCTCCGAGATCTGATAGAAGATCTCTAGAGGCGGCAATACCATCAGATGATTCGATACTCGGCTCGTAATTGAAACCGGCATCCATGTCGACATTTGCGTAATTGGCCAAGTCGAACCAGTTCTCCTCGTTCCACTCTCCTGCCATGGAAGCATCAAAGAGGAAAGAAAAACTGTTGACAAGGAATTACCAGAAGATCCCCACGGACGGCGCCAACTGTCGGTGTTTTAGAACCGATCTTACGCAAAGATTGTTTGATTCGGGGGGTCTCCACAATTGATCACGCAGACAGGATGGACATGGGGATTTTTATACAGGTTCGGGCCTTCTCCAAGGAGAATAACAACCCTACTCCTGTGTGTATTGTATTGTGTATACTGGTTACAATCAGTGGAAAAGACTTAAGCTAGTGCCGCTACTGATTGCCCTCTGTTCTCTTTCTTTTTCCCATTTCTCTCTGACTGAAGCCTTTTTATAGTACGTAAAGAAGTAGTCGTTCCAGGTCAAGACATGCCCTATTATTCCGTAATAATGGTAGTAATCACCGGGGTAGTAACCTTCCCACGTCGCCTGGCGGTTATCAATCAAAGATAATGGTGCCTTACATGCAGTTACTTCATAGAATAACTGCATATATTGGTTGCTCAGATCTCGTAGTTAATTGGGTCTACAAGCGAGTGGACCTAATCGACTACGAGGAAGTCGTGGCAGAGCCAGTCGTAGAAAGACTTACATCCAGGGGGTAGTCGTAGAAAACCTTACGACTGGGTGCTGGTCGTAGAAGGTCTTACGACCAGAGATGATCATAGAAGAACTTACGATCACCTAGTAGTCGTAGAAAGACTTATGACTAGAGGATGGTCGTAGAAGAATTTACGACCACCTGATTGGCCTCCCCCTTAAGACTATAAGGGGTATAGCTGTATGACATCATATTTACCTATAATAGTAATTACAGATAAATAGTAAAATAAGGATTATTATATCCTCGTCAGAACTACAACTCTATCACAAATGCGGCCACTTGATGGCTTGGGCCCACAAGTCATTCTCCCATCCATTTCCATCACTATTACGAGGTGCTGACTAGATAGGCCACGCAAGCACCACACCAGACCACCAAGCCACATTAGACCACCATGCAAAATCGGATCATCAAGCGAGAGAAGAAGTAGAGGCAGCGTGCACGGTAGCTTGGGAAGCTGCGGTGACAGATGACAGTCGGGGGGTTCTTTGGGTGGACAACTCTCAGCCCGAGAAGGTCAGTGGTGCGCCGGCGACTTGCGATGGCGGCCAAGGTGGAGGACGAAGGTGGTGACGATGGATGGAAGGAAGAAGGTGGTGGCTTGCGTGCGCACCAGTATCAGGGTACCATGAGGAGTGCGCTAGTGCAGTTGATGGCCACAAAGAAGTTCTATGGGTCTATGGTGACGATGGCTGTCACCAAGGAAGAAAGCGGTGGCGGCGGTGGGGCTACGACAAATGGCATGTTGCGCCACTTTATGCAGGCTTGCCCATTGGTGGTGGCACTCTAGCTTACATGGAGATGGTACTGGGAACATCATCGTGTTCACGTCCTTGTTCTTGTCGAATCCAATGAGCTTCCCCAAAACCGTCCATGTCACATCATGTTCCATGCAATCCTCTTCGTTTCCTCTCAACCAATTCCGTGTTTCCTCCATAGGAGCACCAGACGCCATTGTGCCCCAAATTCGACTGAAACACGCTGCCACAACTGCCTTTCCTCACCCGGTGAGCTCCCTTCTATTCCTCTCTCCTCAAACATGCTAACACCACCCCTCAACCTTCCCCATCAATAATTTGGTCCATCTTTCCGAGGATGCCACCGCCACATCGCCCTTATTCTCCACCATTGGTCACACGTCACCGAGTCGCCTCGGAGCTCATCTGCATCCTCTAATTCCACTCTTGCTCCAGCGCCACCACTTATTTCCACCCCTAGGTCCAACCGTCGCACCTCCGTGAGCTCGCATCCGATACACTTGTCTGTGAATTCGTGCCACCATGGTTGTCTCAACATGCTAAAGCTCACCAAGCCCTAGCTGGGGAGAAATCTCCATTGTAGCAACTGACGGTGGCCTCCTCTGTCAATGACCCAATGTTCTGGCCATATCCATCCACCTCTATGGCCGCAACCACCTAAAATGGTTTTACCTAGTCGCATTCTACATGGTGCTCACACTCCCAGCCAAGGACATGGATGTAGTTCATCGTAAATGAGGGCTAAGTGTCCCCAATTTTGGAGGCAAAGCAGACAGGGATATGAGAAGGGGAGGCCAGAAGGTGGGTTCGAGCCACGTTGCCGCTCGTGTGGCACGTCTAGCTAGCAACCTATAATGGCAATGGAAGCACATGTGAGCATGATAGGTAGGCCCGAATTGTCAACTAGCCTGGGCGCTAACAGAGTTGTTATTCTTTGAAAAATGATATCTTAGTGTTGCAATTAGTGAAATTGCCTCTTAAAGGTGCAGCAAAGTGATAGTTTTACCACTAAAGCCGTAGTTTTGCAAAACTTATTTGAAATCCAATGGCGAGGAAACACAATTTTTTTAGTAGCAAATCTGGGGAAAATAACTTGGCGGCCCTACCCAAGTTTGAGGCCGGGCCAAGGTCGAGCCAAACGAAAGGCCAACAAAATACTAAGGACATGCACAATAGTATAGATAATTGTTGTATAGTATCCCTCCGTGTCATCTATAGATAGTGTTAAAGATAGCTCCTATAATATATTGTCTTTTTACATATCTCTATATACAGTTTCTTCATGTACAATGTGTCTTGTTTCTCGTGTTACAGTTGACTACTGCTTGAGAGACGGCCAAATTCTCTATACTCTCCCTCTCTCATCCACATAATTTTGTGTCCTACGTGACAAGGTTTACAGACAACTGATATCATATTATTGTGGGCGCAACTAGTGCTCAGACGAATGGTCCAAGCGCTAGCGCCGTACGCTCTGGTTGTAACATTTTTTTAATAGTTGCAATATATCAAAAAATCATATGCAACATTATCTCAAAAATCTCATAATCAAAACAAACAAACATCAAGTAACTTCTTCTCTCTAACGGGTGCCAATATATCAAAAAAAGAGATTAGGGAAGAACATGAAGTAAGTCCGAACATAAGAAAAAATCTTGCAACATCACTGTTCAACGGGTCGCAATATTTTTTTTCAACGGGTCACAACATATCAAAGAACAGTATGCAATAGTTTTTTCAACGAGTCGTAATATCTCAAAGAACAGTATGCAATATTATTTTCAACGGCCCGCAACAACATTGTTGCACCAATCAAAACAAAAAGAAGGAACACATCTGGAGAGCTTGTCGCGGAGGAGCACGTACTTGTAGGCGAGCAGGTTGAGGTTGCCCTGCGCCATGGGGAGGTAGTTGCTGACCCTGGCCACCGACGCCTCCTCAGCCATCATCTTCGGTGCCACCGCGAAGGTCCAGAGCTGACCGAAGCCAGCCCTCGCCGGCAGCACCTAGAAGCTCGCCGCGGCGGCTCCGCGTACGCGTTTTGCTAGGGATGAAAGGGTCGGCATGGGGGAGGATGGGAGAGGCGAGCGGCTGGGCGTGGGTGGTGACGGAGTTGGAGCGGAGGGAGGACGGGGAGGAGGTGGAGAAGGATGCTGGGGCGATGCCTCCGCCGGCGTCAAGCCTCGTCGTCATGAAGATATGTTGGAGAGATGCTGCTGCTGCTGTTTGCATGTGAGACAGACATGCGGGGAGGAATGGGTGGTTGGTTTGCTTTGGATACGTGGATAATGTTGGGAAACCATGGGCCTGACCCTGCAGTTAGCCCATTAGTGGGCGTCCCATCCCAAACCCTAGCAGGGTCGTAGCCTATAAATAGGGGGTGCTATTCATTGTAAAGGATTGATCAATGGATGAAGGAATAAAGAGAAGCAAGAAGTCCCCCTACATCTCTGTGTTCTATCTCTTATCCTGTTCTTGTTGTTCATGCATTGTTCTTACGATTCTACGCTTGTCTACGAGGTAATCGCTCGGACTGGACTCGCCAGCGACGGTTCCTCAACACGTTATCAGCACGATCGACTCTTCTCGCATCGGAAAGGTAATCGTCGATGAACGACACTCGTAGATTGAATCGTTTTTCTAGATTGCTTTCAATTCTGCAAATTTGGCTTTCTAGATTGGTTTTCTACGGTGCAAATCCGCTCTAATCTACCGTGAGCCGACTTGAAGTCGCCGGCCAAGCCGATTGGTGGATTGCATGAAAGAGTAGATGATGATTGTACCGTAAGTAGTAGATGCAATCGCATGAAAGGCACCATGTGCACGGCACCGCCTGCAAGCGGCTATCACTACCTTCGCGATACGTTACCGGTCGGCATAGTCCGCCATCACGAATCGCCATGGAGGCAACAGCGAGCCACGTCGCTAGCACGCGGCAAGTATGCACATGTAGGCATGAAGCGCGCCACCGATGCGATCCGTCGCACTACATCGCATCGCATAAGCAATCGTGCCACGATGAGCGATTGCACGCGGTGAGCGATAATCGCGCGATGAGCGGTAACCACGCGGTGAAGCGATGCGCGCGATGAGCGATAATCTCGCATGAACGATATTTGCTCATAAACATCGTCTCCTACGAACGGTGATTCGCACATGTACAGTGATTTACGTGAGCGATGATTCGCACATGAGCAGTACACTTATGTGAGCAGTAATCCCATGTGAATAGTACTCAAAATTACGCGCCGCATGCACCGCCGCGGCGCCGCCCGGCGCAGCTCGCCGCTTGAAGTGCCGCCTCCGCCGCCCGTAGCGCCGCACCTAGCCCCCGCCCGCCGCCGGAGCGCCAGGTCAACGGATCGTTGCGCCGACCGCAGCGAGCCGCCGTCGCCGCGCGCGCCGCATGCCGCTCGCCGCCGCCGCAGCGCCTCCGCTCGTCGTCGCCACCCGTAACGCCGCGCGCGCTCGCCGCCGATCGCAGCCGTGCCACCCCGCCGCCGCCCGGGTTGCGCGCGCGCGCGTCAAGTCGCCACGCCGTCGGCCGCGCGCGCCGATGCCGTGATGCGCGCGCGTCGGCCATGTGAATGGCGCCATCACGGTAGATGCGGTGCGGGAAACCCTAGCACCAATATGAATGGCCACGGTTGGGCCCTAACGGGCCAATGGGAAAGGCCGTGGGAGAAACCAAGCTCGGGTAGGAAAGGATGGCGTAGAAAAAAAGGTGAAATTTGCAAAAGGCCCTTTGTGATTCGAAAATCACATGATTTTTGCGTGGGTGAGAAACTTTGCGAAAGAGCCTCGAAAAATATGAAAATTACACGTAAATTTTTCTCGAACTGAAATTTGCGCTTTAACCCCGAAACTTGCGGTTTTCAGAAAAGTCACTTTCAGTGAGAAAAGTGCCTCGAATTCATTTTTAATCTATTTTTGCATTTGAAGCATGTTTAACTTTGTTATTATTATTTCTATGCAATTTATATATTATATTTCTTGTTTTGATTATCGTGATCGTATATGTTGCTTTTAATCACTGAAAATAGCAGTAAATCATGAAAATGCATAGAAAAATTCGGGATCACGAACCAGGAGTTCGATGAGCATTATGAGAATTTTGCAACCATCTTACGCAAATTACCAGCAGTAATATTATGAACTTTTTGCATGAATATGAATATGACTAGCATCACAAACCAGCAGTTAGAAGAATTGACCCAGCATGGCTAGAATTTATACAGAATTTGTATCAGTCTTCAATTCTGTGGTAATGTAATCACGGATGAGCGAGAAGATTGAGAAGACTCTCTACCTTTCACCGACGCGGTGCGATCGCACGCAACTATCATCAAGATGGCTACAAGTAGTATGCCGAATTAAGCGACATCATGCAAGTTGCGGAAGCTCAAGATGGTGTTCTAAGAAAGAACTACATCTCTCACCACCTAGTAGCAATGTTGGCCATGAAGCCTTTGCTAGCGACTATAAGGTGATGAAGCCTCTCACGAATGAGACGAGCAAGAAGGGTAAGGTCGTGCGTCGTACATTATTGATGCTTTTGGTCTAAGAAAAGGGCAAATAAGCGACATGTGACACACCTCGCCATTGCGGGCATAGAGGTCCACATCCATTAGCTGCACCTATGGATGTGGGCGACCCAATAGCGACCCCATCAACCCTCCTTTGGACATTGCTACGCGCGATCGTAGTTGCCCAAGATGAGAAGATTGCCATGGAGCGATTGAGGCGAAGTTCACGAATACTTTGTCGATTCGATCTAGTGCACGCATGACACTCGGATCTTTTATAGAAACTCATGATTTGTAATTGAAGCGAACTTTGAATTATTGAATAATGGTTGCAAGCTCTAGGAGAGCAAAACATTAAATTCTTATTGTGAGTCTGTAAGACTTATTTTCCTTCTTTATAATAGCAAGTTATGTTCGATATCCAAGTATTTTATTTATGTGTTGCTTGTTTTCGCTACATATTAATGAAGTACATTATATTAGAACGCGTGTAGCGCCCTATGGAGGAAGTGTGCTTAGCGGTAGCGGCACAACAAATACCATCTGAGAGAAAAGAGAAATTTTCGATCGATCGGCAAGAATCTTTGGTAGTCTTACGACAATCGCAGGCACCGATACTTGTATAATAGGCTCAGGAAGGGTCATAATTATACTCTCAATGGGCACAAATTTGGTCATTGAAGAAGACTTGTTGTACCCAGAATCGACTAGAACTCTCAAGGATATTTGCGCTACGGTTTCCACGTAAAAGCGAAGAAGAGTATGGTATAGAATACCTGCTTATTACAAAGCGTGAAGAAAGTGAATAATAGCATTAGAATGTCTTCCTCCATATGAAACTGGGCTATACTACACTAATATTAAGGCACCTGCAGCCTTTACTGCCTTGAAAACCGTATTTAGAAGCTCGAACTTATCTATCTCGGCATGATAGATTATGCGCCTAGGTCTTAGGATAATGAGAGATATAATTAACAATTCACAGGACATAATATGAATATAAAGAATTTCCGAATCGGAAGATTGTGTGTGCCCGCATGTGCCACGGAAATTAATTATTAGACCTTTGCTCAAAGCGAAGGATGAAGTCCTCTGCATTCTGGACCGTATCCGGGAGACTTTTGCGGTCTTATACACCCTGTAAGGGTCAATTAGGTATTTTATAGTGCTCATCAATGCTTCCTCGGAATGGTCGCGACGTATGTTTATTGTCTCGAGAAACCATGCTTTTGCAAAGCCAATCTCGCAGATAATTAAATTAGAAATATTTTCCCGATCATCATATGAAGTCCACTGAATGGATAACGCGGAGAATTTACTTTGAAAGCATTTGATGATTATTGCATGAAAATGGGAATTAAAGTTGAGCATTACATCGCATATCCACACCGAGAATGGACTAGCGAACTTTGAAGAATTGTAATTTACCAACTATATGTTGGGGACACGATCTGCTCAGAGCAGACTCTCATCAATTTTAGACCGTCGGCCTATAACATCCATCCAACTATGCAACTAGCGTAAGGGTCAAGACCAAAACTTCTCATCTTCGCAGTTTGGTGCAAGGGTATATACCTATACCACCACCGCAATGAATCGCATTGGGTCTTCTCAGAAAGTCCGGGATATACGTTGGTTATGAGACAGCATCCATAATCAAGTATTTGGACCCTATGACTGGAGATTTGCATAATGCCCGATAATTGATGTCTAGAAGACATCTGAAGTACAATAGATGAGGTTAGTTTCCCGTCATTAGGGGGAGGAAATCAACCCTTGATAATAATATCGGGAAATAATTGAAGTCTAGAAGACATTTGAAGTCCAGAAGATAATTGAAATCTATGTATATGACCCGAGCACTAGTGAAGCAAATAGAGAAGTCCAGAAGATAATTGCAGTCCAGAAGATAATTGAATTGAAGTCTAGAAGACAATTGAAGTCCAGAAGATAATTGATTTGCAAGTATTAGCGAATCAACTGCCAGACTACTTTAGTGATTTGAAGAGCGTGAATAAGTAGCATTTGCATGTAAGCAATGCACCGGAGAGGGTTGAAATACCATTGAAGGTATCCCTAATCCCGTCCTAAGGCCTCTGAAAGGACGAGAACTCCGTCCTCGAATCCGGAAAACCGGGGCGCTTTGGTGAAAAAGGATAAGAAGGACTTGACACAGCCGGTCACCGAAGTGCCCCAGAACTAGAAGGGGAGCCAGTTGAGACCTGACATCGGTATGGAACCTTCAGAAAAGGCATACCAGAATTGAACATTCCCATGAAGGAAGATATCAGCATGGATGTGTGCGCACATCGAGGTGAAAAACTAAAGGACTTGCCCGCAATTGGAAGCAGCGGTGAGCAAGTAGAAGCATTAGAAGAATCGCCCCTTGAAGAAATAGCTATAAACTTTATGACCTCGGGAGAATCTTTGAATATGACAACAGCCAAGGTCGATATTTACTTTGCAAAGAAACTTGTCGCAATCATCAATCTTTATTTAGAGCCTGCATCGCTCACTGAATGAAAGAAAAGATCAGATTGAGAAGATTGAGAGAATGCAATAGAAACTGAATTATTATCTCCGAATAAAAGAAGACGTTTGGGCCTGTAAGCCGCACGTCTCCCCCTTGTGCACCCCGAAGGGTATAAGTGGGTATTTGTTCGAAAGAGAAATGAAAAGAAGCAAGGCTCGTTGTACAAGTTTTCACTAGACATCCAGAAGATGATTATGAAGAAACCTATTCTCCGGTCATGGGCGGAACTCCCTTTTAAATATTTATCTCAATGGCAGTGAACTTGAAGTTAGAATTGAAATTGATGGATGGGGTACCAACATACCTTTATGAAATATTGGATTCGGACATTGAAGATACCTGAATGTATCAATGTCCCGAACCTAGATAGAGCAAATAGAAATATGTACAGTGTGAAACTCAGAAAGTCATTATACGAACTTAAGCAATCAAAGAGAATGTGGTATAATCGCGCAGGCGACTTTCTATGCAAGAAAGGCTACACGAACAATGAGAATAAACCTGTGTATTTATACGATGATCCCGAATGGATTTTTATAATCTCGGTGTATGAAAATGATCTGAATATCATCGGAACCCTGAAGGATATTAGGAAAGTAAGCTCTTACCTGAAGTTGGAGTTCGAAATGAAAGGTTTGGGTAAAACCAAATATTGCATAGGCTTGCAGCTTGGGCATGCCCCTGAAGGGATATTAGTACATCAGTCAACCTACACTCAGAAGGTGTTAGAAATGTTTGATTTTGAAAAGGCATACCCTTTGAAAGTGCCAATGGTCGGAATATCTTTGCAACAAGACAAAGACCCGTACAGACCTAGAAAAGAGGGGGAGGAAGTCCTGGGACCGGAATTCACATACTTAAGTGTGATAGAAACACTCATGTATTGAACAAAGCGTACTAGGCCAGGACATTGTATTTCTTGGGAACCTACTAGCAAGGTATAGTGCAAAACCTACCAAAGGCATTGGCAGGGAATGAAGGACATCTTCCGATACCTCTAAGGAAGCAAAGAACTTAGTCTATTCTATAGAAAGAACCAAGACCTAACTATGAATGGCAATGCAGATGACGGGTACCTGTAGGACCCGCATACAGCCAAATTGCAAACATGCTATGAATTCATATGTGGTGGAGCGCAATTAGTGAAAATCGTCTAGCGAGTCTTGTATCGACTTCGACGAACCACTCAGAAATAATAGCATTGTATGAGGACTCACGAGAATGTGTTTGGTCGGCGGATAATTCACTACATCCAGCAGTTATGTGGATTGAATACCGCACAAAACCCCACTGTTATCTATGAAGATAATGCAGCTTGTGTTGCACAAATGCAGATGGGTTATGTGAAGAATCCTCTCACAAAGCATATCAACCCCAAGTTCTTCTATGCTCATGAATTGCAAAAGATGAACGTATTTAAAGTACTACATACTAAGTTATGTGAGAATCTTGCAGATTTATTCACTAAGTCACTTGCAGCGTCTAACTTTGAAAGATGCATATGTGAATTGGAATGATGAGACTTGAGAGAAGTGCACGAGTCGGGGAGAACCTTCACGAACTCATTATTAAAGCTTGATCATGAAGATCGAGTACCCAAAGAATAAATCCAGGAGATTAAATGAAATTGAGTGGATTGTACTCTTTTTCCCTTGACGAGTTTTCCTGAAGTTTCTCGGCTAAGGTTTTTAATGAGACAATTCGTGCATCACAGCAGGACGTGTATCATGTACTCTTTCTCTAAATTTTTCCCACTGGGTTTTTATGGAGTTTTGATGAGACATGGACATGAAGGATGGGTGCCCAAGGGGGAGTGTTGGGAAACCATGGGCCTGACCCTGCAGTCAGCCCATTAGTGGGCGTCTCATCCCAAACCCTAGCAGGGTCGTAGCCTATAAATAGAGGTGCTATTCATTTTAAAGGATTGATCAATGGATGAAGGAATAAAGGGAAGCAAGAAGTCCCCCTAATCTCTGTGTTCTATCTCTTATTCTGATCTTGTTGTTTATGCATTGTTCTTACGATTCTACGCTTGTCTACGAGGTAATCGCTCGGACTGGACTCGCCAGCGACGGTTCCTCAATAGATAAGACAGAATGTGAGTGATGGAGAGATGTCCGATTTTTTTTTTTAATCTAGTACATATTTATACTATCATTACATGGTCTCCACGAGGGTTGTACAGGGTTCGTATCCTCTCCAACAGTACCCTTCACACCACAGCTCTCCACTGCAGCTCCATGGCAGCCGGCGACCCCTCTGCGGCCGTCGGGGACGGCCCCGCCGACTCATCCTCCACTACTCCAACCGCCACGCGCCTACGGGAAGCACTCGCCGCCCTTGCCCAGGTAAGCTGACCGGCTAACTACCCACTAATCTCTTGAACCCTCTGTTTCCCCAAACCCTCCTAAATTGCAACCCCTACCCCGCTCCAGGCGTTCGACTCTGGCGACACCGCCTCCTCCAACGCCGCCGTATCCGATGTTTACGACCTCCTTAACGAAGCCGCCCCCGCCCCCGCCGATGCCGACACGGGAGGCGACGGTGACGGCGCGGCGCGATCCGACGCGGCGGCCATGGTCTCCGAGCAGCTGCTCCGCGAGGTGCATGCGTTCCTCTCGTGCCCGTCCTCAAACCAGGTCCGCGTGCTGCGATCTCCTTCCTGTGCTTGTCGTTGGCCTCTGATTGGTGTTTCGTGTTGTGATTTGTGGCACCCTGATTCTGTTGCTATCGCGTAATAGATGGCCATAGACGCCCTCTCTCTAGAGCTCCCGATACCTGTGGCGAAGCTAGGTGCTCTGATGAGGAATTGCTGGGAGATCTCGAACGCTATCATGGAGTTCTTTGCGTCAAATTGCAGCCCGAGGGACATGCTCTCCATCCTCTGCGAGGTCAGTTACGTATTTATTTGTTTATGTTAATTCCTGGCAATTGGCTGTTGTAATTGCGTCTTGCAATGTTTATAGGAATTTGGTCCCGCACTTGGAAACTTGAATCTCTTTTTTACCTGTGACGGAACTCATGATTGGGGGGAAAAGAGTTATTGGCTCTAGTCAGTGTAGGAGAGGAGGATTTTAAATTGCCAACTTTTTACATCTTTAATTCTATTCATGTGTAAATGTCCAATTAAAAGAAGGATATATAATGGTAAACAGTTAGTGGGCTAGTGGGGAACATTGCTGCACTAACTGTTTTGTGAGTTGTGACTATGGATTTTTGTGGGGGTATGACACTTTGGCCTGGCTCCTGAAGTTGATAATGCAGAATGGTAGTATACATAAATGGTGTCCTTCGTCTAAAAAAAAAAGTGTGTTCTTTGCATCTATATTTACTTTTGTGTGTGTACTGCTTGCCACGTGTGTGATTAATACCCACATGGGCTCTACGATGCTTGATATTGTATCTTTTCCTCAAATAGACATTGATAGTTTTAAAATATTGGGTTATCAACTGATGTTGCATTTAGTACAGACTTGTGCAATTCCATGGTTGTAGCATCCCTTCATCCTTAAGCAGTTTCTATTCATTCATATTTTCCAAATGTTAATCTCATCTTTTTCTCCCTAACTGATACTCAGTTCTTTTTTGTTAACTGATCACTCCTTTGGTTCTTGGGTTGATATAGGCATTGGATGCACCCGTGGCATTAGATGGCTCAGCATACTTTGTTATTCTACTCAATGGGCTTGCGAAAGGTATCTACATTGTTTTTGTACTGAGACTTCCACAGACATTTCCATGATCATTATTTGTTGTGCTTGTGGGCAACATGGTCTTGCTTTGAAACTTCAGCTTGATGTCCACCGAATTGAGTTCCAGACAAGAAACTAGTCCAGACAGGAAGTTAGAGATACTCGAGCTTACAGTGTGGTCATGCAATCGTGCTCTGTACATAAGATTAGATATATATGCTAGAGATATGTTGCACACCTGCTGACTAAAATATTAACTGATTAACATCATATGCATTTTAATTCTTCATAGGCACATAGCTAATTGTTCTTTGGGCTAGTGCTTATTTTGATTCAGAGGAGACATATCGAACAAGTAAAGGTCGCACTTCCTGCTATCCTTCGAGTTATGCATGCTGCTGTATCAGAATGTGATGAGGAACATGAAAGGACTGCTGTTGATCTATTCAATGCAACACTTAGAATTGGCAATGCCATTCAAGAAGTGTGCAAAACAATGGTTTGTTGATTTAAATGCATTTCTGTTTACTGTTGCGTCCTGAAAGATTTGTAATCACCTTTTCCTGACTTATTTGTTCTGATTGACTCTGTGTTATCGTTTTGTTCACCAAAAGGTCAACCAGAAGAAAGAAGAGCTCTGTTCTATACTTGGTCTATACGCCCTTCAGAACATAGTGAGTACAAATTGAAGTTCTTTCTAGAATATTCATATATGTTACATTCACTTTGATATAGGCAAGGCCTTTTTTCCTAATATGTTATTGTACATTCCTCTCTTATTTACAGGCTCTTATATCACGAAGCAAACAGCAGCATATTCTCTCTGCTTGTGGTTCAGTTGTTCTTCAGCATTCCACATTTCTTACATTTTGTGGGTTCACCTATTTGGGTCTTTTAACTGGTAATGATGTGACCTCAGCAACCAATAAGCTTTCTAAAGGTGTTTAACTCATCCAAATTATTTCCATTTTTGTTTTCCTTGGAATTATTGTATTATGTTTTGCTTTATTGTTAACTGATGCATTTGTTTGCAAAGTGATGTAGAGAAAGATGCTGATTTGCTGGACTGCTTTTCTTTTGCTATGGACGGTGCAAGTCTTGCAGGTTTGATGATCCTTCCTACTACACCAATTTCATTATTGTTTAAACGCTGCTCGGTCACATCCTTGATCTATTTTACAGTTGTGTGGACCTATATGCATGATGACATGTCAAAATATGCTGGACCACAGTTGGAATCAGCACTGAAGGCTGTTCAGGACAACTATATGAGAAAGTGGCAAGCAATTAACATGTTTAGATATACCTTGCCCTCAATTAATTACCCATGGGTAATTAAATCTCACAGTATAGACTTATTGCTGACTCTAGTTGATGAAAATCTTATTGAGGAAACCAACAATGATGTAGATTTCATATCTTCTGCTCCTCAAGTTTTTGCAACACTCAAGGTAATGTTATGCCTTTTCTTATACATGTAGGAAATTATTCAAATGTACTGTATCAAAAATTTAAGAACATTGACAGGCCATTGAAAATGTCATGATAGCTGCCCCGGATGCATTGATGCGAAAGAAAGCTTTTGCTGCTTTGAAAAAGGCAAGCATCTTAAATTTATTTTGTGTGTGCAAGTAGAAGACTATTGGTCTGTTGGGTTTTTCTCCTTTTATTTGTTTCCCCACTTTTGGTGTATATTTCGCAATGAACATCAAGAGTAGATTTTTATGATTTATGGTTGTGAAAAATAATTTGTGCAAAATGATGATATTTGAATTTTTGAATAATCCCTCTGTAGCCTGTACATTTCCTCCTTTTTTTCTTTTTGAATATTTGCACTTGTTTATAACATTGAATTTTATCAGGTTATTTCAATGGTGCCATCCTCTCAGAGATTTGACATCTTACAGGCTCTCATAAAGAATAGTATGTTCCCCTCCTTGGTAAGCACACAAGTCATCCTCTGACATTAAGTTCGGATGGTATGCTTTTGATGTTTTGAGAGCACCATCTTACAGATGCTTGAGATATATGTAGGCAAAAAAGAATCCTACGACATGGACCTTTAGTTTCTCAGTTACTTTCATCCAACCCTTTTTGATGTACAATGTACTTGGAAGGCGGAAACATGCTGTGTGATGATTTTAACTTCATCTTTTTACTTAATCCTTCAAATCCTGACTTGTGTTTATCATTCTTTCAGACTGCAATTCTCTTAGATCTGGTGAGGAACGAAGTATTGAGAGAGAGTCGTCGAGCTGATCAGGATTGTATTGAATCTGATCAATCGCAAGATGGAGGGGAAATGCCACCTTGGGCTTCTCATGCGCTTGAGTTGGTGGAGCTGATCTTGAGGCCTCCAGAAGGTGGTCCTCCTTGTCTTCCTGATCACAGTGAACAGGTACATTTTTCTTTTGGTGCTTCACTGCCCTTAAAACAATGAAACATCTGCACAGAAGCAATTGGTTGGAAACCTTTATCAGGGCTTGGAAAACTGCGGGAACCGGCCAGTTAACGACCGAGAAAGCAGAACCAGCCAGGTTCCGGTTTTCCAACACCCGGTCTTCAAGGCCCCTGTTCACCCCCTAAACCTCCTCATCTCTTGTCATTATCTATACCAAAATGCTTAGAAATGCTTGCAATTTTTATCCCTAACTTCAGATATTTTAAAACTGTAAATTGAAATTCTAGAGAAAAAAAGGCAGCCAGTTTTTTGGGCCAGAAACCAGTCGGTTTTGGGGCGAAAACCGGAATCTGGCAACAAACTGAAATAGTTAAGACACTTAGCAATTTTGCCTGAACATTGTCTGCTAGTGAAGTGTGAAACAGGATTAGTTACTGAGTTAAAATTGCTGTTTGATGACTGCAAAGACCAAATTGACTTTGTCTGTGGTGGACAAGTATGCAAGAGTTCAAATCTGCTTCCTTTACATCTCGTCCCAAAATAGAGATAAGTGCACACAAAAAATGTATTTGAAATTTTGAACTGCTGAACATAGCTTTTTTGTACTGTTGGTCCAGCAGTTTTACTAGCTATATTTTCACCATTATTTGATTACAGGGTTCAGTAATGTAACACCCCGGGCCCAAAATCCGCTCAACGTCAGCCCACTGTGGGGCTGATCCACGCACATATAGTACCCCACTTACGCTTTCATCCTTGCATCGTGTGAAATGGTTAACCCAAAAGTGCTACGTTTAAACCCATCAAGTATTGTATGGTACAATAACTCACTTTAGACAAGCAATGTGGGATTAATCTCACCACCATAACACCACTTGGGTCACATGAGCCACGACACTAATAGGCCTAATAGGCCGGGGTATTACATTCGACTCCCTTAAGGGCTGATGCCCTCGGTAGCACATGGTATACACTATACACGGCAAATGACTAGAACCATCCCTCGTTACACGTCTGTGCCGTGTGCCCTCCACTGGCTCACACGCACACACACCTGTGCAGCCAAGATTGATGCTTTGATATCATCTTTAACATCTCGATCCTAAAATCTACTCAATGTCCAACCCACCGTGGGGCAGACCCACACACACATAACACTCTATTTATACCTTTGTCTGTGCTAACCGGAGATGCTACGTTTGGACCCATCAAGTATTATATGCTACTACAACTCACTTTAGACAAGTAATGTGAGACTAACAACAACACCACTTGGGCCACCACAATACCAGGCCGGGGTATTACAAGTAATTTGTTTTACAGTGCTTTTTATACTCATTTGCCCTACTAATTGCATTTTACATCATTTTGTGGCTTATGCCTAGAAAATAATACGTTGTGGTCTAACTTTTTCTTTTTCCGTTTGTATGCAGGTATTATCTGCTCTGAACTTGCTCAGATTGATTCTGATGATAGATTCGAGGGGTAAACTGCGAAAAACTTGACTATAATTAAAAATTTCATCGTCTTATATTGATCTTGTAACGGCCATGATATGACTTTGTTATTGCAATACTCGTGCTATATTGCTTTTTATGTCTTTCGATGACCTAAGCAAGTATCTAATTCTCCTTTATTTCTAAGCCTCAAGTTTCCCTAGGGTCCACAAATATTTTTTATACTCTTCAAGCTAAATCTCTTAATAAATATTTCTCTACTTAATTAAACATTCTGTTTTCATATTATGCATGTTTAATATGTGGCAAATGCTATCAACTTTGATGTCCAAGGCATTAATGTGTGCAAGGTTGCAATGTTGATTTACCAAACTGATAATTGCCTCTAAAAGATTTTCTTATTTTTCATTCTTGCACATGTATCCTTTAAAAAAGAGTGGTGACTTTGAAAGTTCAGCCACTAAGTAGTGGGCCATGGGCCTATATATAGTACCAATCCCAAATAGGGTGCTGAAAATCTCAGGCAGCCTTTTTAGTTTGGATTAATTCCTTATATACCACTGAATTTTTGCGAAATCCTTGATTTTGTCACTGACATATAAGGGATTAGTCAAACTTTCGGTTGCATACTAGTAGGGTGTCCGTGTGTTGTAACGGAAACCCAAATTTTACATAAAATGTTACCCATATTCTGTCTGTTGCAGCTTGTCTCATCTCACTATTGGCAAAGCACATACGAATTAGTACCTTAAATTTGTCTTATGTAAAAAAAAAAAGTAACTATAATTTATCACCTTCACCCTGCATGAAGCACCTACTTAGTATTCCACTTTCACTAAACCGTAGCCACTTTTCTATACTAAACATTTAAACCTACAGCTAAATGCATAGATAGAAATTGAATGACACTGTAGTACCCGAGAACATATATAGTGCTCCCAACATATTTTGTGCTACCTGTTCTCCCATTCATTGAAAAAGGTATCACTGAGATTTTGCAGAAGCTTTGCCCATAGAAAAGGACAAATAGAAGTAATAGAAGTTCAAGTAAGAATGACATTATAGTGTTCTTCCATAAATCATAGTATCATTGAGATTTTAAACAATACAAATAGAAGTATTGCTAACTTACAACTATGTTGTTCCAAGAATAATATCCTTGAGATAGATGGTGAGTGGGGAATCAAGGAAAGACATGACCCTTGGACTCAGTCTAGAGTTTCAGTACTTCTGTTGTCATTTTGTATCTTTAGAGGCCTATAGCTTTGCAATACTACATGAACAACCTAGCAATTTTTGTGAAAATCAGTGATACCTGCCATCCAAGGTTTATGGCTTAGTTATCATGTCGCTTTATCTATTTTGGGTGTGCAGCAGTAGCAAAGTTCGTTTAAAGAGTACCAAAAAGAATTCTATGCTTGAAAGAACATATAAATAGCTCTAGTGAAACAATATGTAACAGAAAAATTGTTAGTCGGAAGGTTTTAATAACATTTGCGTCAAAACTAATAAAATGTAATTATAGATGGTTTACTCAGATAAGTAACTGATGCATACATGCAGAAAATTGTAATGTAATAACGGGTCCTCCTATTTTAGTACACCAATCATCCTTCGTCTGAACGTGAAAATAAAAAAATTCCAAACCGCTGCTCGTCGCCCGGCTTTGGTGGCTTTCCTCCCCATACAGTCTTCCTACTGTCTGACGTTCAAATCTACAACGTGCGACAAGGAACCTATGTCGAGTGAGGGGGTGAGGGTAGAAGTGGTGACAGTCGAGATTGGGAGGAAATCACGATAGGGTTAATCGAGAGAGCGGGGCGCAACGGTTGGTGCTACTGTGAGATATGGAAGAGTGCAAGGCAGTTTCTGATCGGAGCATCGACCCATGAGTCGGCGCGAGTTTATTTTTTTCGGGGGTGGGATGATCGTCCTGCTGTGCGCAGGGGTAAACTCATTCTTTTATTAGTTTTTATTAGTTAAGATTAAGATAAGGAATTCGCCCTTGTAGTTTTGCCATGCTTGTAAACCCACATAACGAAAAAAAGAGTTATTTCTAGACATGAAATAGTGGTTGCATCTTATAAGAAGAAAAGGATGGGTGGTGTTGAGACACTTCATAAATGGATCAAGGTTTGCATGTGGCAGAATGAATCCTGGAATTGATGTTAATTGTGTGTTTGATGCATTTTTCCTATTTTGTTCAGGGTCAAGATCAGGGAAAATGTTCCGAGAAGAGACAATACGAAAGGTGTACTCAGAGTGGCTGATCCCATTAAGACCAATTGTTGCAGGAATTGAGTCAGAAAGCCAAAAGGATGATAGTGAGGTTGCAAATCAGATCATGGGCTCGTTAAATCCTGTTCAGCTAGTACTGTACCGCTGCCTTGAGTTGGTGGAGGAAAAGATGAAAAGTTACTAATGTTTTCGGTTTTCACTCATGTTCGTACTATACTGATCGCTGTGTTGAGTTATCGAGGAAATATGAAAAGTTATTAATATGAAGGGGATAAACCGATTGAACAAGACTTTGGTCTCCTTCCCGTTCTGTCTCCTCTCTCGTTCTTTGTTCCCTGTTAATCCCAGCCTAAACTCTATCCAATTCCCTTGATTCCTCCTCAATTACCATTGTGGTTGTATCTAGCAAGGCATGACTGTAACATTTGATATCAGAATCAGTTGTGCACTGTGTGTTCGACGAAATGCCGAGCCAACAGGAGGCAGGCATGGGAGGTGTTACGAAATGCTGAGCCAACAGGAGGCAGGCATGGGAGGTGCTCTTCACGTCACCGTGTGCCATCTGCTCTTTCGCGGCCAGGTGACCGAGGAGGTGCAAGTGCACGAGGGCACGAATGGTGTTGTGCTCTCTTTGCGTTCCCATCATGGCATTAGGCAAAGCGAGCTTGAGAAGCCTTCCATGGCCTATGCATTTGGGATGGCTGTTATTGGATGGACATCCAGTAGAAGCAGTGGTTCCCCCACCAACAGCACCCCGGTGACTCTTGCCAAGTGTTTGACGTCGCGCTCAGCACCTCCCTACCAACAGCACCCTGGTGATGCCTACCAAGTGTTTGACGTCATGCCTCAGCCAGTATGAGCAGCACCTCCCCACCAATAGCACCCCGGCGACGCTTGCCAAGTGTTCCACTCCATTCAGCAAGCCAAGGCGGAAGAACCAAGTGTTTGACATCATGCCTCAGCCAGTACGAGCAGCACCTCCCCACCAATAGCACCCCGGCGACGCTTGCCAAGTGTTCCACTCCATTCAGCAAGCCAAGGCGGAAGAACCAAGTGCAAGCAAGGTGTTTGACAAAATGTTGGAGAAGATGGTGAGCAAGGTGAAGCACCATTATATTGTCAAGTAGGTGTCGGGGGTGCGCTGGGCTATGAAGGGCAAGGGCACCATTGTGGGTATCACTGACACCAAGGAGCTCGCCAAGTGTTCGACGAAATGCCCCAGCAAGGATGTCGCTATTGCTGCCCCATCGATCACATCTATTGAGGTCATGACCATGTCATTGCCACCTGCAACCACATCAGGGCCCATCACAGTGACCACATGGATGTCTCTACACTGGTGCCGATGTTATGTACCATCATCGTGGAATCAATGCCACCCATCGCACTATTGCGATGCCCATAGCCGAGAGCTACGGCCACTTCATCCCTCACCTCTGGAATTGGGTGACCCAGCCACTATGTTGTCAAGTGGATGTCGAGGGTGCGCATCACCCATCGCTTGGTGTGCTGGGCCATGAAGGGCAAGGGCACGGCTATTAGTATCCCTAACATCAAGGCGCTCGCCAAGTGTTCGATGGAATGCCCTAGCAAGGATGCCGTTGTTGCTACCCCATCGATCACATCTATCATGGTTATTAAGGCGGTAAGGCGAGGCGAGGCGATCCCCCCCTTCACACCTTTTAAGCACTAAGGCGCGAGATGAGGCGACACCTTACACACGTCCTAAGGTGCTAAGGCAGCAAATAAAATGAGCATTTTAGCAGCACATATGTACCTTATTGTTGCCAATTCTTGAGCCTATGTAGCACCCACCCCCCTTTCCAATTGCTCTTTTCCCATGTAGGCTATAGCATCAATCCCCCTTGCAAGTTTCAACATATAGATTGTTATAAATGTTATAGATACAAATTGTATTCCAATTAATTGAGTAAATATAGATTGAGTGACATACCTTGTTGACAATCTCTCCTCTCTTCTTCTCCCAAGCAGCACAGTAGCAGAGCAACAGAGAGCATAAAGCTTTGTTTGCTCGCTCGGTTTGGTCTTTGCTTCTCTTCTCCTGGCCTCCCCTCGAGTCGCTAATGCGACCCCGCCTTCCCCTCCCTCCCTTTTGAGGGAGGGGATGTAGGGGAGAAGGGAGGGAGGTGAAGACCGGCAGGGAGGGGGAGGCTGAGAGGGAGGGGGAGGAGGTGGAGGCCGGGAGTGAGGGGATGGGGCTTACCTGGAGCGGAGAGGGTGACGGGGATGGAAGCGAGACAATGGCGTAGCACGGCAGCAGTACTACAACAGATGGTCATCGGCGCGCTGCTTCAAGGATGGTGGTGGCGCTACCGTTCTAGGGTTCGGGGCTTTCAGCGTTCGGCACGCATGTGACAGGTTTCCCCGCTGGCCCCCCTCTCATCCTGTCTCTTTATATTCTCTTCACTTTTTTGTTCTTCATGCTTCTGGGGCGTCCGCCTCGGTCGTTCCCGATGCCAAACTCCGCCATGGCGACGCCATGGCCGTGAGATGGACGCCATAGACCTTCCTGGCAAGGCGACGACATGGTGGTGAGCTCCTGAGCGCCTTACCGCCTAAGCATCGCTTAGGCGACACCTTAATAACCATGACTTCTATTGATGGCATGGTCATGTTGTTGCCACTTGCAGCCACATTAGGGGCCATCATAGTGACCACAAGGATGTCTCTACATTGTTGCTACCTTACACTAGCTCGGCAATGACAACCTTCACTTCGATCCCGAGTACCTCCCGTCAAAGTGAGGTATTAACCATTGTGTCGGCAAGCTTTGTTCCCAACGCCTCGGTGAAGGGAGCTGTCGGGACCCAAAATGTCGATTCTGGAACCCTCTGTGTATACTGCACTAGTCCAGGATCACGCTAGTGCACACAGTGTTAACAAAGGTGAATACCAATCCACACAAGCGATAAATAAAGTAAACGATTAGTTTGGATAACAAATAAGGGTTTTGACCTTATGGTCGAGTTTACACATAATAAGCCACGCAGAGCTAACAGAGAATAAAATAGCAGCGGAACGGAAATAACTCCAGCGTAGATCCCATCAATTCACCACAGGCAACTGACTGGAATCCAGACCTTAACGATCAGCAACCTTCGGCGAACTCCTCCTCGAAAGCAGGCGTAGACTCCTCCTCTTCTGTAGGTTTGGGCGCAAGTTTTACAACAAGCGTGAGTACACAACCATACTCGCAAATCATACCACAGAATGCAATTTATAGATGCAGGCTTATTCCAAAAGAAAAGGCTTCTGTGGTTCTTTTGCATAAAAGCAACATTTGCAATTGAATACAAGTAATAGATTGAAAACATGATTCAAAACAAATAGACAATAATAATTTAACAATTGTTTCCACAAAGACACAAAGCTAAACAGATTATTTCACATAGCCATATGATTGAGGTCACATAGCTCTCATTCCAAACATTTTATGAAAACTACCCCTCGTGTGAAATCCCCGAGCATGTCCATGACCACGGACGCGGCTATTCGAATAGATTGATTTAACACTCTGCAGAGGTTGTACACTTTACCCACACGATACAACTAGTGTAGCAAGCACTAATCATAACAAAATGGTTCAGAAACTTCATCTCAACATTGACACTCCCGATGTGCTTACAAACCGCTATGCCAACCCAAACGAAGCGCTTTGGCATAATACACAATGCTGGACAGGGACACGGCGAACCGCCCCGTGATGCGACTACCTTGTAGTACACATCTCCACCCATAGCCTAACCTACCACCTGAGTAATCAATGCTAAGAATCCATAACCTACTAAGTTAGGCCCGTCCCATACCAGGCATGTGGTCGTACAGTAAGGCTCAGTTCAATGGCGCACAAAGTTATGTCCTTAATTGACCAAGGCAAGACTTCTATTTTCTAACTAGATCACAAAGATTATCTTTCCCATCACAAAGTTCACCATATCACACAGTATCCACCACTTGCCCCAATCCAAATCCTTTACCACCCACTTGGTTTTAGTGCAACACATGCCATCACGAAGTAATAACACATAGCACACAGTTTTACACAAAGTTCCATAGTCACTTAGTCAAGTTTAATATTTGCAACTTACATGAGATGTGAGACTCGTAGCATGGCTAAGCAACTGTACTCGCATCTAACCAACCCACGTTGGTGCTATAATATTACCAACTAATAACCAATCTAGGGTGATAAGGAATTATGGCATACAAAGTCAAGGGGTGACAACAAATTGGATAATAACTATGACAAGAGCATTTAAATAAATAATTAAAGTAGAATGCAATACTTTGAAACAATGTAATTTGAAAACTGGGTTCAAGATGATCAAAGGTATGACTTGCCTTGGAAAAGTTCTATGTACTGGTCTTGATCTTGGGGTGCTCCTTCTTCTCCAAAATTCCCCAACGAATCGACGTCTACTCGCAAATGAGACACAAATAAACAAAACAAATAAATAATAGAGGCAAAACAAGCTCAAAAAATTAAATAAAAATCTCAGATAAATAGAGCTCGAATTTAGATAAATTTATAAATTTGAATGGGCTCAATCGGAGTTAGGATGCAAAAGTTATGAGCTCTGGAAGTTTAAATCTAAAAGAAAAACACTAAATTGGATTTTCCAGAATTTCCGAATTATTTCTCTGAAGAAAAATCGGATTATTGCGCAATGCTAGCGTCAGCAAGGAATTTCGGAAATAAAATAAATAAATAAAAATCCTAACATGTGGGACCCACATGTTAGTGACACGGCTCACGGTAGACTAGGTCTACCGAGCCTCGGGTTTTGGGGCGAGGTGGACTGCCACGCGGCGCTGACGAGGACGCTGACGCGGCGCCACGCGGGATGACACGCAGGCACGGCCGCTGAGGTGGCAGCCGACGTGGACGGCCATGTAAGCTCGGCAGGCGGCGGCGCTCGGGAACCGACGACAACGGCGAACGGCGGTGATCCACCGGTGGTGAGTGGTACCGGCGTGTAGAGGGCGCTATTGCGAACCTATTGGTGCAATGCCGGGTGCTCAAGGTCGCGGAGATGGCGGCGAGTTGGCGGCGAGGCTGCCGGGTTTTGTCGGACGGGGTTCCGCGAGGTTCGGCAGCGGTGAAGGCTCCACGGAGGTAGAGGCGTGATGAGAACACGTCGGTGTACTCCACGGCGGCGCGGCGACGCGGCGGCGGCGAGTCGACGGTGACGAGATGCGGCCGAAAACCCTAGATCTCCGATTACGGCTGCGCTAGGGCTCGGGAGGAGGTGGGGGTGGCGGCTCTAGGTTGCGGTTGAGAGGGCGAACCCGGGGGTCCTATTTATAGGGTCCGGGAGGGGTTAAGGCGGCGTGCGGCGGTGAACCCTAAAAGAGTCCGAGATGGCTTCGCGAGAAAACGGAGTTAGAGATGAATCCGGGATTTGATTTTGATCCGAGAAGATGCGGGGAGGTTGGGGATAAGATTCTACGTGTTTTCTAGAAGGGGTTCAAAAGGAAAGGAGGCATTGTCGTACGGGACTCGGAGCTCGGCAATGGCGGACACGGACGGCCGCGTGCGAAGACGAAGTCGGGCGCGGGGACGGAGACCTAACGTGTGGGGCCCACACGTCGGTAGTCTGTGCGCGCGCGAGAGAGTTTGCACATGTGTCGGGTGGGCATAAGCGTCATTGTGGAAGAGAAGATGGGCTGCGAAGATTCGACCCGAGGATTTAACTGAGATTTTAAATAGCTTTTCCATTTTAGAAAATACCAGAAATCCAAATAAGCAATAAAAAATAGCAAATGAACTCAGAAAAATTCTAGAAAAATCTAAAAAATATATCTGAGTACATAGAACCCAAATAAAATAGTTTTGGCTATTGTTCATGTTGGGATTATTCACATTAAAGGTTTTTTATTATAAAGTCCAATATTAAGCCTTTGAATTTAAATTCAAACAAATCCAAATGGTGACTTTTTCCCTACTAACTATTTAAGGGATTTTAAACTCAGAAAATTGGGATGTTACAGGAGCCCCTTCGAGCAAGCCTACCAGGTCATGCTCGCACTACTACGGTCTACCAACATGCAAGGCTATTCTTCGATGATTTAATTAGCTAAGGCCGTCCCATATCGGCACATGTGGTTGTACACTTATGCTTAGGTCGGATATACCGGTGTTCGACCCTTAATCAACCCGGGCGAGGATCTCCCCCTATCTACTTGTGAGATATACCTCTCATACTCTTTAATTTATAATATAACTCGCCCGCGTCACAAACTAGGTTTTTGTTTTTACATTTTCATACAAATAACAGAGGTAAACCACTCTGGACCAACCATTTCAAAATCTCCCATACAAGTGCTTAATTTTTAGTTAAACTAGAGCCCGACTAAGTATTTATGTGATATTCGCATTCGATATACCCAAATTGACATAAGCTATTGTCCAAACCATAACATAAAGGCTACAACAGTAATTATATCAATTTTACAAGGAGGAACATGCATACAATAGGAATATAACTACTGTTATCCCCAAATACAACAATTTTAAAACAACAGTAATTATATCAATTTTACAAGGAGGAACATGCATACAATAGGAATATAACTATTGTTATCCCCAAATACAATAATTTTAAGCAAACATACACGCATGCATAATAGATTTTGCAAAAAAAATAATAATTGAAAAAAATAGGATTAACATGATCAAAGGATGTGCTTGCCTTGCTCTAGTATCTTAGAGTATGAGGATGGAGGATTGTCGAAAATTTCGTTCGTGGTATCGACGTCTATTAAAGAAAAGATACGATAGAAAATTAATTATAAAAAATAATTTCAACATCAAATAAAACCAAATATTTTTGCATATTGAGATGGAATATGATTTTATATGAATTTAGAAAAAAAATTATTCAATTTGGAGTTCATATGCAAAAGTTATTAACGTTTTAATTTGCTTCGGTTTGAAAATCCTAAAATTAATAAAAAGGGTGACATCGAAAGCGTATTATCTGAGGTTAACGCTTTCTAATAGAGAAAGCGTATTTTCCTCTGAGGTTTACGCTTTTCAACATAGAAATCGTATTTTGCTATGAACTAAAAGCGGGTTTTTTCATTTTTTTTTCATTTTTCTGAATTTTATTAACTTGCATGTGGGGGCCTACTTGTCAGTGACACTTATTTTTATTTTCTTAAATTTATTTATAAAATAGAGGCGGTCCCACATGTCATCGATTCATTAATTATTTACTAATGATTAAACATATTTTTTATTTTAATTTACTAACAGCTAGGGTCCACATGTTAGTCTCTCGGTTTTAAAAACATGTTTTAAAACAAGAAACAGTGGGTGGTCCCACATGTTAGTGACACATACTAAACGTGTTCTAAATTAGATTTTTTTATTAAGTTTTCAGCTAGTCCCACTTGTCATAGAGTTAACAACTTTAACCTCTGTTACATCGCGCTAATCATTTCATAATTAAGCGGGGCTGAGTGAAGGAGGGAGAGAACAGAGCCACGCGCGATCGAGCGCCATGGCGAGCTCGGCGACGGCGAACAACGTAGCAACTTGGATCGGGAATAGGCAAAATGGGATCCCCGCTCAACGGCGATCCTACCGGGTGGCAGTGGTGGCCGGAGAGATGGACGGAGGTAGCGCTACGCTAACAAGAAGCGGCGGAGTGCCTCGGGTACCAAATGGCTTTCGCGCATGGAGCATATCAGCAGCAAAAGATGGTGTGCATTAGCTCTAGAGGCAACAATTAATGATGCTACTGGTAGTGGCTCGGGGACCAATGGTCACCTTAGCGGCAGCGATACCATCTCCCGCAACGACGTCATGGGCGTCTATGAGGAACTCTATGCTATGCTAGCTAATCCACTGATCTAATGTGCGCAATAGCTCTAGGAGACTACTAGAAGCTCACCAAGGTCCTTGATGGCGTCGAGGGATGGCCAAAGAAGCTTGTCGACATTGAACAACGGCTGCGCAGAGGAGTCTCTCGGTGCTGGTGCTCTACGACGATGGAGGGGCTACAAAAGGGCGTGCATTAGCTCGTGGGTAGGCTGAGGGTGATGTAGATGCGAGGAATCAGACGGGGACCCACCGGAGTGGCGGCGAATAGAAAAGGAGTTGGCGGCAGCCGGATTTGGGGAAGAAGCTCAATTCCGATGATTCCTAGAGATTGGGTCCACATTAAACAAGGAAGAAGCATTAGTGGAGTTTGGAACACAATATGACGTGGTTATGTGTGGTTCGAACTCACCGAAGCACCATGAATGTGGAGGTCTGGATCGGGGTGCGCACCGGAGATGAAGAAGATGATGGCGCAATCACGCTACGGAGTTCTCGGGGCAACATCAAGCAAGGAAAGAGCATCAGTGAGGTAAGGGGCGCATGGTGATGCGACTATCGTGGGCAAGGAAGCTCATCTGAGGTAATGGCGGCGGAAAGCTCGCTCACTGGCGTCGAGAACGACGCTCTCATTCCCGATGAATCAGAGAGCTAAAAGCTTAGAGAAAGCACGAGATGGAATGAGGGGCGAGCTTAGGAGGAGATGACATGCACGAATGCTTAAGTAGCTAAGAGAAACACATGAGATGGGTGGCGAGAAAATGCAGCAGCGGCGAGAACTCGTGGGCGCGCTTCGGCGTCTCCACCAGCGTGGGGGAAAAGGCAGGGAGAGGCATGGTCACGGTGATGCACGGTGCAGGCGGACACGACGGGAGCATGTGGGGCTTGGAAATGGTGGGTAGAGAGTTGCAATCCATGGGCAGAGCAGGCGAGCGCTAGTGCGTAGAGGCGAACGCGAAATGGAAGAAGAGCTCCGACAGGTGGGGCCACGACGTTAGCGAGAGGGAGAGTGGGGGCTGGCATGGGTTGGAGTGAGCACAAGCGAAATGGGCTTAGTTGGATTTCGGCCGAAAGGTCCGGCGGGAAATTCAAAATAAGTTTGGATTTTTCCAAAAAGGTTGGCTGGTTTCTGGATTTTTAAACTTAAAATTATGAACATTTTTCTGGAGGCTTCCAACACAGGATGGTTCCTGCTATAAATCTTTCATGATTTTATCTGTTCTGTGATTTTCTCGAAAATTGTTCCAATTTGTTGTTTTCATATAAATGTATAGTTGCTTTTGATGAAGATTTTCAAAACATGTTCAAATAATTTTTCCCACGAATAAACATTGCTTAAATTTTTATTCCCTCACTTATTTTAATACGCGTACCCAAAATGGGATTTTTGGGATGTTACATCCTCCACCCCGTGGAGTTCCTACCTTTGTAGAATTTTATGAACAACCCTCCAGATTATCCATATACAGGACGTCCTCGCCGATCTGGCTTGTATTCTCATGTCATGATGAATGCAAATAATACAACATTGTTCATTATCTATTAGCGTGCTCCATTATCGTCATTACCATGTCATCCCCATGGTCATATCATCAATATTTTTATGGCATTTAAATGATCATAAAGAAATATCATGGCAATTTAATTATAAAGACAAGGGCAAACAAACCAATATCTACCGCTCTACCATGCTTGTCTTTTAGCCATAAAAATCTGAACAATGTAAAGGTGACACCGAACTTGATGCAACACTCCATGTACAAAATCAATAATCCACCTCAACAAATATGCCACAAAAGTACATGGATATCAAACAACTCAACATTGCTCCTACGCGCAAACCCGACACAATTAACCCATCTTCACCGGACAATCTACCCGATGTCCCGGTGATCAAACATTCATGTAACATCCCAAAATTTCATTTCTGTTAAAAATAAAATATAATTAAATTCCTTGATTTTTTTGGACTTTTTAAAATATAATTAAATTCCTTGATTTTAAAGCCAAAATAAATTATTTGCAAATCTAAATACCAATTGTGAGTTGGAAATATTTTAAATTCATGGAATTTCTTTGAGTTTTTCCAGAATTTTTGAACTCTATTTGCTAATTTTTAAAAGCGTATTTGAATTTTCTTAATTTCTGTAAATGAGAAATCCTCATAAATTCAGATTTTGGGTTTGGGCCTAACCTTCCTCTAGCCCACGTCCTTTTCTTCTTTTCCCGCGCTTACGCTGGCCCGCACGGCCCAGCTCCCACGCCCTCCTTCCTTTTCTCTTTCTCTCATTGATGCGTGGGGCCGCCCCGTCAGCATCTCCCTTTCCCCCCCCTCTCTCTCTCTCACTAGCAATGGGGCCCACCTGTCAGCTTCATCTTCGAGCTCCAGCTGCACCCGCGCTGCCGCCATTTTTGCCGCTCCCATGCGTTAACGCAGCCGTTTCTACTCGCGATCGTGCGCAATGATACCCACGATCCACCTCCACTTGTGCATTCAAAACATTTGTTTCTTCCTCTTTTACTCACATTTGCTTCATCGTCACGCCGGCTTAAAACCTCCACCCACGTCCTCGCCGCCTCAGCTACCCCCTCACCCTATAAAAGGGGGCACCACCATCTCCATTGTCCACTCATTTCATTTCCTGAAGCCCTAGCTCCCCTACTCTTCTCTCGTCGCTGGAATCGGCCGTTGAAGCTCCTCTGCCGCAAACCCTAGCGCCACTGACATTGATGTTCCACCGCTACCATCTTCACCAATAGCTTCGCAAGGCCGTGTTCTACCTCGTGCGCGTGTTATCTTCACAGAAGCACCGCCGGAATGCAGTCGCCGTCGGAGCCCGTACCTCGCCGCCAGCCATCCTTGCACGCCCTCTCACTGCAAAGGTACGCATTAGGTTCGCCTCGTCACCCTCTTTCTTTTG
This sequence comes from Ampelocalamus luodianensis, assembly GCA_036346255.1. Classification (NCBI taxonomy): domain Eukaryota; kingdom Viridiplantae; phylum Streptophyta; class Magnoliopsida; order Poales; family Poaceae; genus Ampelocalamus; species Ampelocalamus luodianensis. Next base: position 249,116 of record JAYEVH010000558.1, read on the forward strand.
GTACCATGCACGCTCGTCACTGTGGCGCGAAGCATAGGCGACCCTAGAGACCCGTGCGCTACCTCTAGCTGGCGTGGCGTGACAAGCCACATGGCACCACCTGGTAGCCATGTGTACGCCATGTCAGCCTTTAGTCCAGTCAGTGTACACGTCAACGCCCATGTGGCGCTTGTGCCAGCACATGCGTAATAGCTGTTACTATTCCATGAACTGAGTCCATCATGGACTTTTGACCTTCGTGGACCTAGTCCATGGACCATGGGCCCACATATCAGTAACAGATTAGCTTTTCCCATAGAAAAATAATTCAATTAAAAATGAAAATAAGCCACTGATGTCATGCTTGCACAATATATAGATTTTCCTTTACATAGATAATGCATTAATTTTGGAAATTGAATTTAGGTTAATTTCTTTAGAATTCAAACTTTTGAGGACTCGTTCTCCTTCATACGAGCTCCGATTGCAGTGATTCCAATTCCTAAATTCATCTAAAATTATAATATAGCTATCTAAAAAATATTATTTAATTTGGAGTTAATTTGAATTTTATTTGAATTTTGTTTGAATTTGACTCGTTTTCATGTATAGACTTCGACGAATCCGGAGAGCCAGAGTAGTATGATGACCAACAATTTGAGAAAGACAAGTTACATCTTTGATCATATTTGAATCATAGTAATTTAAATTATTTAAATTCTATTTTTAAATTATTATTGCATAGCTTATTTGTATTCAATTTAATTTAAATCCCTGTTTTAAATTATTATAGTTATTCCTAAATCCTTTGTGTCGCCAAAGTTTGTCGTTGAATTAGTTATACCTTGTCACCTTAGATGAAAAATCTAGTTGATACAATAGTATGAACTAGAAACCATTTGAAAAATGTTATGCATAGACATGCTTAGATAAAAAAAAGGTTTAAATTGGGAATTTTTTCATAAAATTTTGAAAATGATTTATGAAACAACATAAATTAAAAACTAGTTTAAACTTGAGCGAAATGGATAGTTGGTGGGTGCAAGTTTATGCATGGGCTCGTCTCAGTGAATGCTCGAGGCCCAAGGGTTACTTTTGGAAGTTGTCCAAGTCAATTAAGGATCGGTCTGAGAGCCGCTTTTTGGTAAGCTCCACCATACTATCACAAGTCTGGAGTGAGACAGACCTGGCTAACTAACTTGCAATGTTTCATTGTGGTTGTGTCATTTTGAGGTGTGGGTGTCGTGAAGACCTACTTTTAATACCCACATGGCGCAAGAGGGGGTTATCGGTTGGCGTGAGACCATGTGGTAGCGAAACCTTAGTGGACATAACTATGTTGGGATAGTGTAAGGTAAAGGCTTTGTGATAGTCGCTTAGTCGCACGCCTAAGGAAGCATGTATTGGTCGACATATTAAGTAGACTATCTCTTGTGGGTAAAGTTGTACAAACTCTGCAGAGTGTAAAACTATTCGAATAGCCGTGTCCACGATCGGGGACATGCTGAGCAAAGCCACTCAAAGTTAGATTTTGGAGTTTGATTTCAAAAGATTTACCAAATGATTTTGGATAGTATATCTGACTTGGGAAAATTGGGCAGAAAACCTCGGTGTTAAGGGGGTTATTCCTTCACCGAACTTGTAGGGAGTTTATCCTACACTCAAGTGATGAAATAAAATTTAAAAATCAATTTCTAGATATAGTAAAATTGCCTTAAAACTCAGTAAGGATATTTGAAACAAAATGTCACTTTATGCAAACTTAGCCATATAAGCCATCCTTTGTCATACCCTCATGCATTATAATCTGTTATTTGAGTGTAATTTGTGGAGTACGTTTTGTACTCACCTTGCTTAAAACATTGTTGATCAGAGGAGGAGTATTACATGGATGGTGATGATTTGGACAGCTAGGTTGCACCCCAGACGATTGCATGTGGTGTATCGTGTGGCCTATTACTACATTATGTTTTCACTATACTTTTCTTTTGGCTCTACGCCCTTTTGTAATAAAACTCTGATTATATGAATAAAATACGTGATATGGACTTGTCATCATTTTTGTTGAACTGTGTACACTAGCTATTCCTGGACTAGTGTGGTAAACACAGAGAATTCGAGATCCTTCTACTCCTAGGTTCGACAAGAATGGTATCGGAGCCATATCGACTGTAAGTCGCAACCTTAGCTAGAACGGACAAAACTCTAAGGACTTATTTTCAAAAATTAAAAATATTTTACCTGTCTTTCTGGTGTCTTTACTCAACATTTCTCTTTAAAATGGTTACTAACACTTGTCTTTTTAAAATTGTAGATGGCTGATGTACCCAGAGCCCTTTCTCATGGTGTTTACGTTGGACATTGGGCAACAGCATTATGGCAGATGATGTAGTAGCTGCAGTTTGAGGAGAGACCAGTCTACCAGGGATACGTATACATAGTGGGGACGTAGAAGAGGTGGAGAGTAGAGGTGCTACTCTACACCAACTCCCAGGACAACGCACCGCTTCACATCTTCGACGCCCTAGTACTCCGCGACACCCTCTTCACCGGCATCCAGGATGCTGCACAGGAGGCCATCCGTAGGCTACGATGACTACACAACTTTTAGCTTAACCACTCCAGCTTCCACTTCTACCCGCTCCACTACCCCACTAGTCAGCGCAGCTCTTTCCGTCCGACCAGGGACAAGGATTTTCCTTATGTGAATAGGCAGGTAGAGTTGGCCGTCGTGATGGACTACACCTACCAGTCCACCTTAGATGAGCTACACACCACCCACCAGAGGCTGTAGGAGGCAGAGGAGGAGTTAACCATGCTTAGGGTAGGTGATGCTTCTTCCTCTATTCAGGGAGAGTTTTCAACACCAGCTCCGAAGAGGCGGAGGACTGACAGTTAGTGCCGTGGACAGACTCCTTCGGCCTAGACCCTTAGTTTTAGATCCTAGCCTTATGTTTAGTTTTTACCTTCCGTTTAGATGAGAATTGTGAGCTGTCGTTTCCTGTTGTGGCAGCCACAATCAAACAATAAAATAAAATAAAAAGTTATTTCAAACAAAGTTGCTCTTGTGTGCTTGTTCTTGGTGTTGTTTTAAGTCTATCCCCCTTAGTTTTTTTCCTTCTTCTATCTTGTTTAAGTCTTCGAGTTCTGGCAGATGGTGAACACTTGTAGATCAGGAAGCGAAAGTGCTAGCAGACGAGGCAACGAGAATGTTGATTATCAGAACAACCCACACACAGAATCTGCAAGCAGTAGTAGCTCAAACACCACAACCATCTTAGAGGGTGAATTTATCAGAATTCATAAGAATGCACCCTCCCACATTCTCCAGCCGCATCGAGCCAATGGATGCTGATGACTAGCTTAGGGTAGTTGGCAAGAAGTTGGATATCGCCCAGTCTAGTGATCATGAGAGGGTTCTGTTTGCCTCTCACCAGCTGAACGTACCAGCTTCGGAATGGTGGGACAACTTCACCCAATCCCACACCAATGCTCAGGCTATCACCTGGGATGAATTCTCACGAGCTTTCCAATGTACACACATCCCTTCTGGTATGGTAGCCTTAAAGAAGAAAGAAATCCGCACTCTGCGCCAAGGTAACCACACCGTCAACGAGTATCTCCACAAGTTCAACCAGCTTGCACATTATGCTCCGAAAGACGTGGCCACCGATGAGGTTTGCAAGAACGCTTCCTAGAAGGCCTCAATGATGATCTCTCTGTGCATCTGATTGCTCAAGACTACACCAACTTTCAGCAGTTGGTGAACAAGGCTATCCGCTAGGAGGGCAAGCACTTAGAGATGGAGAACCGCAAGAGAAGGATGGTGGCTCAGAAGTTCAATTCAAAAGGATTTCCCAAGCCACGCCCCACTCCTTTCAGCAGCCGCAGCATGGTAGATTTCAGTCATCGTCGTCTTCAAGGATGCCTGCACCTGTGCCCCGCTCCAACAACTCCGGCTTCCACAACCCTTCTCCAAGAGGCCAAGTTTAGAGGGATGCTTCTTTTGCAGCGAGCATCATGTGAGACCCCGGTTTATTTAGCTTGTAATACTTAGCCTTCCATTGGCCCTAACATCACAAACAAAATAACCCGTGCCTCGATAGACATGTGCCTCCCAGAAATGCAGCACACATACATCTTTACAAAAGCATGCATCAATTACATACATCATATTATAACAAGTCTAGCAAACGACGTACATAATATAAAGTTATTACAAGACAGCCGACCGGCCAAATGATATAATATCAAATAACGGCGGAAGCAAAAGGTGCCATAAGATGGCTTTAACCAAAAGCTGACCGGTTAGCCATAACCACAGGGCAACCGACCGGGCCGCCAAGCTAGTCGCCCCACACACTGTAAGGCCCTTCGGACTCACCTTCTTCCTCTGCACACAACAAGCAATGCAGATGAGTACAATAGTGTACTCGCAAGACTTACGAGTAACAAGTCTATACATAGCTACATGAGAGCTGAATTCAAAGGAAATGGTTATATGGTTATTTGGACGTATAAAGCAGGTTTCATTTGCAATAATGTAATAGATTGAAGGCAATTTAACAAATCAGTTTTAATCATTGAAATAACAGCGAGCAACAATAAATACAAGTAATCACCTAGAGGTGACTAACCCAATAGCCATCATAACATAGCATGAATCCCTGATTTATACCACCCATCAAGTTTTAATTAAAATGTTGTAGTCTAACTCTTAAAAGACTTTCCCAAGCGTGTCCATAACCTAGGACGAGGCTATTCGAATAGTTTTGACCCTGCAGGGGTGTACCAATGTACCCACACTTCAAACCGCCTTTAAGCCACAAGATTAGCACACTTCCAAAGGTATGCCGGCACGGCTAAGTCCTACGAGACATTTCCAATATTGTGAATCAACTACGAGTCGCTTGTATGGATAGAACTCCATACGCTTACATTATAAAGCCTAAAAGACAACTACCCCTCGGGGTAAAGCTTTTCGGGCAACTACAATGCTCCCACATATAAACCATCTCATTTTATCACAACACAACACACACACGCCCTCCTGTGACTCGTAGCCAACCCACGCCAAAGTACTAAGTCAAGAGAGGTCCCATACCCTCTAGTGTGATTAGCACGCAAGAATGCTTGGTTTAGTGTAACAAGATGTTCGGTCCTTGTTGACCCGGGCACCATTCCAGTCACACCCAAAAATCACACCTCCTTACCATTGTGCCCAAGTCCAAATTGTTTTGTTTTCATTTTTAGTTTTTTTACAATTTGAACATAGCACAAAGCTGAAACATAGAGATCATAATAAGTTTGTGTAATCAAGGTTATCGACAAGTCGATAACCGCCCATTTCTACCGATAGCTAAAGCATGGCTAAGCACACTAACTCGTAAACTACTAAGTGACAAGGGTTCATCCAACGAACCCAAAATCACAGCAAATAACCCTAGGCTCAGTAGTAGAGGATAAACATTTGCCTACTGATAATGCATCTAATGGGTTAACTATCGACAATAGTTAAAACAACATAGCAATGCATACTTAGAATTTGCAAACAATATATTAGAATTTGAAATTAATAGGATCAACATGATCAAATGAATGCTACATCCGCTGCCTTCTTTGGAGGGCGACATTGATGTGGCTCAGATTCAAGATCAATAATCTCTTCGGAACCTAACGCGAAAAGGCGATAAAACCAATAAGAACGAAGAACACCAAATAAAATCCAACAGCAAAAGTCACTCAACTCCCTTGAAATTTATACAGCAGTAAGATATTGATTTTAAACAACTTTAGGAACAAGAATTACTGCATTTGAACTAAGCATGCAAAAGTTATGGCTAAAACCATTTCTCTCAGCCTGTTAATTCACTAAATTAATTACTGGTACTGTTCATGCCATAAATTTCTGGAATGATCTGGAACCTAAAATTTTTATAGTAGGTAGATATTGATATCCTAAGAACAGCAAAATTGAGTTTACCTAATTTGGAGTTAAAATGAATTAATTATGATTTTTCTAAGTTGTAAATCTAGCACATGTTACTTTTCAGAAATGGAATCATGATCAAAACCTATTTCATATTAAAGTATGCTAACAGAGGAATTTAACAAGATTGAGTTTGCACATTTTGGAGTTATACATAAAAAAAATATGCATTTTACAAGGTTCAATTCAATTTCTGGAATATTCTAAAATGACTGAAAACAAGATAATATTATTTACAAAATTTTCTGGCACAGAACAAAGTCTAAATGTATTTTTATATTAAACTTTAGTTAAACATGAATTTAACTCCACTTGAATCATCTAAAAAGGATTTAAAATGAATTAGTTATGAGTTTTCAAAGTTTAATACAATTTTTAGTTGACAAATAAAGATTTACCGAAATAAAACAAAGCTTAACAAAAAGGAATCGACGTGGACGAACGTGGGCCCTTGATTCGGAATCTAACGGCCCATGCGTTGGAGAAATAGCGCACGCGTGCAATCCTAAAGAGTTCATCGTTGGATCTAAATCCAACGGTCCATGTGGATTGGGCCGTTCGGGCGACGCGAACGCTCGAACCAACCACGACCGCAGATCTTGAGATGAAGGGCTCAGAGCGCGGAGCTCTTCGGGTGACCCAAACGGCACCTCCATCTCAGCCGCTGATCGCGAGATGGACGATCCAGAGCCGTTGGGAGCTCGGGTGGTCCGAATGGCCACTCAGATCTAGACCGTTGATCTAGATCTGACGATCACCAATGACTTGGACGTTCGAGGACCCGAAGGTTCCCGAAGATCTGGGCCGTTGATCTCCAGATCGACGGTCCACGATGCGCACAAATAACACATGAGGGTTTAAGTGCGCTGGGGGGTTTAAATGCGCGGGCCCACATGTAAGTGATACACCGGGCGATTTAGGACAACAATTAATTGCAAAACCAATGATTAGTGATGATTAGCAATTAATGTGTCCTAAAGATTTTTGCACAGAGGGGGGTTTAAGTGGGCGGGGCCCACATGGCAGTGGCACCTTAACCCATTTCAGACAGCCATTAATTGCTAACAATGATTAGCAATTAATGAACCCAAATTTTTGTCCTAATGACCCCACTTTTGCGGTTTAGGCCTACAGGCCCACATGTCAGTGGCATAAACGATTCTTTTAGACCTTACTTAAATGCTAACTAATCATTAACAATCATTAGCCATTAATGATTGTCTAAATGACAACGACTCAGAGAGACTCCCGTCCGACAAAAACCGAGCGGCGAAGAACGGCGTGTCGCCGGCGGCTCCGGCCACGGCGGCGCCCACAAAGTACCAAAATGGGTTCGCAATAGCCTTGCGGTCCCGATGGTGATGACCTCGCCGGCGGCGACGGTCCACAACGCCGGCGAGCCGGAATTTTATGCCGATGACAAAATTGGCCGAAAGCGAAAAATGATCAAAAGCTCCGCAACAGTCCAAAGAAGCTTGTGCCACAGCGTCTAGGGACTAATTAGAAGCTATCTCAACCAAGATGAGCTTCAAAGATGGCCGGAGGAGCTTGGACCACGGTTGAGCTTGCCGAAGCCGAGGAAGATGAAGTGAAAAATGATGATCTGGGCAAATGAGTGAGACCAGATCAACAATATAGCTTCCTTATAGCTCAGAGGAGCTCCAAAAGCGAGTAATTGCTAAATGAATCACTTACTGGAGCTGGAGAAGAAAAGGGGTGAATTCGGCTGAAAAAGATCCAACTCAAAATTGGTCAATTCCTGTGAATGAAACCCAAAATTGAGTTAGGGGAAATGATTAGGGAAATAAGGAGCTCAAAAAGGCACAAGAAGAATTGAAGATGAACCACTGGAACACCAAAGCCATCAACAGAGCTTCACGGCCATTAATGGTGATTTTGGGATTTTCAGTGGTTTTAGGCTCAACACACAGAGGGTGAGTTGGGGAAGTAGAAGAGGTCCAAAAGGGCAGCTCGGAGGCCTTTTTGAAGCTAACAAGCATGGCACAAAGAGAGAGGCCCCCCCCACGGTGAGCTCCGGTAGAGCTCCAACTGCGACAACACTGGAAATGAGGGGGAGCAGCGCGAGGCACGGCTATGAGCCGAAAGCACTAACGCAGCCTGCCCCAACAAGTAGGCGTTGACGAGGGAGCACGAAAGGACCAGGCCATGCCTCTCTCTGTTCACGCACGGTGCGAGGAAGTAGATGACCAGAGAAAAGAGCTAGGGCTGTTGGGGCGGTCCGATTTCAATCCAACGGTTGAGATTTGCCCAAGGGCTCCTGAGGTTCAAAACGTTGGGGAAGTCGTGAGCGTCCGATTTTAATCCAACGACTCACAACGAGAAGTGCAATCGGGAGGCCCGAACGTCTCCGACGAACGTGGACGGCCCGATTGAAATCTAACGGCTGACAGCGCCTGCGCGCTTTAAAACGGGCTCGAGTGCGGCTAGTTGGCTGAGCCAAGTCAAGTGGCTCGAGCCCGAGACTGGTCCGCACCTGAGGAACAGTGTGACTTTGAGGGATTTTTAGGGATAGCAAATTAACTCCAAAAATTCTGAAATTTTTACAGGAGCTTGCTAACTTAGATAATAACCTTGTGTAAAATTTTAAGAGGTTTTTATGTAGTGTATTTTTCTCCAAAAATTCTGCAAGGTTCTGGAATAGGGTTTGACTGACCTCCAAAAGCATTCAAACAATTTATAAAATTTGTGAAATTTTTCAGAGGGATCACATACTAACCCTAGAACTTGGGAAAAATATATCCAGGAGATGATCACAAAATTTAACAAGAATGTTTTTGGAAGACAAAGTTTTGGATCAAAAAGACTTGTGACTTTGCATTTCCATAAATCTTGTACAAGAATTGTTTAGTACATACAGGAAACACATGATGTTAGAAAAAGTTTTAATTTCTACTCATTTTCTTACATTTGAAACACAAGTCCAAAATTGGGATGTTACAAATCTCCCCCCTTACAAGAATCTCGTCCTGAGATTCCGTTTACTCGGAGAAGAAAGACGGGTAGTCAGCACGAAGGCGATCTTCCCGCTCCCAAGTTGCCTCATCTTTGGAGTGATTCGACCACTGAACCTTAAGGAACTTGATGACATGGTTCCTTGTTCTTCATTCAAATTCTTCAAGAATACGAACAGGATGCTCGTGGTAGGTCAAATCTCCTTGCACATCAAGAGTCTCCAACGGAGTTTCCTCAGTTGGAACACGGAGGCACTTCTTCAAATGGGACACATGGAACACATCATGCACCCCCTCAAGTGTAGCTGGCAACTCCAATCTGTATGCAACAGATCCCACTCTCTCGATGATACGATAAGGCCCAACATAACGAGGAGCCAACTTGCCCTTGATGCCAAAATGCTGATGGCCCTTGATTGCAATCAGTCCAGAAGGAATTTGGAGGTGAGGCTGGATCCGTTGGAAAGTGGATGAAATAAGCTTTCAATCAAGTACTTGTAGACCTCCAATGGACTCGTATGTGAAAGTTATGTCTGTTTTAAGTTGGTGTTGTAGGTGATTCCGAGGTCAACCGATTCCAAAGCAGTCCACTGAATCGCTGCTTATCTTGGACCAAAAGTGATATGGTGCTGCACATATATATATATTTCATCATTAGGTAGCATCATATAGTTCATATAATATAAAGACACTCTAAAAATAAGCTCACCGATAATTTAAGTGAAGCGCATGAGCTCTTATACTTGGAGCAAGAAGCATAGCAAATATGGTTGTATCCATAGGGTCATGTCCTCATCATCCTCCCTTTCTTGAAAACAAAGCCGTCCTCGGCTTTTGATAAGCTGAAAATAGGGTAACAAAAAAGCCAAAGTGTATGTATGGTATATGTATATGTCATCTGTTTTAATGGTTCTTCGTTGTTGCACAATTAATGTTAGAAAACAGCAGCGATCATAAAAGATCATTGTATTATTAACCCAAGAGTAATCATATAAGTGAATGAGCAAAACAAAAGTTCTTACGCAACAATTATTGTAACTAGTTTTGCAAATGTAAGTGAAGCATTTATGTAATTCAAATCTCTGAAGTTGTAAACTTGCAGTGGTAGCACATATGGGCAAATCTATAACTTTTGGAATCAAACTAAATTCATCCATATATTCAGATTTCAATCGAGCAATTGCAAATTCATCTAGAAATGGTGAAAAGATTTGTAAGTTCTTCCATAATTCAACATCTTCATTCAGATTGTCCATACTAGATGGTGCAATAAAAGGTGAACACATAGGCATGGGATGAGCACTAAATTTTATTTTACTCTCATATTGAACAAGATTCAGCACACAAGAATTGTTGTTCAAAACAACAAGCTTCAATGCATCCATGTAATCACAAGTTATGCATATTCGATAAACAAGAAATTGATTGTCTAGACCATAATCTCCAATTAAATTAAACTTATACCTAGTGGTGTAGGCACTAGACAAGCATTTTGAACATGCGATTTCAGAAACTTTCTCCACAGCATTTGACAATTTCATAGGTGAATCCAACATAATATAACACAAAGAATCAGTAGGAGAAATTCTAGTCAAAACTTCTTTATGTCTAACCAATTCTCTGTGATCATTATATGTGATTAACTCATCACATGAATCACTCAAAACAGCAGACAATTCAATTATTTCATTACATGGTGCACTCACGTCGGCAGGTAAATCAACAATTTTATCACATAGTGCACTCAAATCAATGAAGTCTGTATTCTCTACTTGAAATATGTGCATATCAGAATTGTTTTCCCCCACTAATTTTTGCTCCAAAATAGCATGAATAGTGGACAATTGTAGTTCTTCACAAGCATACTCACCTTGAGTGATGATAGCACCATGATCTTTACCTTTTTGGCTCTCCTCAGATGATGTAGGTGCATCCATCTTCTCATCTTCTTTCTCAACCAATGGAGTCGACGGCTTAATCGGCTCATTCTCCTCTTTGGCATGTTTCTCAATTTCCTGCAAATTGTTAGTCACAGAAAAAGACACAAACATAGGTTTGTTCTCATGTTCCCTATCATCAAGCATTCTCAATTTCTCGTCAATCTGACTTTCAACCTTACAAGCAAGTATAAACAAATGAGGGAGAGAATTATATTCTTTGTGAACAAGAATGTCCTGAATTTCTTGATTAAGCCCACTTAAGAATCTATTCTCTGTAGCTTCAGCTTGTTCCTCTAAGCCACAACGCAACAAACGAGTTTTCAATTCATGATAGTATTCCCTTACAGTTCTACTACGTTGTTTTAAACATTGTAATCTAGCTAACAAATAATCAGCATGATATTTAGGAACAAATTCATCTCTCAAAAGTTTCTTTAATGCATGCCAAGTTTGAGGCACTCTTCCATGTCTACGTAAATGCTTCCACCAAAGTATTGCATCTTCAACAAAAACACTAGTGACAGCTTTAATCTTTTGCCTATCAGACAAATCATAATATTCAAATTCTTTGTCTAAAGCTATCTCCCAGTAAATATAGACATCAAGATCAAATTTACCAGCAAAAGAAGGCACAGTGAGTTCAGTTTTACCAGACGTACTATCACGTTCATGTACCTCCCGTGGTGGATAATCGCATCTCAAGCGTGCATCTTCCTCGTAGACTTTCCTGCGCTCTCGTTCAATGGCTCGAAGAAAACGTGGATCTATCTTGTAATCATCCCGTGAACCTGCCATAGTTAGTAGAAAACAAGGGGACAAATCGCAGTTTATATGTCCCTATGAACTACTAGGTTCTGGAGTTTTCAACAGTCGCTCACACTCAAGCTTTTACCAAGTTCTTGCAAGCTCTTACTAATGTAGCAAGGAAGTGGTACAACCAGTGGCTGGTTCGTGATACTCCCACTTGCGAATAGTCCAACGATTGCGAGGAACGACACCTGCTGAGTTAGTAGGAAGTGGAGCTTGGAAGGCTTTCTATATGGTAACAAGGATTAGCAACAATCAAATCAGTAATTATAGTTGAAAAATTGTACAAAGTACTAGTCAATGTTGCTGACCCTAGCCTAATCAAAGCAAGCTAATCAAAGTCCGATGCAGAGAAGTGTATGTACGCACACGCAACGATCAATGTAACTTGATGTAAGCAATGGAAAACCTCACAATAAGTACTAGGAGAGACGCTAGCCAACTACTCAAACTTCTGTGAAGGGCACAAGATTGTTCGCACGACGTAGAACACAAAAGACAGAAATATCGGTATAATGCAAACAACCCTCTAGATTGAGCAGAAACAATAGCTAGTCTCAAACGATAAAAAAGAAAAGTTTAATATGGCTTATATATACTCTTTTGAAAGGTTTTGACGAGATCTACAGCTTTACAGTTGAGGCGAACTCCATATTCCGAAAGGAAGATCGAAGGAAACGGCAAAAACAGAAACCGAAAACTTGCGACGCAATTGGGGCGAAGATGGCGATTTTGGGGCACCTGGAGGGCGACTAGTGACTTACATGGAAAAGATGCTCCACGTCATTAGCTTCGAAACGAGCACAAGAACGTGAAAACGGACACCGTATGCAAAAGTTATGCCCATTTCACTAAAGGTGTCTCGGATACAGAATCCTACTCGGACTCGAAACCGTCTCGGGTTTAAATTTGAAACTGCTATATCTTTTGATTCCGTGGGCCAAACTTGCTGAAAATTTTTATGAAAGCTTGTGGCTATATGTAAAAGGTCTCCACCAATTTTTATGCACTTCTCTTTTTTTTCTTGTTTTTTTTCTCTACTGCGACTTTTGTTATTGCGGTTGCCTCTTTCTCCTTCTACTATCTGGCCGGCCCTACGGATTGCCGCAAGTCGCAAATAACATCAAATCTCCCAAAAGATCATAACAATCCTCTTCTTTTTTTCATATTGATGACTGCACAAATTTTCTATTTTTGATGCCGATTAGAGGAGTTCTAACCTATGAATTTTCCGTTTCAAATGCAAAAACTAAGAACCCTAAAAGAACGATCAAGCGACGCAAAGAAAACACGAGATGCAACTAGACAAAGACTAACTAGACAATAACTAGAACTAGAAATCAGCAACTAGACACGACGATGTAACCAATGATTCAACAAGCAAAATACCGAAAAGAAAATTGCAATGGCTCAAAGGGGTTCGGTACAGATCATAGATGCAATAATTTTTTTGGGAAATTTTCTGGACTCTAGGTATGAAAAACGAATCTGATACTAGAAAACTGGAAAATCTCACCGATCAACTAAAGCTCTGATACCACATGATGAACCCGAAGGTCCGATTGTTGGCTCGATCTTTCGATGAGAACAATAAGTTCGATAGGCGTCGCTCAACTCTCACGATCCTAGCTACGAACACACAAGGCTCGAAACCACATAATCGCTGAACTGATTGACAAGTCGTTATCAACCGTGCACGAATACCCGGTTGACCTGACCACGAATGTCGATTCCTGCATACACCGAAGAAGCACGCAAGAACAAGATCAAGCAATCTGAAATTGTAAATAGTAATTGAAATATTTGAATTGAGTTGGGATTCTGAATAAGGATCTTAATTGGGTGGTCTAGCCGACACACGCAAAAGATACAAGTTGCAACGAAGGCAAACTAAACATAAACAAAATCCAAGAAAATTAGAGGAGGTGTGGCCTCCTTATATAGGGGAGGAAGAGCCACAAATCTAAAAGAAATAGCGGGGTGGGACTAAAACTCATGGTTACTGTTCACATGAAAAGTACCCACACCCCCAGGTGGGCCGCCAGCAGATGGGCCAAGTTCAGTATGATTACAAAGCCTAGATTGGCCCAAACAAGTGATATGACGTCTTATTTTGATGATTGCAATCAGTCTAGAGGGAATTTGGAGGTGAGGCTGGATCCGTTGGAAAGAGGATGAAATAAGCTTTCAACCAAGTACTTGTGGACCTCCAACGGACTCCGTATATGAAAGTTATGCCTGTTTTAAGTTGGTGTTGTCAGGCTGATTCCGGAGGCCGAACTGGATTCCAAAACAGGTCCAACTCGAACTACTTGCTTGTCTTGGACCAAAAGTGATATGGTGCTGCACATATATATATTTCATCATTAGGTAGAATCATATAGTTCATATAATATAAAGACACTCATAAAAACAAGCTCACCTGATAACTTAAGTGAAGCGTGCGAGCCCTTATACTTGGAACAGTAAGCATAGCAAATATGGTTGTATCCATAGGGGTCATATCCTCATCAGATTTTAATCCAACGGCTCACAACGAGAAGTGCAATCGGGAGGCCCGAACGTCTCCGACGAACGTGGACGGCCCGATTGAAATCTAACGGCTGACAGTGCCGACGCGCTTTAAAACGGGCTCGAGTGCGGCTAGATGGCTGAGCCAAGTCAAGTGGCTCGAGCCCAAGACTGGTCCGCACCCGAGGAATAGTGAAACCCGGTTTAGGGTTTTAGATTTGAGCTGAGACTTTGAGGGATTTTTAGGGATAGCAAATTAACTCCAAAAATTCTGAAATTTTTACAGGAGCTTGCTAACTTAGATAATAACCTTGTGTAAAATGTTCGAAGGTTTTTATGCAGTGCATTTTTCTCCAAAGATTCTGCAAGGTTCTGGAATAGGGTTTGACTGAAAGTCAAACAAGTTTGACTGACCTCCAAAAGCATTCCAACAATTTCTAAAATTTGTGAAATTTTTCAGAGGGGTCATATACCAACCCTAGAACCTGGGAAAAATATATCCAGGAGATGATCACAAAATTTGACAAGAATGTTTTTGGAAGACAAGGTTTTGGATCAAAAAAACTTGTGACTTTGCATTTCCATAAATCTTGTACAAGAATTGTTTAGTACATACAGGAAACACATGATGTAAGAAAAAGTTTTAATTTCTACTTATTTTCTTACATTTGAAACACAAGTCCAAAATTGGGATGTTACACATCACATGCTATCACTGCCAGGAGAAGGGGCACTTCACCAACAAGTGTCCTAAGAAGCATCTTCCAGCTGCACTAAAGACAGGAGTCCTAACAACCAGTAGCACTCCAATGGCTAACAAGCCAGCTCAGTTTGTGAAGGGCCGATGAACCATGTCACGGCTGAAGAAGCTCAGACTGCACCAGTTGTAGTCCTTGGTACGTTCCTTGTCAATTCAGTACCAGCATCAGTTTTATTTGATTTAGGAGCTTTGCATTCCTTTGTTCCAAATAAGTTTGTGGGAAATTATGTGTTATCTACCTCTCCCTTAGTTAACCCTATGATAATCCATTCCCCGGGCTCGGAAATGAGGACTAGTTTCCTTTGCCCGAATCTTACCTTGGAAATAGCGGGGGTAACCTTCTTGGCAGATTTGATATTTTTGAAATCTCAAGGTTTAGATGTGATCCTCGGAATGGATTGGTTAGCCAAAAATCAAGGTAAGATAGATTGTGCAAACCAGTCAATGACCCTCACAAATAATCAATGGATTCAGACTCCTACCAAAGGAATCCCAACCCTTAACAGTCTTAAGGAAGTAAGGCTAGAAGAAATCCCAGTGGTACAAGAATACCGAATGTGTTTCCTGAAGATTTACCCGATATGCCACCAGACAGAGATACCATGTTCCTAATTTACCTAGTCCTAGGGACTGCTCCAATTTCAAAAAGACCCTACACAACGTTTGTCAATGAGTTAGCAGAACTGAAAAAACAGATCGAAGAATTGCAAAGTAAAGGGTACATTCAACCAAGTTCATCACTTTGGGGAGCACCGATACTATTTGTCAAGAAAAAGGATAATAGTATGAGGATGTGTTTGGATTACAGATCACTCAATGAAGTCACAATCAAGAACAAGTATCCATTGCTTAGGATCGATGACCTCTTTGATCAGTTGAAAGGAGAAAGTGTATTCTCCAAGATTGATCTAAGATCCGGCTACCATCAGCTGAAGATCAGACCTGAGGACATTCCCAAGACTGCTTTCACAACCGGATATGGGCTGCACGAGTTTACAGTAATATCATTCGGTTTTGCAAATGCACCGGCTTACTTCATGAATATGATGAACAAAGTGTTCATGGAATTCTTAGATAAGTTTGTGGTTGTATTTATTGATGACATTCTCATCTACTCCAAAGATGATGAAGAACATGAAAAACATCTCAGGGCTGTATTGGAAAAACTCAGAGAACATTAGCTCTATGCTAAGTTCAACAAGAGTGATTTTTGGTTAAAACAAGTGGCTTGCCTCGGTCACATTGTGTCAGCTGGTGGAGTTGCAGTACTTTTCTTTTGGCTTTATGCACTTTTGTAATAAAACTCTGATTATATGAATAAAATACATGATATGGACTTGTTATCATTTTTGTTGAACTGTGTACACTAGCTGTTCCTGTACTAGTGTGGTAAACAAGAGAATTCGGGATCCTTCTACTCCCGGGTTCGACAATCCATAATTTTTACTCCTGGGATCCAAATATAATAAACTATATATTTTGTAGAATCTACACAAAATTTTCTACACTTACCTAGTTATGCAAATTATCTACACTTACCTAGTTATGCAAATTATCTGATTACGTCATCTAGTATCCTATTTTCAACCCCAAATGTCAATCTAGAACTTTATAGAACAACAGACTTTACAATTTTATAAGTATTTTTCTACCACATGAAAAATAGTAAATCATACAACTTATGGAAACTACAGAGAATTATATAACTAAACCTAGTTATGACCATAATTTACTTCGACTATCTATTGCACGTAATAAAGCAATCTACACAACTGTTGTTAATGATGATAGAATTATGGACAGTAGCACTCTAGAAGCTTTAACGTTTAATCTGCTTAATCAAATCTAGTGATATTGTACTATATGGAAATATTAGGAATTATCTAAAACTTTTCTAACATGGAAAATTCATGAAACTAGACGGAGTTACCCCAACACTCCCCCGCAAGGTTTTGCAGTACAACTAACCGAATCAAGGCTTCACCAATCTATGAAATCTCATGATCAATCTACTCTAACCTTCAAATTAAACAACAATATAACACCAAAAAAAAGTTGTCTAGATCATTACCCCACGAAATTGAGTGACGATCGGTGACAGATCAAGAAACCCAAGTTTTTCCCCTTTTCTTCCTTATTCTTCTCCACCTTCCTCTTCCTTGCTTCCTCCTTGCTGATTCCTTGCTAGACGTCCTCCTTGCTTCCTCTAGCTGGTAGCAGCCGCAAGCATCCCAGGGCAACATGGTCCTAGTGGCAGTAGCAGAGGGCAAAGGCTAGGGCTAGGCGGCTCAAGGCAGAGGGCCGTAGGGAGGCAAGGCTAGGCGAAAGGTGGAGGCAGCTACGCGCTGCAGTAGGGGGCTAGGGTGGCTAGGGTTTGGGTAGCCAGCCCCCTCCCCTCTCCTTCTTATTGGGCATCGTCCCCCCTTGCCGAGTCCAACTCGGACTCGGTTGGGACCCAAAACTGGCCCAGAACCTTCCACATTTCCTCTTTTGGCTTCTTAATTATTCCAGATATTATATTCTACCCCTTAAAAGAATTTGACTCCAAATTCTCTACTCGCTAATCTACACGAACAACAAACAAAACTGAAAATAGAGCAACTTTTAATACATACCCGTTGTGAACAACTCCAAGGCAAGTAACTCACCATAGCACTTTGACATACTTCAACGTCTTGTGCATTAACAGCCTCTCTGACTCCTCCAGTACACGCACTGGACAGGACTCGAATGTGAGGTCTTGCTCAATTGTCAATGGCTCTAATGAAATCTCATGATCCAGATCCCTTGGGTACTCCCTCAACATCGAAACATGAAAGACATTGTGAAAAACATTACGCATGGACTCAGGAAGGTCCAAGCGATAAGTCAATTTCCAAATTTGCACAATTATCGGAAACGGTCCGACATACCATGGGTTAAGCTTCCCTTTGGTATCAAACCACATGATGCCTTTGGTGGGAGACACTCTCAAGAGCACTTGATCACCCACCTGAAACTCTAGATCACGCCTTCTCGTATCTGCATAGCTTTTCTACTTACTGTAAGCTGTTAGTAGATTATGCCTGATTTCCGCCAGTTGCTCTATAGTCTTTTGGACCTAATCTGGCCCTAGAACTGCGTTCTTGTCCACATCATCCCAACCAAGTGGTGATCTACACTTCCGCCCATACAAAAACTCAAAAGGTGCTACTCGAATACTGGAATGGCAGCTGTTGTTATAGGCGAACTCTGAAAGAGCCAACTGATCTTCCCAATTACCCTTCCAAGGCAAGACGCAGGACATCAATGTAACATCCCAAAAAAGGGTTTTGTGACGACCCCGGGATGTTGGAGACGTCCCAGGCCCGCTCTGTGCAGCACACACTAGTCCCAGGAACAGAAGCTAGTGTATACAGTTAAACAAGAGTTGATATCACAACCATACAACACACTTAATAAAATAAATAGAG